>CM035799.1:5593979-5671479 GCA_020466265.1 Siphamia tubifer | reverse complement strand
AAAGTGTTTCATGTAAGATGCAGAAGAAACAACAAGATGCAAATGTTTGTTTTTCTAACCAACGTTGTTAAAGAGCCTGATTGTTCACTTTCCCTTCTAAGTCACTTTGGATAAAAACATCTGTAAAATAAATGAATGAATAAATAAATAAATAAATAAAGTGTGTGAGCTGGTGATGACAAGGAGTCCAGCATATCTAAACCTAGATCTGCATTATTAACATATAATAAATATGTAATAAACATGTTATTAATATGTAATAAACTTATACATGTTAACATGCTATAAGCACGCAATAAATATGTTATTGTGTTATAATCATGTAATAAACATATTAACACTATGTTAACAACAACCCTTGTACTAATATATAACATGTTAAAATGTAATAACTATGTAATAAACATGTTATTAACATGTAATAAACACATACATGTTAACATGCTATAAGCACGTAATAAACATGTTATTGATGTGTTATAATCATGTTATAAACATGTTAACACTATGTTAATAACTAATCCTTGTACTAATATATAACATTACAATGTAATAAATATGTAATAAACATGTTATTAACATGTAATAAACTTATACATGTTTCTGACTTCTTTCCCCACATTAGTAGGAAGGTTCTACTGTGTATGTTGTGTATGATGTAGAAGGTATTACTTACATAAATCAGAAGTTAGACCTGATATCAAAGTACATAAATATAAATATTACATAAAAAATGTAGTTATATATTGATTTTCTGTACATCATTGTGTTTCCAGTACAGCTGTAGCTTCACACATTTATATTTTATATTTTAATACCACTGCTGTTTGTTCATGTTCCATTACTGTGTATCAGTGTGTTGAAAGGTTTTGGAAATTACATTATGACAAAAGGTTTCATGCGACTTCAAGATCCTCTGGAAAGCATAAAAAAATACCAGTTGTTGGTGTTTGATTTTCTCACTGCTCTAAACCCTTGTCAGTGTGTGAGCGCCACCTGCAGTCCTGTCAGTGTTAAGTCGGGGGATCGCTTCATTCCCACCCGCGCTGGAAGCAACTGGAGCATCAACTTTCACTACGCCAACGTGAGTGAGCACATTATTTATTTATTTATTTCAGCTCCTCATGTCACATTCTCACAAGTTTTCAGATGAAGATAATTTGGATTTTTATTTTTTTCTTTACAGGAGAATTGCCGCTCTCCCAATCAGAATCATAAAGCAAAAGACGCCAGTTCAGACTCAAGCAAAGGTGAATAACAGCAGCGTTGGCTTTTTTTAACCAATGTTTTTAATAATGTTGTATTTATGGTGTCGCAATGATAAGAATTGGGACAAATTAGGAATTTACTTTTCATTCTTGTATACTCACTTTTCCACAGAGGTACTCACATTATATACTTAAGTAAAAGTACAGCTACTTGTGTAAAATTAAAAGTACTGATTCAACTCCTTTACTGAAGTAAAAGTAAAAAGGTACAACGTCTGAATTGTGGATGAGATAATATTCATTTAACCTGAAAAAAAACAGAAAACTTTCAAAAAATAAGGCCTTTAAAAGTGAGTTACTGTGTAGATGATTTGTTTTATTGGGTCATGGTACTCAGTTTAGTGGGTAAGGACAGGATATTTAGGCAAAATTCAAAAAGTCATAAAAAGGAGATTTAAAAAAAAAAACATTACGAGATTTTTTAAAAATCTAAATAGTGAGATAAAAAGTACAATTTCTGAGAAAAACATTTAGAATTATGAACTAAAAGTCACAATTATGAGGAAAAAAAGCAGAATTATGAGATAAAAAGTCAAAAATTCTGATAAAAAGTCAGAAATATGAGATAAGAAATGGATAATTATGATATAAAAAGTAAAATCATGGTAACTTGGTTAACTTTACACCAGCGTTCCCGTCCCACGATCCCGTCCCACTTACGGAATTTGGATCAGATGTCACGTCACATCGTGTTGCATCGTGGGTAATGTCAGTATGAATAGGATGCAGTTACTATTGTTGACAGATATGAAACTACATGTAGGCTCCAAAATGGCATCATGACCTTTGACCTTGACAGATGAAAGCCATAGTCTCACATTTTGACAGGGTGGTGTCCATTAAAAGCTAAACGTTAGTGAGGGGGCGGGGCTTGTTGTGCCTGTCACCACTTGTTTTAACCTGGATCCTCACAGGTTTAAAGCTCGTGTCCTCATGTGAATCCTGGGTTTATCTCTCCACTGCTTTTACTCGTTTCCAGATGCTGTGGCGTACGCTGCCCTGTTGAGGAATGAATTACTGGGAGCAGGAATAGAGACCGTTCCCGACCCTCACACAGACGACCGCCGCCATGCAGTCCTCTCTCAAGACTCTCACAGCCTTTTTAGGGTAAAGACCATAAATAATTTATAATCTATTTCAGTTATTTGTAGCTACACAAGCAGTCGGTAAGATTCTGCAGATATAAATGAACTGGCTTTGGTGAAATGGTTTAAACAAAGCAGTGCTGATGATACATAAGGAAAAATAAGGAAAAACCTGTTTTCACGATCATTCATTTGTTTTTCCATTTTGTGCATTTTCAACTTTTATTGTTACTTTATAATTTTTTTGCATTTACTTGATTATTTTTGGCCATTTTTGTTCACCTAGATGATTCCTTCATTCATTTTTGTTTATCTATTTCAGTCCTTTCTTAATTTTTGCTAATGCTTCTAATTATTTAGGTACATTTTTGGACAATTCCTTGAGTTTTTGTTTTGTCATTTTTTTCTGGTCTTGTTCTTCATTGTTTGGGTAAATTTTTTATTCATTTACTTGAGTCTTTTCTTAAGTTTTTGGCCATTTTACTAAATAATTGAGTCATTTTTAGTCTTATCTGATTCCGTTGTTCATTTTTGTTTATCATGTGAAGTCTTCTCTTAGCTTTTACTCATGATACTAATTATTTAGGTCATTTTTGCACAAGGACTTGATTTTTTTAGTTATTCATCATTGTTTGAGTAATCTATTTTACTTAGTTGAGTGTTTTCTTAGTTTGTTCCCATGTTCCTGTTCCATTTTTGTTCTTTTAGCTGGTTCCATTGTTCATCGTTGCTCATATAATTTAGCCTTTTTAAAATTTTTGCTTATGTTTTTGATATTTTCTTTGGGACATTGACTTGATTGGTTCGGTTTGTCCTTGATTAATCCTGTGATGCCCAGTGTTGTAATATTACTACATAACATTTGGGTTTGGAAGAGTTAAATATGGAGGTTTGTGTTTTTAAGGGTTAAATCTTCCTTTTACAAGTAATCTTTTATATTTAAATGCACATAAATTACTGAAATATCTGAATATATTTGCAGTTTTTTTTTTAAAAACTGTTAAGACTATTCATAATTTTTATTTTAGGTTTAGTAATGCCATGTTTCACTTTGGGACTGTCACTAAAAAAAAAGTTTAGCATCCGCAACTTTATAATAATAAATTCATACTCTTCTGTGTTTGTCTGTCACATATCTAACAACAGTTCTGCATTGTGCGTTTATTTTTCACAGTATACTGTTCACACTAAGAGAGTGCCTTTCGATAGCGATAATGAAGTCTCTCCATACTCCCTTTCTCCACTTAGTAATAAGAGGTATGAAAGATCTCACCCGCTGCTCATCATATGCTGCTGTTTAAAAGACTTTGTTAGCAACATTTTCCAAATCCCTCCTGACGTTTCCACAGTCACAAGCTGCTCCGTTCCCCTCGCAAACCGGCACGGAAGATCTCAAAGATCCCCTTCAAAGTGCTGGACGCTCCGGAGCTGCAGGACGACTTCTACCTCAACCTGGTAGACTGGTCAGCGGGTAACCTGCTGAGCGTGGGCCTGGGAGCCTGCGTCTACCTGTGGAGTGCCTGCACCAGCCAGGTCCAACCACCGTTTGAGTTTTATTGTAAACTATATTAACCATTCAGTATGTTCACATGCACTTAAGAGGAATTTTTAATCATTGCCTTTGTCTGCTTAAAATCAAAGTTTTCAAAGTCATGTAAACACCTTAATCTGAGTATAATCCAACTGAACTGGAGTTTGAGAAGTCGGAGTAACTCAGTCAGACAATGCGATTACAATAGAATTTTTAGCTCGATTAAGACTGGCCTGGACACGCCCCCTTCAGGAAGTAACCATAATCACCATGACAACACATACATGACGTGTAATAAATCAGTTTAACGGTACGTATGTAATATACTGAACTGCTGCGTCATCGTCCATATCTTCTCTGAGTGTTTTTGTCCTCCTTGTATTACGCCGGCTTGAAATCTACCACTTTTGTTTGTTTTTGGGTCAGTTTGTCTGTCTGTTTACACCCCACCCCCCAAGAGGGGTATTGTGTTTGAGTCAGTTTGTTTGTTCTTGAGCGGCGTTATGTAAAAACTACTGAAAATTCATGAAATTTTCAGAAAAAGTGTGAGGTGGCCCAGAATAGATCCTAGTAAATTGTAGTGGATGTAGGTCAAAGGTCAAGGTCACAGTCACCAAAAATGTGTTTTCGCAATGATACGAGAGGGCAAATCAGGTCAAATGTGTGCAAGGGGGGTGGGGTTTGTTTGTCAGCAGGTTTATGTTGAAACTACTAGACCAAGTTTCATGAAATTTTCAGAAAAAGTACGAGGTAGTCCAGAATAGATCCCATTAAATTTTGGTGAATGTAGGTCAAAGGTCACCAAAAATATGTTTTCACAATGATAAAATATAGAGCAAATCAGTTAAATTGTGTGTATGTCTGGCACCACTTGTTTAGTTATTGTTCTTCTTCTATGGCACCAACTGGAAGCATGCAAATGCAGAAGGGCATGTAGCGCCACCTAGTGTCCAAGAGTCCAATGGACCTCACTGAATAATTCAAATATCTCTGGTACATGTAAACTCAGAATTCTGCAAAAGTCCAGTTAAGTCTTTAACCGGAGCAAGGCAATAATTACAATTTGTAAGTGCATGTAAATGTACTGATTGTCTTTCAGGGATAAGAAGGTGGTCAATTATTATCTTGTTTGTATGAACAGGTAACACGGTTATGTGACCTATCAGTGGACGGAGACTCTGTCACATCAGTTTGTTGGAATGAAAGGGTGAGTTGAACCAAATGTCCTGAACGTACTAGTCTTGTGAGAGAAGTGATCATTAAAATACAAAATAATTAGTTCTTATGGCAACTTTTTGTCGCATCAGGGAAGTTTGGTAGCAGTCGGAACCCACAAAGGTTACGTCCAGATCTGGGACGCAGCCGGAGGGAGGAAGCTGACCAGTCTGGAGGGTCACTCAGCCCGAGTAGGTGAGTGGAACCACAGGTTTTGAGAAGAAACTGGCATGAACAATGTAAAAAAAAAAAAAACAAGAAAATCTGAGTCTGACTAAGTGTATTTTTCTCATTTCTAGCCAAAACATGTCGTCACACTTAAAATAAGACATAAATTAGACAATCAGATCATGGAAATCTTATTTCAAGAAATCTTAACCAAGATCATTTTCACTTGCTCCGATGGCAGATGTATTTTTGTTTGAACTAAGCAAAATAAATCTTGAATTAAGTGAAATAAAAAAAATCTGCCAACGCAAAAAGAGAAAATTATCTTTGGAAGATTTCTTGAAATTAGATTTTCCAGATCTATTGTCCAAACATAACTTCTTATATTTCACTGAAAATTACTCTTTAGCTGATTCTGTCTTATTTTAAGTGGACTAGAAATTTGAAAAATACACCTGGTAAGATTTATATTTTTTCCAGTGTATCTGGTGCAAGTTGTTGAAAAATAAATGTTTTTTTTCCAGTAAAATGGAAGTAACTAATAACATCAGAAGATAGCTTTTTCTTTCACACCCTCCCAGTTTTTCTTTTTAATTCCACAATGACCGGGATTTTCACGAGATCAAACACATTAGAATTTTTAAAACCTAAAATGTTTTAAGGTCAGATTTAGTAATGGTAAATGACTGCACTTCTATAGTACTTTTCCACCTTCATGGTCGTCAAAGCAGCCTCACATTCACCCATTCACACCAGTAGGTTTCTAAGGTTCTGTCAGTCCTAGTGGGAGAACAAGACAAGGTTCAGTGTCTTTGCCCAAGGACACTTCGACATGTGGACAGCCAGAGCCGGGATGCGAACCGCTAACCCTTCAGTCATTGGACGACCTCCTGCTCTACCAACTGAGTCACACTGATTTAGTGTCAGTGTGAAAATTAATTTCAAACGCGCAAGAAAACCTTCATATTAGCAGCTTTAGATTAAAGGGTGTTAGTGTTACATATGAATATAACAAAGCATAACTAAAAAAAAAATCTTTAATTCTGTTCATAATGGAGTCAAAAAGTCTTAAATGTCACTTTTTTTTTTTTTACATGTACTCAGTGTCATTAGGTGTTTTTTTTTTTTAATCACACACTGAACCAGCAGATGGATTTTTAAGGGCTCCAGTGAAATCTGACACTCTCCCCTTTTACCCTTTGTGCCCAAGGTGCCCTGGCATGGAATGGGGAGCAGCTGTCGTCGGGAAGCCGGGACAGAGTGATCCTCCAGCGGGACGTCAGAACCCCCCCTTCTGCTGAGAGGAGGCTACAAGGGCACAGACAAGAAGTGTGTGGCCTCAAATGGTCTCCAGACCACCAGCACCTGGCGTCTGGTGGCAATGACAACAAGGTAAAAGGAATGAAGTGGGACTGACAGGAGGCTTGTGCAGGCCTTGGAAAAGTATGGAATGTTGAAATGGAAAGTTTGGAATTCTGTGTGAAAGTCTTATGGAGAGAAAATTGTCTCAGAGTTTGGTCAAAGACACAAAAGGTGGAAGGTAACTCAGTAAAAGTACTTCATTACTGTACTTAAGTAGATGTTTTTTTTAGGTATCTGTACTTTACTTGAGTATTTCTTTTTCTGGAGACTTTTTGCTTGTACTCTCTACATTTTTGTATAAATGTCTGTACTTTATACTCTTTACATTCTCAGAATAGACTCGTTATTTTTTTCAAACTAAACAGATGTGACAGTATGAAAAATAAGTCACTTCAGACAGAAAATCACTGTGGTTTTATATATTATAGTTATATGACTCTTTATCTCACAATTGTGACTTTTTCTCTTAAAATATTTATAACTCATGATGACTTTTTATCTCAATTGTAACTTTTTTTCTCCTTAATTTCCTGCCCATATCCACAAAACTGAGTAACTGTGACTTGATCAAAAACATTGTCTACACAGTAACTCACTTTTAAAGACTTTATTTTAGATATTTTTGAAATGTTTCAGATTTTTCCTGGTTAAATATGAATTATTGCATTCATGGGGAAAAAAAATACAGTTTTACTTTTTTAATTCTGCATTTTATTACAATTGATAAATTGTGCTTTTTTACTTTTACTTAAGTAGAGTTGAATCAGTACTTTTACTTTTACCAGAGTATTTCTCCACACAAGTAACTGTAC
This sequence comes from Siphamia tubifer, assembly GCA_020466265.1. NCBI lineage: Eukaryota > Metazoa > Chordata > Actinopteri > Kurtiformes > Apogonidae > Siphamia > Siphamia tubifer. The sequence goes on along the minus strand of CM035799.1, from coordinate 5,664,038 downwards.
TTCTACTTAAGTATAGTACCACCTTTGGCCACCTCTGCAAGAAATACATGAGGAAAGAGTTTAAAAAGTGAATATGATTTCACCAACTGGTCAGTACTGGAATGATTCCAGTGTGATATCCTTGCACTTTTGTGATTTTCATAAACTTTGAAAACATTTCTGTCAATAAAACAGAATTTACTGTGAATGATGTGTATTCATTCATACATTTACTAAAATTAACTTTTCTACTGCACACAAATGAGTGTATTTTTCTCATTTCTACTGTAAATATCTCATCACAGTGAAAATAAGACATAATCACCTAAAGAGTAATTTTTCACTGAGATATAAAGACGATAAATCTTGAAAATCTTTTTTCAACAAATTTTACCAACATAATTTTCACTTGTTGCATTGAGAGAATTTAGATTAAATTAAGCAAAAAAAAAGAGATAGAAAGAGAGAAAATCTTACATTTAGCAAAACATTATCTTGAAATTAGGAAACCCTTGGCGGAGGTCTGCGCTCTCAGAGTGCTTTTCTAGTGTATTTAGACGTGTTGAGATGTTATTTTTTGCAGTGTAGCGTCCTGCTCTGAGCATGTCTGGACTGTAGATAACTGCTGACATTTCCTGTGCAGCTGCTGGTGTGGAACAGCTCCAGCCTGCTGCCCGTACAGCAGTACAGTGACCATCTGGCAGCGGTGAAGGCCATCGCCTGGTCCCCGCACCAACACGGCCTTCTAGCGTCCGGCGGCGGCACGGCGGACCGCTGCCTTCGCTTCTGGAACACACTGACGGGCCAGGCTCTGCAGAGCACAGACACAGGCTCCCAGGTCTGCAACCTGGCCTGGTCCAAACACGCCAACGAACTGGTGAGGACCAGCCCGCACTCAGATCATTAATAAACCATACAGGGGTGTGTAGTGTAGCTTCATTTGACGTCTACAGAGAAAAATAATCAACTTAAAGACTAGTTTTACTGATACGACGTGGATCTAAACCAGATTTAGTCTATGGACTTCAAAGCTGTGTTAGTTTCACAGTCAATGTGAAATGTTTGAATGTTTGCTTAAATTAAGTTTTTTTTTTTAGTTTAGCTCTTATTTTTTGGCAGAGTTTTATTTTTTATAACTACAGCCACAATGGGGCAGCAGGGGGGTGCAGTGTTTAGCACCTGTGCCTCACAGACAGAAGGACCCTGTACAACAAAAAAAATATCCAAATATAGTCCAAAACATTAATATCCACAAATGATTCATCTATTGCATCATTTAAAAGGACCTGCCTCCACTATCCCAGTTTTCATCTGAATATTTTCATTTATAATATAATCAAACACCAGCTGCATGTTATTAAAATGGAAGTGGAAGTTTAAAGGGTTAACTCTGTGTGATTTACATCTCTGCTTCATTCATTTTCAGAATCATTTTATCTTCTGTAGGGTCACAGGGTTACTGGAGTCTTTCCCAGCTGCATTTTAATTCCCTGTGCTCTTTGATTTGTTCCCAGGTGAGCACACACGGCTACTCTCAGAACCAGATTCTGGTGTGGAAGTATCCATCACTAACACAGGTGGCTAAGTTGACAGGACACTCATACAGAGTGCTCTATCTGGTGAGTCCTCTTTCACCTTCAAGCGTGTACACTTTAAACATGAGTCACAAATGTTTGTGTAGCTTCAGGAGTGTGTTATTGTTACAACACACATGGCTTTGACTCTTGTTTTGGTATGGTTCTGACGCCTCAGGCTGTGTCGCCGGACGGGGAGGCCATCGTTACAGGCGCTGGGGACGAGACGCTACGTTTCTGGAATGTCTTTAGTAAGACACGCTGCACAAAGGTACATTATTTTATTAGTTATAGTGTCAAGGATTTACCTTATTGATGCTTTTTATAATTAATTACAGTTGAGGTTTTTGATCGTCACTTGTATAATATCCACTTGATAATTTAAAATATAGCTCTGCAACAATGATTGTAATGTCTACACCAGAAAAAGTCTAAATGTTATTAAGTGTATTTGTCTCATTTCTCGTCCAAATATCTCATCGCAGTTAAAATAAGACATAATCACCTGAAGAGGAACTGTTCAGTGAGACATTAGTACTTGTTTTTAGACAGTAGATCTGGAAAATCTTTTTTCAGGAAATCTTACCGAGATCATTTTCACTTGTATGAGTGGGATATATATTTTAGTTATTTATTTATTTTGCTAAATTCTGTTTTGGGGCTTTTTTTGAATTTCACAAAAACTTGTTAGAAGTGTTCAGAAGACATTTTAATTGGATTTTATGCATAAACTTCAAATTCGATAATTTTGACCTATATAATGTATTTGAGGCTATAGCTACAAATACTGCTGTGAGACTGAACCACTAGTTTTGTGCTGGAGGGTCACACACATATATACATACATACATACACACACACACTCATATATATACACATATATACATACATACATACACACACACACTCATATATATACATATATATATATATACACATATATATATATATACACATATATATATATATATATATATATATATATACATATATATATATATACATATATATATATATATATATATATATATATATATATACATATATATATATATATATACACATATACATATATATATACATATACATATATATATATATATATATATATATATATATATATATATATATATATATATATATATATATATACATATATATATATATATACATATACATATATATATACACATATACATATATATATACATATACATATATATATATATATATATATATATACATATATATACATATATACATATACATATATATATATATATATATATATATATATATATATATACATATATACATATATATATATATATATATATATATATATATATATATACATATACATATATATATATATATATATATACATATATATATATATATATATATACATATATATATATATATATACATATATATATACATACATATACATATATACATATATACATATATACATACATATACATACATATATATATATACATATATACATACATATATATACATATATACATACATATATATACATATATACATACATATACATACATATATATAATATATATATATATATATATATATATATACATATATATATATATATATATATATATATATATATATATATATATATATATATATATATATATACATATATATATATATATATATATATATATATACATATATATATATATATATATATATACATATATATATACATACATATATACATATATACATATATACATACATATACATACATATATATATATACATATATACATACATATACATACATATATATATATATATATATATATATATATATATATATATATATATATATATATATATATATATATATATATATATATATATATATATATATATATACATATTGCCAAAAGGAATCATACTAAAAGTAGTAGGGGTTGTAGACAAACAGAAGGAATTCATCCATTATATCATAAAAATCATGATGTTTCCCTCTTCCAGCAAACATGGAGGTCATTCCATCACTGTCACGCTTCTGCAGAGCTTGATGATGAACTGATCATTCACTGAACCTGGTGTGCTGAAAGAGGGAAATAACTAAATATCTAAAAAAAAACCCATACTAGTCTTCCAGGACTGGATTTGAGAAACAACGAACTAACCAATATATTAAAGTGCCGTACCTTTCCTGTACTTCTTCTATAACCTCTCATTTTGTATAGAGCATCTGGACAGAAGCGGCAGCAACATCTTCTGTCCTATTAATAAAACAAGCATATATAAATGAGTAAAAACAAATTACAATTAAATCCACAATTAAACAAGAAAATACTCAAATGATGTAATCTAATGCACATGCTGGAATGTGATAGTGATGTTTGAGTCATAAAGTACAGGATCATTAGAACAAATATTGCTTATATCATTGTTTCATACCAAAGTCATGTCTGATAATGACAGGAAAATCTATTACACACTATTGCCAAATGAAATGACAAAACTGAGCAACAAAGGAATTTCCTCATTTTAATACTTACTTTGAAAAAAAAAAAACAACACTGGTGTGTCAGTGCTGGGTGATACTGTTTGAGCAGAGGCTGCATACTTGCTTGGTGTTAAAATCACTGGTGTTTTAATGCAACTATAAACACAGCAGAAAATAATATGTTTATTCAAGAGGATCCGGGATAATATAGAACACTAAATCACAGGATGACATGAGGGATGATGTTTTGTTAGCCATTGTTTGTGTTTTTTCAGAGAATTTCTAAGTTTTATTCACCAAGTATTATGTGAAGATAATCCACATTTTATGTCCTACCACTGAGTTACAAGTTATATGTTCCAAAACACAGTGTGCAGCTAAAAACACAGCTTGACACAGGTGTATTTGCTCCATATAAAACGCTAACAGCAAACAAATACTAGTCCTGAGGCTAACAGTTAACTAGCTGCAGCTAATGCTAAAGCAGTTACTAAAAGTTTGATTTATCAACAGCCACTATATTTAAATACCAGGTTCAAATGTATATTTAGAAGGGAAAGAAGCATAGTGTACCTGTCCAGGAGGAAGAGGACCAGCTCCTGGTCAGTTTTCATTCCTTTTAAATCTCTCATGTTGATGTTTCGTCTTGGCACGTGCTCTGCCCCCCCACCCCCACCCTAACCCTTTGACCCTGCAGCCATGATGGTACAGTTGTTCTCTCCCTGAGATGATAACGTTAAAGTCCACATTTGATCATCATATCAAAAATATTTTTTCTTCACATGTGGCCCTAATACTCAGTCACAGATCACGAGCCTCATTAAGAGAGAAAAGAAAACACTTGCTTCGTCGACACACACGCACGCACAGACATGCACGCGCACACACATTTACTACTGCAGTGCTCACTTAGCTTTTTAATCACACTGTGAGGTAGAACAGTGCTATGTTAAAAGCTGATTTTAAAGCATCATACACAGAGATAACATTAGATGTTACTTTAAATTCTCCGTGGGAAAAAAAACCTTAGTGACGTCCACCAGTCTACGTCAGTTCTGCACAAACTCCTTTTGCTGTAAAAACACCTGTCATGTCATTTTCAGTAGGTCTGTCAGATGGATAATACAACTCATCCACCGGTTGTCATGGTGACAACTTGCTATCCCAGTCTCTAGCTGCTAGCTCTAGTTCTATTACTTCACCTCTGCTTTGTGTTTTGTTTATGTTTTGAGCAAATATATATGCACCTTTAATTCAGTATGTGTTTTTTTTTTCTTAATTCAGTATATTTTTTTCCTTATTTCAAGATTATTTTTGGTAAATTTAAGACTTTCTCTTCAGTTGCTTCATTTAATCAAAAATCTGCCAATGGAACAAATGAAAATGATTTGGTAAGATTTCATGAAATAAGATTTTCCAAATCTATTGTCTGAAAATCAGTTCTTTATAGCTCATTGAAAACTTTCCTTTTATGTGATTATGTCTTATTTTAAGTGTGATGAGATATTTGGTCTAGAAATGAGAAAAATACACTTGGTAAGAATTAGAATTTTTTTATAGCACACCAAAAATAAATTAAGCATGTAACAGTCTTGTAAAAAAAAAAAAAAAAAAAGAAAAAAAAAAAAAAGACCCAAATTAGTGAAGTGAAGCCCAATTTGACATGTTTAATGTAACTTCTTTTTCCATAGGAATCAAAATCAGTGCTCAACCTCTTCACCAGAATACGATAGTGATCATCGCGGGTCAGAACTGGTTCTGGAGGAGCCTGATGAGTTGTCATGGAAACGCACCAGTCACACAATAAACAGCACTTATTAGAGACTAGAGAGCATCATACAGTTAACTTATTCATCACTACACCAAACACAAGGATGACAGTGCTTCTCTAATCCACTTTTATACTGAGGATGGAGTCCTGACTTCCACCGACAACTGCCAGCCCTCACAGTGATGTCACTGATTTTAAAGAAACTGAACAAGAAAGCAGTCTGTCGTCTGCTTGAAAAAGTTGGTCTTGTTTACTTTTCTGTTGTGGAAGTGAATATAATTGTTTTATTATATATTAGAAGTATACATGTAAAAGAGTTCTAAGCTATACAGTCAAATGTAATGACACATTTTTAAAAAGGCTCTCCTTTCTAATGAAGACAAGAAGACGCCGGGCTCGGGTGGGTTTCTATATTTTGATAATGTCTGAAAATGATCTACAACAGTATACTGCAGAGGAGAAACAATAAATATGTCAACACACACAGTTGCTCATGCAGCTGCAAATAAACCTCTGTTTATTTTTTGTCTCAGTTCTTAAAAATTATGCAAATCAACTTCTGTTATTTTTTTTTTATTCTTTCATGATATTTTAACATTTTTTCCATCATTCATTCAAAGATATTTTAGTAAAAGTACATTTTTCAGTCCAAAGCGTCACCAGCCTCAAGGACAGTTCTTTTTAGCTTCATGTCATACAAAAGCATGAGCTAATAATTATGGTTGAAACCGTATCATTTTCCATTGTTGGAAAGTATGTTCTTAACCCTTTCAGAAGGAGAAAAATTCCAGATGCAAAACAAGCAGCCCAGGTTAGTAATCGGAGTATCCAGAACCCTGCAGGCCTCGGCACAGCAGGGAGAACTCCTTCACAATCTCCTTCACACGCCGTTTGTTGGTTTGCTCCCTGAAAGAAAAAAGAAAAAAAAACTACAGTGGGTTTTGTAGCAACTCATAATGTAATAACTTAAATGTGATAAAAATTCATTAACTCATAATATCAGAAAATCATTAGCACGTAAGGTAATGATGTCTTTGCACATCATGTAATGTAATAATTTAACCTTAATAAATTATAGGATTGTTTCAAGAACATTATTTAACCATAGTTAACCTTTTACCTTGCAGCAATGACAAAAAAAAGGTGATAATGCAACTTTTCTCACAGTATAAACCATTGTTACATTATGATCATGTAAGGACTGTAGAGGCTAGATCAGGGGTGCCCACACTTCTTTTTTTTTTTTTTTAAGAGAGGGCCAGATCTGATAATGTGCAGATTACTGTGGTCCCTTTTCACATTAAACATTAAAAAAATACATATAAATGCACTGTTCTATAAAATAGTTATCTTCATTGTTGCAATATATCTTTTTTGAAATGACAATGGAACCAAACCTAATCTCATTATTCATCTATTATTCAGTAATGCAAAATCTGTTCATAGTTCATACCTCTTGCCTTTAACAATATCATTCAAAATATAATATTTTATGTTACACGTACAAATACATAACATCAACAGTTACAGGCAACTATCTTGGAAACTTGCCATGGTAACGGATTAATTTAACTGGCAGGCTCGCGCTCACTTCCGGTTAGCTTGTCAAATGTTAGCATGTTTTGTCGGGTGGTGTCTTTACATTGAATTCATTAACAAGGCAGTAGTCTCTGGACAAATTAGACAAACACGAGCACCTTGATTTTCAGCTAAAAATATAGTAATTACCTGCTGTCCTGGAAGCGACGGCCCTCACTGTCAATGTTCCTCTTTTTATTTACAGATGACATTAGTGAGTTCACGGTAAAGTCAGATAGAGTTAGAGTGGTGCTGCCACCATCAGGTCAAAGGAGGAACTGCATTTTGAAACGTTTAGGATTTATTTATTGTGTTGGACACACATAACTAGAAAAGCACTCTGAGAGCGCAGCCACCCCCCCACCCCGCAAAATCTATCACCATTACCAACCTACCCTGAAAATCTCATCAAAATCCATCCATCATACATTTTTGAATTATCTTGGTAACTAACAGACAGACAAACAAACTCAGGCAAAACATCACCTCCTTGGCAGAGGTAATAACTAGAAAAGCACTCAGAGAGCAAAACTCCGCCAAGGCCGACCCCCCCCCGCATTCGAATGAAGACAGGTCCACCAAGGAGGTTATGTTTTTGCCAGAATTAGTCTGTCTGTTAGTTAGCAAGAGAACTAAAAACTTTATGCACGGATTTTGATGAAATTTTCAGGATGTGTTGGGAGTGTGACAAGGAACAAATGATTAAAATTTGGTGGTGATCCCGAAGAGATCCTGGATTCTGGATCACTTTGAATTGTATTCTCCATTTACCACAATGTAAAATTTCTAAGTGATCCAGGATCCAGGATCTCTTCTGGATAGCCTTGAGGTTTGCAGACTCTGACTATCTTGTTTTCCAGTGTTCTCTCAGGGTTACCTTAGGAGCTGCTGGGTGAAGGTGTGTTTCTGTTCTGGGGAGACCTGGTTGGAGGGGAACCCGGGGGTCTGCAGTGTGTCTTTGAGCCACTGGGACAGCAGAGCAGGACAGTGTCTGTTCAGACTCAGCAGCACCTCAGAGAAGTGCTCTGTCAAACTGCGAGGAGAGCCTCCTCCAACCGCCTGTCACAGCAACAACAACATTATACAGAGGAATAAACAAACCCCCGGGGAGACAATGAATTCACTGAACACAATGTACTGGCTGTGTGGCTTGAAAATATTCTGAATATATTTTCTGGGTTGTACAGAACAGCGGGTGTCATTTAAATAAGATGTTTTATTATGTTTGTCTCACCTGGAGTATAGTCTCTGTTAACAGCTTTCCATCCCTCTGCAGCACTTCACCCAGAAATGGCATATCTTTACAACGAGGCAACAGTTCAGTCTGCGAAAATAGAAATGAGTTAAAGAGCAAATGAGAGGAAAAAGAAAAACTATGGGATTATAAAAAGAAAAGTTCACATCCAGGCAAAGATATCTACACTACATCAGTCTGCAGAATGTTAGACTCTGTACAGGAAGCTGCTGGAAATGGAGACTCGAACCTTTAATAACACTCAATCTTTGTGTTTAATTTTTGCTTCACTTACAAAGAATAAACTAGCAGCTTTTACTGTTGGAGTCTCTGGAAACTTGAGCGACACAACCCCTGGAAAAAAAAGAGAGCGTTAGAAATTTTATATTTTTATATATATATATATATATATATATATATATATATATATATATATACATATGTCATTTGTGTGACTCATAATGCGTCACACAAATGACAAATAATGTTGATGATGATGTTTATGATGATAAAAGATCAGATGGGTGTAGATTTAAACAGTGATTTTATTTTTTTTATTTTAACTTTTTTAAGGTCAAGTATATATGGAAGCCCATTTCCACCAGGAGAAGTTTATACAACACATTTACAACAAGAAAAAAATATAGGTAAAATACATACTTTTAAATATTCAAGGCTTTATCAAGTGCAAAGAAAAATAAATAAAAAAAAACCCAGAAATCTATGCTATATATTATCCAAGTCGTGATACTTACCGCAGTAAAACAAAGCTTTGACATCCATCTGGTCAGACAGGTACAAGTCAGGCTTCCGTTTAAGGATCTGGCAGAATACAAAAGAAAATTAGGTGCTAAGTTTTTGATTTGATGATAATGAAAAATATAGTAGGAGTAGCAGTAGTAGTAGTACTAGCAGTAGTAGTAATAACTCACCTGTGCATGGAAGTACATAAATGACTCAGCGATGTCAGGGTGATCTCTTGGACCTGCAGTGTGACACACACACACACACACACACACACACACACACACACACACACACACAGGATGAATTAGAACAAACTACACAGACTCACAGATGTGTTCGTTGTCTTCAGTTTTACCTTGTTGAAATATGGCTAGTGTGGCAGAAGTCAACAGTTCTGTGAGGCATCGGATGTTGGACACGTGCTGTTCCTCTGCACCAAATATATGAACCATCTACAAAAAAAAAAAAAAACAACAACATTTATTCCCATATTTTCTCACATAGTTTTAGCCCACCTTTAGTTTTGCTGCTTGAAATGAAAATTAAACATATTTATTCTTTTCTTCTGGAAACATGTGCAAGTCACTTTGGATAAAAGCATCTGCCAAATGCAATGTAATGTAAAAAAAAATAAATGTAAAAGCAAAATCTATCTTTTTGGGCCAAATTCAAGTAAAAATATGGATTAATTCTGGTTGTGCTTAGTGACTTGGAATTTTGACTTTTTATTTCATACACATTCTATCACTTGTTTTTAAACTTTTTTTTTCCAAATTCAAGCAAAAATATCTTGTATCATTTGTTTTTAAACTGGTTTATTTCTTTTGAGGGTAATTGTTTTCCCCAGTGTACCTGACGTGCCAGGTCCAGAGCAGAGGCTTGTGGGAATGCGCTGTAAATCTGCCCCAGCATCTCACTCAGCTGAGCCACCATCGGTCCAAAATCATGTAGGAGGGTCCGAACAGACTTGTCAAAAATCCCACACACGGCCTGGACAGGAAGTAACGAGTCACACATGCACAAACACACACATATTTAATCTACTCAGGTCTACAACTAACATGATTCCAAAATAAAACTAATGAAAACTCAAAGTCTTAAATGCTGGTTGGCTCAAGTTTCCAAAATAAGTAAAAACACTCTTACCTCCACTATGTCCGAGTCATCCAGCCATTTACTGAGGATGGTCTGGATCAGTGTGAACACTTGCTGGAGCACAACCACAACCTATAAAAAAAAAAAAAAAAAAAGTTAAGTTAAGTTGGCTTTTAGAGACTTGGGTTTGGACCAATAAACATTAGGGATGTCAAATGATTAACATTTTTAATCTGATTAATAACAGGGTTCCTTTGGATTCATTTTGATTAAACACGCTTAAAAACTGTTTTTGTATGTGGGGGGTTTTTGAACTCCAATTTTCCACAAAATACACAAAAATAGACTAAGAAGCACAAAAAATGCACAGGACAACAAAAATGCTCAAATCAACTAAAATTAAGCAAAAAAAACGTAAAACTAAATTCAATTAGCAATGAAAGTTCCAAAATATAATCAAAAATTCTTCTAAAATACACAATGAAGACAAAATCATATGGAAAAATATAAATACATATTCAATTAACATATTTTTTCAACAAATCAACTGTTTATATATATATATATATATATACATATATTGTTCATGTGAACTCACCGGGTTGTTTGTGGTCTGGGAGGGGCTGGGGGCGGGGCTGGGGGCTCCTTCCAGACCGTCTGCCTGTCTGTTAATGTCCAGAGTAGTGAACAGACTGGACAACATCCCCAGGATGTGGATAATGGACTGTTTGTTAGTGGGATCAGGCTGAGGAGAAAGAAACAGAGGCTGATTATGAACAGTCAAATATACCTGTGGTCTGTTTCACAAAGCAGGTTTCATGAAAACTCTGAGTCTGTTAACCCTGAAAACCCCTCATTTCAGGGTTAAAAGACTAAAGAAGTCACAATTGAAATAAAAATTAATCATTGTGACATTTAAAAAAATGCATAATGATGAAATGAAAAGTCAAAATTGTCATAAATCTGTGATAAGAAATGCATAATTATGAAAGAAAGAGTTGAAATTATGATCTGATTAAAGACTAACACAACTTAACACATTTATTGTCTGAAGCAGATACTTTCTAAACAAATGTCTGCTTTAGATCATCCATCTCATCTGTTTTCATTCAGGGTTCTTCGTTCCACGTACCTCCTGCTGTGCCAGTGCGTCCAGCCGCTGGACATGAGGCGTAATGAGCGAATGGAGTCTGGCCAGAATCTCATCCATGGGCAGAGCAGATAGGAGGAAACCCAGGGCCTGCATCAGCCACATGCACTGGCTGCTCTGCAACCACACACACACACACACACACACACATATACATACATACACATACACACACACACACATACATACACACATACATACACACACACACACACACACACACACACACACATATATATACATACATACACATACACACACATACATACATACACACACACACACACACACACACGGTGGACTCAGAAAGACTGCCAAGCTGGAATTGAAATGGTAAATGTAGAGGCTTTTCTCTCACCTTATGGATTTCTTTCACCAGAACATCCTGTAGAAAGCAAATAAATAAATACAGTCGTGGTCAAAAGTTTACATACACTAGTAAAGAACATAATGTCATGGTCGTCTTGAGTTTCCAATAATTCCTACAACTGTTTATTTTTCTCTGATAGACTGATTGAAACACACACTGTTTTTGTCACAAGAAACATTCATGTAGTTTTGGTTCTTTTATTAACTCATTATGGATCTATTAAAAATGTGACCAAATCTAATAACAACTTTTCAGTTAAAGAAAAAAGGTATTTGAATTAAAAAAAAATAATTCAGACCCAAAAATTGCATTTGAACATTTATTATAATATTTGAAAACAATTTTTATGGTTAAAGCCACATTTGTAAAAATGTAACAATAAAGAAACAAATCTAGCTTCATAAAAATCCAGTTGTTTTTTTTTTTTTTTTTTTTTTGACCTGTGACACTGTTAGGATGTCCTGAGCGTAGGGGCCCAGGTCGTGTCTGCACTCCCTGCAGATCCTCTTCAGGGTAGAAACGCTGGACACGGACAGCTCCGCTTTCACAAGGCCCTGGAGCACCATGGGTAATATACCGCTCAGCATCACAGGGTGGTCAGCCAACCATTCAGCCAGAGACCCTGCAGGAGTCGACAGGAGAACTTGTCACTTCTGAATATGTGCTGATTAAAAACACAAATATATGCTTTAAATGGGACATAACAAGTAAAATGCACTTTTGAATGTTTGTGTGTGAGGAGAATAGTGATGCACCAATCAGCATTTTTTTTTTTTTTTTGCCCGATTGCTGATCACCAAAAAATGTGATCAGCCGATTGCCGATCACAAAAGCAATTTTAAATGTCCATACCTTTCATTTAAGTACGGATAGTTTCAAAAAAGTTACTTATTAAGTTTGCTCGTAGCCATAAGTACATATTTTAATTATGTAATATTATATTTTTTTTCCTTTGACACCTATAAGTAATGACAACTCAATATTTTTCTCATTGTTTTAGTGCAAAAAAAAACCCCATTAAATTATAAAAATACATTTATAAATTATCCAAATGCCAAAAAATTTGATTTCATAGGGAAATAAGGGCAATTTGAACAATATTTTGCCTCAGTTTTGTCATTAGTCCACGTGTTTTATTATGGATCAGTTTTACAAAGACAGAAGCAGAAAATGGCTAAAATTTTATGTCATTTTCTTTAGACATTTCAGGTTGTTCAGGTTATTCATATTTTACTAACTAGGATACTTTGTAAATGTAAACATTTTTATAATTTAATATAATTTTTTGCAGTAAAACAATGGCAAACATTTGAAGTTGTCAAATATAGAGTCATTTAATAGGTTATTATGCTCTTCAACCCACGGGCTGCATTGGAACCATTGGTGGGCCGCATGTTTGAGCCCCCCGCCATGAACTGTGTAAATGTCCCATAGTTCTGTACCTATTGTGTACATAACGGTGTCGGCCAACATGACATTACTGATGTTGATTCTGGGGATGAGACCGATGAGACCTGGGATAACGTCAGAATAGTTGACATCTATGGTCTCAGCTATGGACTGGAAACCAAATAACAAAGCCTCTGTGTCCTGAGGATGGAAGGCAGGAGAAGAAACATGATGACAAGGAAGGAGAGCGTAGTGAGAAAACAATCAGATCCCAAAACTGCGTTCACATTAAAACTTTGCAGGATATTAAATAACACTACTGGACAAATGTTGGGTTTTTTTTGGGGGGGGGGTTTACATTAAATGTGCTAAATCTTACATGATTTAATTAGATGAATCAGAAAACAAATGACAAAAGTACTGGTTAGTTCATGTTTTTAATATATATGATGGTGTGGTTTATGTACATGTATACACTACACTGTTTTTTCCCCCAGTGCATTATAGACCTGATGGACCATCACTATTTCTTTATTTATTTTAAAGAAATGTATACATGTTTCAGCTAAGGTCATTTTTCCCCCTCCTCAGTTCTGTCTGTCACTGGTGGGGACAGCCTTGCTATGTTTTTGTAGTATTGCTTTCCTCAATGAACATTTTGACTAAATATTGTTAGCAACAAACCTTTATCATGTGACAAAAAACCAAACAAGACTAGACGTAAATGTGGGTCTTGTAATGATAACTGTACTTCATTCTTTGGTTCTTTGTGTGTGTGTGTGTGTGTGTGTGTGTGTTTTTCACGTCTTTTTCCACAAATACATTATTATTTTTATTTATTATTATTGAGTGTTGTTGTTGGTTCTGTATTTATTCTTGTGTATGGTTTTCATTTTATGTTATATATATGTATATATGTAGGTATGTATAGCAAATAGTAACAAATCTCGTGTTCTTTTCTTTTGGAGGAAGGGGATTTTGTAAGAAAAGTTGATACAGTAAAAAGGGGTGGGATTATATAAGTGTTAACTTCCACCCACTGCTTTTGAACATGCTTGGTTGTTTTTTTGTTAACATATGGTTTTTTTTTTCATTATTATTATTGGGTTTTTTATGTTCAAATAAATCAAATTTTTTTTTAAAATGTAAAAAAAGAGACGAAATGTGGCTTACGAAATAAAAACTTTCCAAAAATGTCTCTTAGTTTTTGTTGACCAAAACAAAATGAGACATTATTTCATCTCTTTTAGGCAGGTTCTTGTTCATTTATTTTTGCTGTCTCTCGCGAAAAGTCGTCAAATTATGTCCTCACCAATGTCAACATCATTATTACACCCTTGTGGTTTAGTGTATTTTACAAAGAGGCCCATCAGATCTATCAAATGTAGTTTTTATTCGTCCCTGAACATTAATTTAATAGAACGATCCAACCAGCATTTAGACTTTTCTTCATCACTAACACATGTGATAAAGTCTCATTAATTTTATTCCAGGAGCATTTCACTTGTAGACCAGTGTAATCAAACGTACATTATTCTGACTGTGTTACCTGCCATACTGCAGATTGCTGAGGGTCCATGAGCTGCCTGCCCAGTCTGTCATAAAGGTTACTAAGTAGTTCGGCACCCAACATTTCATAGACATACATCAGGGTGTCCGAGATGTCCACTCTGAAATGTAAAACAGACATGGAAACATACTTGTAGGTAACAGTACCATGTGATGAACCAAAGCGTCGGTTCTGTGTCTGACCTGTATATCCTGAACTGCTCTTTGTCATCAGTCGTCCAGGAGGTGTACTCGTCCTGGGAGGGGTAGTGGGATTTATGCAGCAAGACGTCCACCAGCTGGAAGTAAACCGGCCTGTAGACCTGCAGGTAAACCACCTGTTTGTCCTCCTCAAAGGACAAGATGTCATCCTGAACAAGCAACAGATTATAAACATGTAACAAGCAGGACAACATAGTATTAAACCTATATGTGATGGATGGATGGATGGATGGATGGATGGATGGATGGATGGATGGATGGATGGATGGATGGATGGATGGATGGATGGATGGATGGATGGATGGATGGATGGATGGATGGATGGATGGATGGATGGATGGATGGATGGATGGATGGATGGATGGATGGATGGATGGATGGATAAAGAGACAGACAGACAGACAGATCATCTACTTTATGAATCCCTTTTTCCAATGAGTACAATGAACAAACTGTTGGTCCTAGAAACATTCCTTTCCATGATTAAAAAAAAAAAAAAAGTTATATACAAAAAAAAATGTTGCTGATCATAATGAGCTTGATAATAAGTTACTTTCATTTGGAAGACATCTTTGTTGCCCTGAGTCCACTACCAAAACAGTTATTTTTTTTGGTCAATGGTCTGAAAGTGGTTCGAACACTTGTAGAAACGATGAGTGCATCCTCCTGTCATGGCTGCACCATTTCAAAGCAAATGCATCAAAAGTCTCAAAACTAATTTGCAACTTAACCTGCTGTGGTCGACAGTTGTTTTATTTAAACAAAAAACAATTGTGCAGCGGAAATAAAAACTGGTAAAATGACTGGGGGGGCGGGGTTGGAAAAAAGTTTATGGAAAAAAATACTACAGGAAAAACTAGAAAAGATAGAGAAAACATAAAAAAAGAGACAAAAATAAAATAAATGTTTGCACATCTTTGCCATATGAATATACTCTGCTATTCCAATAATAACATTTGTTCGATATATTGTACAGCCTTCTTTATTGTAACATTGTGACTTTGGTGTTTAAACATTTAAACACGCTGCTATTTCAAATATTTTCCTTTTTTCCTAAATAGTGAACAGACAATTGAGTAAGTGAACAGATCTGCAGATTTGAATGCTTTATAAATTTTGTTTAGTTTTAGTTGCGGGACACCTTTTGTTGCTTGTTTATTTATGCATTTTGAATATTACATCAGAGCCAAACAACAAAAGGAAATACTATATAAAAAAAAAAAAAAAGACAGTCAAACATTTGGCAGATGTGTGAATATATTATATTTGGGAGCCGACGACTCTTCATTCATACCTGCAGCGTGTACCAGAAGGTGAGTGTCAAGGAGCTGGTGGTCTCACTGACCGGGTAGTGCCCAGGGATCCCCGTACAGAACAGAATCATATTGACCAAAGCCAGGTACTCCTGCCAGTGCTCCACCTGTTCCAACAAAACCCTGTCATAAACAAACACAATGATCCCAATCAAGAAATAACAGCCAAACACTGAAGCCAGTTTATAAAGAAGGCAGGATGTCTCTGTGTGTGTGTGTGTGTGTGTGTGTGTGTGTGTGTGTGTGTATACCTAGAGTGTGTTTCCCCCATGGCAACAGCAATTCTGCAGATGCCATGTGACGTCTCCATGTCCCCATCCTGAGCTGCTGTCTTCAGCTGGTCATGGAGACCCAGCACCAGAGGCAACAAGTTCACCAGAGCATCGATGTACCTGAAACACACCATATTCACACTGCACTGAAAATGACCAAGACATTATTAGAGCAGGTAAAGTAAAGCTGTCAGCATTTATCACTTACATCTTAACCATTTGACGCATGAATTATGAGAACCTTAGTTAAGATTTTTTTTCCTAAGTGTTTTTATTCCTCTTTAGGCCTGAAAAAAAGCAATGTGGACCTTAAGTCTCCGCCCCTTCTGGGAGGCTCATAGGACTTGAGATCAGAAAATTGATTAATGTTATTCAATGGGAAATAAAATGCTAAAATCATATCTGGTTTGTCATG
Source organism: Siphamia tubifer (assembly GCA_020466265.1). Taxonomy (NCBI): domain Eukaryota; kingdom Metazoa; phylum Chordata; class Actinopteri; order Kurtiformes; family Apogonidae; genus Siphamia; species Siphamia tubifer. The sequence continues at coordinate 5,646,878 of CM035799.1, read as the reverse complement.
TGCCCTGAATCACACACATGTTGTACCTCACAATAAATTATAATTATTGATGTGATTCGACTGCTTCTGTTAACCAACAGCTGATTCATTTGCGAGTAAAACCCGTTAATAATTTGGACTACACGTCTGGCGCACATGTGACGTCACCACAGACTCAACACCACAGCTGAGTGGAGTGTGACGTCATTGTAGTCTCTTACTAAGCCCACATAAAACCTAACATCACATTTGCTTCCCATCAGAAACAGGTGTTCTACCTATGACACATCAAATATTTCTTATTAACCGCTAACGTATGTGTATTTCAGAACAGAATCAGAATTTAGCTTGACTCGCTCTATTCATTCCCATCCCATTCAACATGACTTAGCCTCCCCATGTGATTTAAATAGTTTTAATGAACCTATTTTTCATAGCGTTACAAAAATGTCCACTCAGTTGGACATGCAAGCTTTGAAGCAAAGAAGCGTGTATTTAAAATGTAATGTCAGAACATTATTAAATACAACATCTTTAATGCAGTTTTTCTTTAAGAATAGACTGTTAATTACAGTTAACTGTTAATTACTTCACATTTGTTCAGGTTATTCATATTTTATTCTTACAGGATAGTTTGTAAATGTAAATATTTTCATAATTAAATAATTAATTTTTGCAGTAAAACTAGTTGCCATCATTTATAGGAAAAAAAACAGAGGAAAATATGGAATAATTTAATAGGCTATTATGCTCTTCATCTCACGGGCCACATTGGAACCATTGGCGGGCCACATTTGGCCCCTGGGCCGGATGTTTTAAGTCCCTGCTTTACCTGAATGTATAGCAGCTGGTCAATAGTATACTCCACTACTGGGGTCATATACCGTACCTTTGGCAGTCAGGCTGTGAGATGGCGTTTACGATGGTCTCCACAGCGGAGTCAAACAGCTCTGGGTTGGACAGTGCCGTAAAACAGTCCTGGACCAGTTCCTGACTCTCTCCTAAGGGCACATCCAGCCCCACCCAGCTGGACAGACAGCGGAGCACCTTCTCCTTCACCTGGTTGGAAGAGTCCTGGCTCTGGAGCAGCTGCCGCAGCATGGGACACACCGCAGACCACTCCCCGATCAGGGCTTCCCTCAGCTGGGCGCGGCGAGCTTGAGTCAGCCTGCTGCTCTGGAACTCCTCCGGCAGCACGGTGAGCAGCTCCAGCAGGGTTAGGCAGTGGGCTTGGGGGTCCTGAGTGGCTTCTGAGCCATCTTTAGAGTCAGGTTTCTGAGGCTGGAACGCCCTCACCATGTCGGCCACTGGCTGGGACCAAGCCTGTGGAATCAGATTAAGGGCCAAAGAGGCCAAGGCCACGCACAGTCTGGTTAACACCATCCTGGGACCTGAGGAGAAGTGTAAGATGTGGGACAGGAGCTGCATCCTGAGGCTCTCCTGCTGGTCTGTGGGAAGGTCACTCCAGTGGCGGGAAATCTTTGTGTGGAGGGTGCTGGCGCCAAAAAACTGAACCTCTGGCAGCTGTAGAGATAAATATTATAAAGTTACTTCTTTCATCACTACTTCTCTTACCTCGTCTCCCACTGCGCTGCAGGACTGAGCGCTTTAAGAGGTTGTTCATTCCTGCTGCTATCAAACACTTGAACAAATCTGCCTGAATGAATTAAACTAATTCATCTGAAATAATATGAACACTTTATTTTTACTTATAGTTTGTATGTTATTATCTATCTATCTATCTATCTATCTATCTATCTATCTATCTATCTATCTATCTATCTATCTATCTATCTATCTATCTATCATTTTCAGAACTCATAGTAGAAGTAGTTTATTCAGTTGTTAATTACTTGCAAAGAACAAACAAAAGTTCAAAAATTCAAGGAAAATGCTTCTAGGGCCAAAAAAGAGAGTTTGTTTGAGGTGCTCTTTGGAAAAAGGGATACATAATGTAAACAAACAGGGTGTAAACATTAAAATGCCTTTATCAATATATCAATGTCAATATATTGTGTTAATATATTACAATACAGTTAAAAATACATAAGGAATTGCCACTTTCCATATATTAAGACATAAATGACACTATATGTACTCATATATGTCAATATATTTAGTAATACACTTAATAATATATAGATGCATATATATATATATATATATATATATATATATATATATATATATATATATATATGCATGAGGAGCCACGCCAAAAGGAAATAACTGCTTGTCTACTCATCCGTCGGATCGACGGGAGACTCCATCATCATCATATATATATATATATACACACACACATTTTGTGAAGTATATATGTAATTATATATTTAGTAATATACTTCACAATATATGAAGAAAAAAGTTTCAATAAAACTAGCTGTAAAAAATATAGGGTAGCTTTTGTCTTCAGTGTGATATATGTTTTATAATTGTCAATATATGATTAAATATATATGATTGGATAATATATGCACTACTTTTCCATATATGGGAATCTATTTTTATATATAATGCATCATATTTTTCCATACATTACCATACATTGTGTTTCATAAGGGGAGGCCAGTGGTGATTGTCTTAAATACCTCAGGGAACCCTTACTAATATCATCAGAGCCACATATAAGCCCTGTTTACATTATGACATTCATTTGTATGCAGGAGCTGAGACATACTTTATCTGGACCCAGCAGGGCCCAACAGAACTGCCACGCCTGTGTGGATGCCTGGGCCTGGGTCAACCATTTCTGGGCCACATTCTTGTGCTCCATGTCAGCATCGAAATACAGCTGGTAGAGCGCCTGATGGAGGACACAGAAAGAGAGAGAGAGAGGGGGGGGGGGTGAGATTTGAGTAAAAATTCTGAATTATTTCTACATCACCTAGAAAAAAGCCAGACAGAAACACCTGTATTTGTGCACATAGGATAATTGTTCATTTCAAAGGTTTGCATTAGTTTGACCAATTTCTAGGATGGAGTAAAAAAAAAAAGCTGTTGTCATGGCAACTAATCCAAAGCGCATGGTGATAGTTATTATTAGGACAGCATATGCTTATAGCTGGTATCACATTACAAAAGCTCCACAAAACCTAGTGTCACTCTCATAAAACACAATTAAAAAGCCTCTATTCACTTTTTGACTATAATTTTAATTAATTATAGGATTTGAACCAAATCAAACACACAGGTCTATGGGATGCTGTTAACTGTTCTTTATTTTTTACTCATTTAATGACACGAACAGGTGCCAGTTTGCAATGTTTGGGCCTATATTACAGAAGGTCAGATTAATGCAATAAGAAGCAGTCATTCATTAAAGAGGCTGATGGTTAGACTCACCGACTCCACATTGTCCACTGTTAACTCCAACTCCACCGGGCTGTCTCCCGGATTGGCTGGAGGCTCCATTTGGCGCAATGTAGTCCTCTTGTTTCCTGAGAAATTAAAGCCTGAAAAGATGAGAGGAAAATAAGAATTACTAAACGAAACGTTCAGTGTGCTTTTAAGAGGAGTGTCTCTACATGCTGACAAGGACGAAGCAGGTCAGCTGTCCATACGGGACACATGTGAGCCGTGCGCTCAGGCATGGCGACATACTGACCTCTATGGGGACTGAAAAAAGTTGCTGTCTCACATTACCTCCTTCAAAACACTGACAGATACTAAACTAACAATGAAAAAAAATCTCTATTAAACTATATTCCAGAAGCTCCACAGCAGGTTATAATAAAGACAAGCGAACTCAACACTCCACAACAGGCGCTCCTGACGCAGACAGCTGCGCTCATTACGCACTGGAATCTGATTGGAGAACGACATCAGGTCTCCACAGTGGAGCAACAGCTAACACAAACTGATGCATTTAACAAGGGCAACACATGAGATGAGTTATGTGGCAGTGGAAGCTCTGAAGTGATTTAGCAGTGGGAACAGTAGGGGACTTTTTTTGACCGTTTTGGAACAGGCAGCGTGCGTCCAGACGCTGCTCCCACCACCGCCTCCTGCAGCCCCACCCCTGCTCCTCTTCTGCCCGACTCCCTCAGGATATTTTTAGCGCTGATGATGTTCCCTGTCAAATCACGTAACGGAAACAAGGCAACAGACGGAGGGAGAAAAAAAAACACAGAGCCGTGGTACCGTGGAGAGGTTTCCCCGGATCCGTTTTCTCGCTGAGATCATCCGGTACAAACCGCGAATGAGATGAGATTTGTAATTAATTTGTTCGTGTTGGTGGTTCTGATCGGCTCAACGCAGACAAGAGGTAAGGTGGCATCCGTGAGTGTCTTTGTGTTTGATGAGAACAGCCCTGACATCCTGCTGACGCTAGGACCTGTGTATTGATTTGGCACATGATGCTCTGCACTGGACAATTTACCTCCAGAAACTTCCCAAACATCTGCAGCTCTGTTCAAAGCATTTCAACACAAAACTACTGCTCTTCATTAACAGATTATTTTTGGTTCTTAGCCTGTGTTTTTTCTTTGTTTAGTCACTGTTTTTTTTTTTTTTTTGTTATCAGTGTCCACTTCATTTAATCTTATCTGAAGGCTATAAAGAACTTTTCATGGTATCTTACTTAGATAATCAACCTTATTTACTGCAAGAAACTAAATATAGCAATGCATTTACTTTATGAACCGTTTATGAGTGAAATTACATCAAATAAAACACAATTCAAATGAAATTAAAAGTAGTCAACAGGAATTTCTAAGAGTAAGGTGATTAAAAAACCCCCACAGAAAATAACATAATTAGACATGATAAAGAATGCTCATCTCTACAAGTGTGTTTCTCAAACTTGGGGTTGGGAATTCAAATGAGGTCACCTTTTTTAAAATTACTAATAAACAAAAATATATCTTCATGAGGCCCAGTAATTTACTTTTTTTCTCTTCTTTTTTTTTTTTTTTTTTTTTTTTTTTTTTTTTTTTTTTTACAATTTTTTGCCATAATTGGAAACATAATAATGCAACAGTCTTTTCAGATGCATTTTCAGTTAACTTTTATTTATTTATTTTATTTTTTATTTTTTAAGTAAAGCTGTGAAACTCTTATCCACTACAGAGGACAAAAAAAACCACTGCTGCTGCTCACAATAGATTAAAGACATGATGCATTCTAAATACTACTACTACTACTACTACTACTACTAATAATAATAATAATAATATATGTTGTATAGTCTAAATATCACCTAAATTTAACCCTTTGATGCATCCTGGTCACTCCAGTGGACAGTTCTTCTACAGTTCTCTTGTACATTCATGGGTTTCGTTGTTTTAGTTCATATCATTACTTAATACTTAATCTGCATTAACATGTTTACCTGTAAATAAAGTACTTGTTATTATTAGATTAACAAGAATTATGAGTCTCTTCTTAAACAAAAAGTGAATTAAAAATGTTTTCATTTATATATAGTGCTTACACATAATGTTCTGATATTGCTTTTTAAATACATGTTTCTTTGCTTCAAAGCTTAAACACATGTTTTCCAGCTGAGTGGACATTTTTGTAACTCTATCTAACTCTATATTGGTTTGTTAAAAAACATTTCAATCACATTGCTTTTTTCAGGCCTAAAGAGAAATTTAAAAAAACACTTAAAAATTGACAAAGGTTCTTATAATTCATGCATCAAAGGATTCATATGAAGAGTTCATTTGCAAAAACAGATAACTCCATTTTTCTTTTTTTTCAGAAAATTTTATTTTTTACTCTACATTCCAGGTAATACTCATTGATTTGATATATTATTTATTCAATTTAGTGGATCTTACCAAATGAAATAAATAATATATCAAATAAATCACTATTATCTGTGGAATGTAGAATAAAAAAATGACATTTTCTGAAAAAAAAGAAAAATGGAGTTATCTGTTTTTGCAAATGAACTCTTCATATATACTGTATATTATATATATATATATATATATATATATATATATATATATATATATATATATATATATATATATATATATATATGTATACACACACACACACACATACATACTGTATATATATTAGCAGCATAGTATAACAAACTAATAAATGATTTAAAAAGGCTAAATTTTTAAAGTCTGGGGTCACAATAAATTTGTGATGTTAAAATGGGGTCAGGGGTCAGAAGATATTATAAAGCACTGCTATAAAAACACTTAAAAACCCACTCACTTTATTGTCTAAAGTGTTTTCCAGACGCAAACTTCTCATCAGGGTGTATTTTTGTTTTCCAGGTCAGAGCAGTGTTGTGCCTCCTCTCTTCACCCCAGGTCGTACTGGAGCCTCAGCATCTCCTGACCCGACAGAAGATCCTGGGAGCGAGGTTCCCGGGCTGACACATAATCCCACGGGTAGAAATGAAACTTCAACTGAACCCACAGCAGCCGCCACTGAGACCCACAGGACGTTCTATTACCAAACAACCACAAGTGGAGAATACACAACGAACATGTTCAGTACAAGCTCTGCACAAGGAACCACTCAACAAACCGATACACCTGCATCCACGACCCAACCAGATGAGTCCACTGCTTCTAATTCAAGTAATCTGATTATTAATCTCACTCAACATTGGTTAGGAGAGATTATTGTAATCTGTCTGTGTGTCCGCAGTCATATCATGCTATAACTCAATGAATACTTGAGATATCACCATGAAATTATACGGGCATATACATATAGTTAATGCACATCAGATGTAATGATTAATTTTAGTAAAGGTCAAAGGTCAAGGTCACAATTAACTAAAAAGTCAAAATCACCATATCGGTTATAACTCAAGAATGGATGGTCACAGAACTTTCAGATTGGTACCAAACACTGCGGAATAAAGATTTCTACAATTCTAGTATAATCACCTATGATCAATAGTTTTTGAGATCAATGGAGGTCAACGATGACATGTAACAAAATTAACTTCTGTAACACTGTTGATGTGTGTCAAGCATAACTTAATCAATACTGGATATATTATCATAATATTACACACACTGATGGATATATACATATAATGAAATTATCAATATTGCAAAAGGTCAAAGGTCAAGGCCGCATTTAGCAGACAGGTAAAAAAAAAAAAAAAAATCACATTATTGGTTCTAATTCAAGAACAGGTTGTCACAGAAACTGGAGATTGGCACAAAATAGGAGCAAGATTATGCATTCTTTGAATACTTTTATTTGTTAATGTGCAGACATTTGCATTAGATGTAAAGGCAGGCATTCACCACCATCAACACAAAGAGGACAATATGATCAGAGGTGGTAAAAGTACTCACATTCTGTACTTATGTAGGAGTGCAGCTACTTATGTGGAAACAAACACTCTGGTAAAAGGAGAAGTACTGATTCAATTTGTTTACTGAAGTAAAAGTAAAAAAGTACAACTTCCTGTTGGTTTATGGGCGTGGCCATCATAAGGTTTTTTTTAATCGTCTCCTCATGATGAACATGTAGTGATTTTCGTTGCTCTAACTTCACTTGGGCGTGATCTGGCCTAATACAATATATTTTAACTTTTCAAGAGGGCACTGGAGACACATTTCTTTACAAACTATACATACTCGCAATGTCTCACACTACTTAAGGTTGTGCTAAATTTGGTGAGTTTTCATGCATGTTCAGGGGGTGAAATATGAGCTCAAAGGGCTGACGTCATTGCGATCACAGTGGACTCAATAGGCCTTGCATCGGACGTGTTCCGCGGTGAAGGCCTAAAAATAAAGAAAGTTAAGGTAGAATTAAGATAAATGTAAAACAAGGAGACAAAAGAATAGAAATGCAATATGTAAGAAGATAGAGCAGGGGTGTCAAACTCATTTTCTAAATCTAAACTGGGCTGGACCAGTCAAATAATATGATAAGAACTTATAAATGATGTAAATTCCTGAGTTTTCTCTGTTTTTGAGGAAAAAACATCAAATTCCATAATGAAAATGTTTTCATCTATGAACTGTACTCGAACATAAAATGAATAAATATGAACAACATGAAAATTCTTAAGAAAAACAAGTGGAACTTTAACAATATTACACCTTATTTTATCATTTATACATGACACAACACAAGTTACAGATCACAGTGGATCTACAAATACACACATTATATCATTAGATGACAAGCAGAATATTGATAAAACATTTTTAAAAAAGTTTTTGTTGTGAATGAAATGTTTTATTTTTTACACTAAAACAAAGAGGAAAATTCGCTTTTTATATTATTTATAAGTTATGATAGTATTTTACTGCTCTGATCCACTTTAGATTGAATTGACATAAAATGAAATAAATATCTTCGTTAATATTTACAATCCATCCCAGGGGCCGGAATGGATCCTTTGGCGGGCCGGTTTTGGCCCCTGAGCCACGTGTTTGACACCCCTGAGATAGAGGATGCCAAACATGACTAACTCCAAAGCTGTACAAAGTAGTTAACATTTGGTCCATACTGTAATTCTTTGTCATTTTTCAGTCTGGCTTGTTTAGTCACTCCACAGGCTTAAAATAAAACAACCCACACTTACTGAAAGCTGACTGTTTGCAAACACAGATGCTCCTCAGACGCTGCTATCACCGGCAGCGTTCCAGAAACACTCCTCCCATGACCCCCACATGATTGGACTGAGATGAGAATGTGTGTCGTGACCTTATTTGAGAGATTTCCCAATATAGATCAGATAAATATAACTGTCTGAGCTGATACCATGTTGCCTCTTAGAGCAGTTTAGTAATAACAAACAATACGACATGACACTATTCTTCTTTCTGCTCATCCTATGGACCTCCAGTCATCATTTATCTTCCTGCAAAGCAGCTGTTCAAGTTATTCTTTTTAGCTGCTTGAAATATTGACTTCTGTTATTTGACTATAAAGAGCGGATGTAAATAATATGTACTATTTTAATGTATTACTTAAACCTTTAACCCCTGAGACTTAAGCAATTCCACAGTAAAAAATAATAATAATAATAATAATAATGATGAGATAAAATAAGCAACAAAATGAACAAAAACTGCCAAAGTCATCAGTAAAATGAACAAACATTAATATTAAACCAACAAAATAATATGTAACATGAACAAAGTAAGACACTAACAGAACACAGTTGAAGAAAATAATCAAATAAAATAAAAAAATTTTAGAAAAAATAAACAAAAGTAAGCAACAACATCAAGAGAAACTAATAAATATTCACAACATAACAAATAAGACAAGAACAAAATCTAACCAAAAAGAAAAAAAACTGAACAAAATGAAGTTAACAAAAAAGAATAAATGATTAGTGTTGTAATTTGGTTCCAGTAGTTTTTAGTTTGGGCTTTTCCTTTTTCTAAATCAGTTGCTTTTCGACACCTGTACATCAGTTCCATGAACAAAATTATCAATAAAATAACTTTAAAAATTACTTGAAATAAAAAAAAAAAATTCATTACATTATTTTTATATACATTTTCAATTTTTTTAAATTATAAAATAATTTGATTTATTTAAAAAAAATTAAAGATGTGTTTACACTCACTACCCAATACCTACTTTACCTACAATTGATGATCACAAATTTGGTCCTCATGAGGCATGGAAACAAGTATATGTGTTTCAGGCCAGTGTTATTATGCTGGTGCCTCCTTGATATTGTCAGGCAGCACAGGAGGGAAATGACAACAAACATGAAAGTGATGCACTGACACTAACAGGGTTTTGCGGTGTCTTTGTCTCCTAAAAGGTTATTCGAGGTAGGCTAATGAAAAACAGGACTACAAATGGAAATAGGAATTACTTCTATAATTGGAAAAACATAAAAAGTCATGATGCCATTTGTAAGCACGTGCCAGATTTTCTATCTGTCAATACTCGTCACTACAGTCGTGGTCTAAAGTTTAGAACATAATGTCATGACTGTATGAGTTTCCAATAATTACTACAACTCTTCTTTGTCACAAAAAACATTCATAAAGATTGGTTATTTTCTGAATTTATTATGGATCTATTCAAGATGTGACCAAATCTACTGGGTCAAAAATATACATACAGCAACACTAATATTTGGTCACATGTCCCTTGGCCATTTTCACTGCTCACGTGCTCGCGTATTCCTCGCCCTGAAATGTTGATTGACCAATTACAGCGCAGCAAGGATCCCACCGTGGGAGGGGGTCTGTCTCTCGCTGTAGGAGGCGAAGATGGAGCTATTGTGTTCGTGTGTGAAATCTGACACCATAGAGGGGGGGGGGGTGACAAAGAGAACGGCTTCCAACCACTCAGCCACGACTCGGCCCCATTCGTTCATTTTAAAGAGCCGTTAAAAAATCGGCTCGTTTGCGAACGTCACAACACTAATCACAACGCTTCATTTGTGTAGCAAGACTATAGGGTGGGCGTAGCACAATGATGACAGGGTTGAAGAAGTACCAACAGTCTATGGTCGGATAAGCAGCATGTAAATGGACCCGATTGGATATTTTTCGGGGCCGAACAGCCACCCCGTAGGCGAAGGGGGTGCTTGCGCGCGCACATACACGGCTGCTAACTCCGAGGGGAAAATACGGGATACTATGGTAACTCCCATCAGATTCAAACCTCTGGTTTTATTTTATGTTATTCTCAAAAGCAAAATAACAATTTCTTCTCGTTTCAGCTCAGCTCAATACCGGACGTAATTTTGTTTTTAAATACGGGACGATTCCGTATTTCAAGGGACATGTGTAGACTATCAACCCGTACACATACAATGATGTAACGTTAGCTCTACTGTCTATGAACATTAGTTTAACTGGTGAACATTGTTTGTCTCATTTCCAAGCAGCTGTTTTAGCAAAACATCGGTAGCAATGTTAGTGTATGATAACTTCCTCACAACTAACAGTATGGTCAGTTTCATAGCTAAAGCTTTCATTTCATTGCTAAAGTTGCTGAACTTACCATCAGATTGAAGTCTAGTCCACTTGGTGACTCGTTGCTTCTTTGTCTGTGGGTAAAGCCAGTGGATTTTTAAAATGCAATGCTTTCAGCCAGGCCCGTGATTCAGAGTCACCATCAGACTGGCGAAAAATGAAGACAGCGGAGGGTATGAACATTGCCTCTTTGTGGTAGATTTGTGGTCAAAACACTAGCTAACCACTCATTCGGGTGTTTTCCCGCGTTTTCCAGCCAACGACAGCACACGTAAGTCCCGAACCACTTTTCCTCTTGAAGTTGTCCATTATTTCTCTCACTGAATCACTGCCTTTATATCGGAGTTAACTAGTAAAACAAACCGGAGACCGCGAGATAGGGAGGAGTTCACGTTACAACGGAGCGAATATTTACTTTCAAAGTGGCCGAATTACCTGCGGAGTGATATGGCACTGTGCATCTGAAGTGACAAACCTTCAGAGCCTAAGTGACGCGATTCTATTTCCGGTCGATTTACGGGCAATGGGGCCAAAGTGCCATAAAAAATTAACGCGAGTCTATGGAGGGATAAAAGTTATTTTCTGGTCCCGTTTTAAATGTGCTACGGTTTTCACATATGAAGTCTGTGAATTTTAAAGATACATTTTCACATTGAGAAAGCACTCACTTTGGACAGGCATCAAAAGTTACGTTAGGTTTTATGTGAGAGTAAGTAATGGACTACAACGTTCGTCTCACAAATATGACGTCAAAACCAAGCTTCACCATCAAACTCTTTGAAAATGTCTGTGACTTTGGCGAGTTTCACCTCCTTCTTTCAGGACGAAGGCATCAAACGTGGACAAAACCACTTTAAATCGGGGCATGTGGAAAGTGACAGCTACTCCGGGGGAGAGATAGTTGGTCGAGTGAGAGCCAGCATGCGGGACAAGCTCTCGTCAGCCGGGAAGCGGTAGAGGGAACATGTGGAAATGGTGTTGTGATTACACCGGGGCACAAAGCACACAGGCATTTTCAAATGAAAAACAGAAAAGGTGGTATACGGTTTAGAAAAGTTTGCAGGGAAAGATTCTGCTGTGACGTCAGCTATGCGACGTCTGATTCATTCATTATCCACCGCTTCATCCGGGGCCGGGTCGCGGGGGTAGCAGTCGAAGCAGGGAGGCCCAGACTTCCCTCTCCCCAGACACCTCCTCCAGCTCTTCAGGGGGGACCCCGAGGCGTTCCCAGGCCAGCCGAGAGACATAGTCTCTCCAGCGTGTCCTGGGTCTTCCCCGCGGCCGCCTCCCGATGGGACATGCCCGGAACACCTCCCTAGGGAGGCGTCCAGGAGGCATCCGAAACAGATGCCCGAGCCACCTCAGCTGACCCCTCTCGACGGGGAGGAGGACGTCTGATATGTAGTCCAAACAGAGTCCAAATAATGACATATTTTTACACGCTAATAAATCACAAAACACTTATCAAAGAAACTCCAAACACACATCATTGGTTATGATTTTAATTGAAGTACAGCAAATGTGTGATTCAGAGAATAAAGTAAAATAATTATTTTCTCCTCACCCACTCTCATGTTAAAATTTTCCGAATTTAAGCCCAGTGGACCGACCGGAAGGGGCGGAGACTTAGGCTCCCTATTGGCAGCGGGCGTTAATGGCGCAGGGGGTGGTTATCGAAAAAAAATCCGCCGCAGAATGCTGGCAACGTCCATTCAAAGTGAATGGGAGCTGTTGCGACATTCTAGAAGGCCGTAGAATAGCATTAATTAGCCTAGTTGTTAAAACAACCACTCGTTTAGACTTGTTTTTGTTGCTCTGTATACGTCACATTGTTCATTGCTCTGATTGGTCAAAGCACTGGCCTATTATATGAGGAGTAGTTTTAAAGACCCGTATACTTAAACTCAGTCTATGGATCGTCTCCAGATTATGAATTCATATCATAGCCGGGCTTCTCAGGCTACTAAAACTAGTAAATTAAATTAAAAAGTGTTAAAAACCCTCCAGTGACACACAGCTCATTTACTCACTGTTTTCATGTGTTACATCACTGGCCTCTCATCTCCACAGACACCCTTTCATTCACGCCGACCCTGTCGTCCAGTGAAAGCACCGTCCTCCTGACCTCAGAGCCCCTCACTACCTTTTCATCTCAGGATGCATCCTCTACAGGCTCCGTTTCCTTGACCACGGCCCTCACACAGCTGACAACCACAGGCTCTGCTCCAGCCAGGGCTGCTGGACCCACTCACCAGGAGGCTCCATCTGAGCTCAACGTAGGAGACGAAGGTACAACTGGGTCCCAACCTTTTTTTGGCCACTGACCCCTTTTAACATCACAAATGTCTGTCAACTACAGACATTCAAAACAGAGATAGTCAGTAAAATTATTTGGTTTTTGATCATATAACTGTTTTCTATACTGTATTGGAGATAGATAGATAGATAGATAGATAGATAGATAGATAGATAGATAGATAGATAGATAGATAGATAGATAGATAGATAGATAGATAGATAGATAGATAGATAGATAGATAGATTCACACACAGATTTCAGGATGTCTGCCTTCATTACCTATGACATCTAAATATACACTCCTAAGCCTTAAAAATAAATACAATTTTGCCCTATTTTTTTTTAAATAAAATGTCACACAGATCAGGCCAGGAATAATTTATTCACAAATCCCTCAGTAAATATCTCCAGAATACTGCTAAGTGTTTAACTGGATTATTTGGTGTTCATGGGTGCGACTGGAGCATGGCAAAAAAAAGTTACTCTAAGAAAATGACATTTAAAGACTTACATATGAACATTTAAAATGAAACAATTCCTCAAAATCTGAATAACACACTACATGTGGTCAATTATATGTTAGAACTTTTTCAGTGAGTTTGTATGACGATGGGGGACATGAGAGGAAGGAAAAGCTTTTTGAGGCAGACTAAATTGAGGGGCAGGGGAGGGTGGCAGGAAAAGGGAAGAGGACAGCTTAGAAACACATTAGTCTATATAATGTATAAAGCCAGGTGTAGGTTACTGCACAAAGTGAGTGAGTGATTGTATTTGCCTTGGTCAGGATATGTACAGTCAGTGAAACTGATGAAGAAAAAAAAAACATGTGTATATATATATATATATATATATATATATATATATATATATATATATATATATATAGAATGATTTCCAACATTTTTTCACTCTTAACATCACAAATTTCTGACAACCCAAGACAAAATTAATACATTTTTCATTATATAATAGTTTGCTATACCATTTTTCAAATAAAGGTTAATTTCAGATGACATTTAGTCTATGTAATGTATATTATTATGAACAGAGGCAGAAAAACCAGATGTATATTATTACCGCACAAAGTTAGAATTGTATTTTCCTTGGTCATAATATGTACAGCCAGTCCAGCTTATATTTACAAGGCTGGTAATTAATACTTAACAAGAAATAACTTAAACTATGAATTATGAAAGAGCTGCAGCATCTGAAATTGACCAGAGTGAACATTTGAGAGATAAACAGAACCACAGTACTTCAGTTTCAGACTCAGTTTATCATGTTTTTTATGGATTGTGATTGTCTCCGTCAGCTCACCGTATATTTTTCATAGTTTTTTTTTATATTATTACTAGAAATTTCAAGTGACCTCATTTGACCACAAGGTTGAAAACACTGTCAGTCACTCTTCATATTAAAATGTGTGTGTTTTCTTTGCGTATATGCAGATTTCAAGGGGCCTCGCCTCCGTCCCAGTTCACCTTTAGACCCCCTGCTCGCCGGCCTTCTGTCAGTGTTCATCGTTACCACAGCGATCGTCTTTGTCATCCTCTTTCTCAAGTTCCGCCAAAGGACCAACCACGCAGAGTTTCACCGACTGCAGGATCTACCCATGGTGAGACACACTAAACTGCACACACAATATTTTACTGTTACACCTCTTACACAGATGTACTGCATGTGCATGTATGGGAATTCAACATATGAAATAATAATAATAATAATACATTTTATTTGTATAGCACTTTTCATGGCACTCAGACTCTTTACATCCAGTAAGAATAGAACAATAAGAGTCCAACTACAATAAAAAACAATAGAAAACAGAGCAATCACAAATTAAAACAGACAGAATAACTATAATCAAACATTAAAAGCAGTCTTAAATAAATGAGTTTTTAAAAGGGATTTAAAAGTGTTGAGGTCGGAACAGTGACGGCTGGTGGGGGGGAATGAGTTCCAGAGGTTTGGGGCGGCTACAAAAAAGGCTCTGAAATATATATATATTTACAATGGGAAAATAAATATCGAGTGTAGTTTTCTCATTTATAGTCCAAATTAGCCTAGCCGTGCTGGATGCCCCTTGCAGCAGCAGATCTAATGTGCTACCGTAGTAGAAGCCGTCTTTAGGAGGAAGTGTGAAATAGTTGATTGCCGAGTACTGAGTTACATGCTCTGGAAATTTATGATTTCATTGCATTCTTTTTAAAAACACTCTGTTAGTACGCTAAGCTTTGCTGTTGCATACAGCTTAATTTCAATTTCTAATGAAATACAAGACTATGTTTATAAAAAAGAATGCCACAAAATCATGAATTTCTAGAGCGTGTAACTCTGCACTCGGCATTTGACTATTACAGACTTCCTCCTAAAGATGTCTTCTGTATCTGGAAAGGTACTGGCTGTAGATCAGTAACTCTGGACACAGGTGACATGAAGACCTCAGGACACTTGGGTTTATCTTTAGGGACCCTTTACTTACTACCACGTAAGTGAACTTTAGAAGAGGTCTAAAAATAGCCTTTTGTGTGAAAAGACATGCCCTAATCACTTCCATGCTAACGCAGTTTGGCTCAAAATGGCAAAATTTAACTCTCAACATACATCCAAATGGTGTGACTTTGTCGCCTATAAGTATGTATTCTCAATCACCTAAAAATTGAGCTAAAATGACATTTTCTCCAGATAATCCTATTAAACTTAGAAATATATGGTAGAAATATGTTTTATTTTAAATTGGATACTGAGTCACCTTATATTTATTTACTGTAAATAAGAGTTTTTAAAAGTTTCTCTAATATTTATTATTCTCTGCTGTATATTTGTTTTGATATCTGTATCTTATCCCATGTCATTGCATGCCAATTCTCTTTCTGTTCCTGTTCTTGAGCGTTGCAATACCGACATTTCCACATTGTGGGATAAATTAAAGATATCTTATCTTATATCAGTATGTCATAATATGAGATTATACACAACATCGAAAGGTAAGACAAGATATGCTCCATCTAAATTGTATTTATGGGCAGAGTGAGGCTTTGTAAAACACTGAAGCAGTTGAAACGATTATTCTATGACTACATGAAGGTTTTAGACCTGGAATCTGAAACCTGCCTCACCAGTGACATCTAGTGGTTAAATGTGCCAATGTAGAAAAAAATGCAAGGGGATTTCTTAAAAAATATATAAAAAAAAAAAATCCTGATAAATATTTACTGAAAAAAATTGGAATATTGAATTTTTTTCCCCCTTAATATCAAGCAGCCCTATGTGTGATGCTAAATAAATCCTTTTTTTTCCTCTGCAGGATGACTTAATGGAGGACACACCACTCTCCAGATACTCGTACTGACCCAACATACACCTCCTGTATTATTCAGAGCAGATACAAAGCACCAACCAGAGGTGGGACGTCCAGTCTGGATCAGTCAGACATTTACATGGATACAGCTGCATTTCTTCTGTTGTCAGATTCAGACTGCGTGTCACATGTGTGGTGAAAACACAGTATTTATCTGTAGCTCTATCTGGCTTCATTATCAATGATTAATGTAAAAGAAAAACTTTTTCCACATTCCCTTTAAAGCTCCAGAGCTCATCAGTCTGGCGGGAAAACCTTTGCTGTCTTTCTTATTTAAAAGGTGAGGCATTGGCACCTCTGCACCCTGACTGACCTTATGTATGCACAGCACTTTATAGTGACATTAATGGTCACAGTGCCCCCTAGGGGACATCTGAGGTAATGTGGAGCAACACTGCTTCTTTAGGTCCTTCGATGTAATTTTAGCTCAGGTTTATCCAGCCAGGAACGCGAAAGTGACAGACGAAGAGGGAATGGGGACATGTAAGAGGTTCAGAACACACTGGAAAGGTACAGCACAGCCCATAACAATCAAAGAACACACATACAGAGTGCTCATAAGTTTACATACCCCAGCAGAATGTGTGATTCTTTGGCCATTTTTCAAACAATAATAATAATAATATTAATGCTCTACATTTTTTTTCTTTAGAAAGTATCTGCTTCAGACATTAAATGTGCTAAATCCTACATACTTTAATATAAATCAGAAAACAATGACTTTAGTGCTGGTTAGCTCATGTTTTTAATATATATGATGGTGTTATTCCATATGCTGGTTTATGAACATGTACACAATGAATTTGTAAATATTCTACTAGAAAGAACCTGTAAAGTGAATTTTGAAGTAGATCTGACACCAATATTCATTTGGACTAAAACCTATTATCTTGTTCATTTTAAGAATTTCATAAATAACCCCAGACTTATCATGAAAACTTGAGCCAACCACCATTTAAGACTCGAGTTTTCTCATTTTACTTGTACCAACAATACAGTTTGTGTTGCATTTAAGCTAAGACACAACAGATGAATAGAGGTAAAATGTTAAAATAGTTATAATAGCCATTTATATAGCACCTTTTAAAAACAGTTTACAAACTGCTTTGACAGCCAAGTACATACCATGATTACTCACACACACTATAGATAGGTTTAAGTTTTTCAGGATATCTACTTTTATTACCTAGAAAATCTAAATATACAGTCCATAGCCTTTCAGATCACATTGGATCTACAGATATACATATTTAGTAATAAGTAAAGTAATAATTAAAATTTTACTTCCCTTAAGATATTTCCAATTTTTCCATATTTGTTCTTGATTTTTTTGTGAAATTATATATATTTTTTTACAGGTTATTATGAGAATTGATCTAAATGTGGACCATGAACTAAACTGATTTATATCTTCGTGTAATTTCTGCATTTCATAAATTCATCCAAAGGGTCGTATTTGGCCCCCAGGCCTTATGTTTGCATTCAGCCAGGGTATGTAAACTTATGAGCACATCTGTACTGTTCTCTTACCTGACCAAATATGAGAAAAGTGCAGTTTCTAACCAAATATAGATTGCACAGCTGAGGTATTACAATTACTCACATACCCTAAAAAGTTTGACAAAAAGCCATATTTTTGGTAGAAAAAAAAAAAGGTGAAATCTTTGGAAACAACAATTTTAAAGTTTCAAGTGAAATTAAGTGGTTATTCTAAATTGTATGTGAAGATGTAGTGCTTATTGTTGCCACCTTTAATGTGTAGTTATGGTGTAAAACTTGAATTAGGTTGAATGTTAAAATCCTGCTACACTAAATAACACTTTCATATTTAGCAAATGTCAATGTAAAGTACATGTTGAATGTTAAAAACTTACATTTATAAAAAAGGATGTATTTGTTCCTGCACAGGGCTTATTAATTAAAAATGCTTAAAAGTGACAATGACAAGCAGCACTGGGAGGTTTTAAGCGTAGACTGTTGTTACCTGCATGTCAGACTTTTTAAATATAGTGTTACCTTACTTTCAAGTGCCAACAGTGATGTATGATAATTTTACATTGAAATGTAGACTGTAAGATTTTATTGCTGTAAGGATTTCCTGTTTGATAATAAAAAATAATCATT
Organism: Siphamia tubifer; assembly: GCA_020466265.1. Classification (NCBI taxonomy): domain Eukaryota; kingdom Metazoa; phylum Chordata; class Actinopteri; order Kurtiformes; family Apogonidae; genus Siphamia; species Siphamia tubifer. Next base: position 5,628,214 of record CM035799.1, on the reverse strand, counting down.
TCTGAAATCATGTCCTGAGCTGCATATACTGAGGTAAGTTGTTCTTTTACCAGTTATTTGGTTGTGATGAGTCACTGCAAAATCTAAAAAAGGCTTGGTTTCTTTTGTTCGACACGATTAAAGTGATTTAAGGTTGGTCCCTACGCTTGAAAAGTAAGGTGGACCATGAACAAGCCCTTGTCTTAGAAAAAGAAATACACTCCCTTAACACAAACACACACACACACACACACACACACACACTAATCTCAGATCTTCACTTCAATAAATAACCTAGTCACACTGTAATAAAGTTTAAACCACAAGACAAGTTACAACCAATGAATTGGATTTAATGTCTTCAATATGATGAAACAAGAAGCAGAAGTTTTTAATAAACAGCATTTTTGCCTAATTCTGACCCAAAAATCAGTTACATTTGGAACAGTATGTTACATTCAAACTTATGATGGTAATTATATCGAGGCGTTCAGGGACTAAAGACACCAGGAATAAAGTGTTAAAGGTGTAATTTTGTTTAATTCTTTCTGATAAATTGTGCAGAATTATGTGGCTTGTGTGATTCTAGACAGTTATAAGACTTATTGTTGGCCCATTTGTGGCTGAAACTCTTCTGTTAAAACTCAAAGGTTTGCAAAAATAATCTTGTACTCCAGATAAGGGGCAGATCTTGATGCACACTGGGGAAAAAAAACTAAATCACAATCTTACAAAGTGTATATTTCCTCATTTGTCGTCAAATATCTCATCACACTTATAACTAGAAAAGCACTCAGAGCGCAGACCTCCACCAAGGTAGACACCCCCCACCCCCACCCCACCGGATCACCACCAAAATGAAATCAGTTCTTCCTGTTCATATTTCCAACATATCCTGAAAATTTCAACAAAATCCGTGTAAGTTTTCGAGTTATCTTGAACACAGACAACTGTCAAAAACATACGACATTATCTCCTAAAGATTAACTTTTCTGTGATAAATAAAGAAATTATTTTTGCCAATGGATCTGGAAAATCTGATTTGGAGAAATTTCTTACCAAATATAATTGAATTAAAAAAATAACTTCTTATATCTCAGTTAAAAGTTACAGTTTCAGTCATTCTGTCTTATTTTAAGTGTAATGTGACATTGTGACTAGAAATGAGAAAAAAATACACATGGTAAGATTTAAATATTTGCAGTGGGATCAGAGGTCATGTTCAGCTCAGACTTTAACCTTTACATGATGGAACACATCCAGGTCCCTTCCATGGTTTATTTCTGTTTAAATGTCGTTCTTCTCTCTCATCATTTTTACTTCCACCTCCTAAAAGTGAAGCAAGGATATTGCTTTTGGTTTGTTTTTGTTCATTTGTCTAACAACTTCAGACAAAAACTACTGGAACAATTTCCATTAAATTTTTAGGAAATATTTAAGGTAGTCTAGAATATATTCATCTAAATTTTGGTAAATGTAGGTCAAAGATTAAGGAAAGTAAACATGTGTTTTAACAATGATAAGAGATTGGATTTGTACCTAGCACCATTTGTTTCCATTTAATTTAGTACCTGATCTAAATTAACCCCATCTCAATTTTTTCTTGAAAATGAGATTTAAAAAAATTAAGTAAATTTGCGCAATACAATTAAAGTATAGTGTGTTTGTGCTATTTAGAATGAAACAAAAGCAAATTAAAATGTTTATTATCAATGTTTTACATTTTTCCATACTGTGCCATATTTTTCTGATTTAGGGATGTATTTGTACGAGCATTTTTTTTTTTATTTAAATATCTATTAGACAAATAAAACAGTACAATCATACATGTCCAAAGATAGATGTGGAAAGTATTGCTCATCACAGGTAAAACGCTACACCCAGTTGTGAATAAACCACATTCAACGTTCTAAATGAGGCGTTTCCCGTCTTGGAGAACCAGTCAGGTAAGTTAACATCAACTCCACCTAACGTAAGCAGCAGGGTCAAAGGTTACAAGGTTTAACTGGACGGCACTGATTCTAAGTGCTATGTGTGGAGTGTGAACCTTTACAGTTCTAGGCACAGTCAGACTGACGGAAGCACCCCATGTGTGGTCCGGTCCAGCCCAGCAGGTGGCGGCCGAAATTCACCGTGGTCAGCATCATTCCCAGTAACGCGATGTTTCCAAAAGCTCCCCTCATTCGTTTTCTGGGATCTAGTAGAAATTGATGACATCATTACATCCGACTGATATGATATAGATTTACAAATACACTTTATATTCTATTATTGGGACGGTCATGGCTCAGTTGGTAGAGCGGGTCGTCCATTAAGAGCTAAAATGTTTGGAAGGGGCGGGGCTTGTTCAGCTTCCACTACTTGTTCTATTTTTACTGACTTATATACGTTTGTTCAATATCTTAAATCTAGTGCATTCACAAAAAATAAATCTTTGAAAGTCATCTTGCACAAGTTTTTACTGGAAAAAGGACAAAAAACATCATCACTTTACCTCCTGTAGAATATCCGTGTGCATAAACTTCTCTGCTTATGATCCAAATAATTCCAAGTCCGCTGGAGGCGCGCTGTCACATAAGGAAAAAACAAACAAATACTGGATATTTTTAAGAGGCCTCATAAGACACAGCTTTATTCTATTGATTTTATAGGATATTTTAGTTCATATTTATGCACTTTGTATTATTTGTGAACTGCTAGCTCTTTTAATCTGTAAAGCATTTTGTAGGTTTGTGTGTGTGTTGTTATTTAGTTTAATTTTAATCTTTAAAACACTTTGGGAAGTTTCTCTGCAATAAGCCGTAAAACATAAAAAGTCGAGAACTCATAACATGGAGGATCTACACTTAGTCCACATCGGATGCATAAGGTACAGTGTTAGAGGATATATGTATTTAGTTCTCATTCTGTTTTCTGAACATTTCTGAAAATACAGGAAATATGTGAACACACATATGTTACAAAAACATGGTGAGTCTCTCTCTCTCTCTCCCTCTCTCTCTCTCTATCACCACTATGTCAGGTTCATTGGCCATCACCATCTTGTGGGTCTGGATCTGGAAGTTACTAGTCTAACATTTAGTTGTACCAGGCATTAAATTAACAAAAACGTGAAGAAAACAAGTGTCCATCTAATAATTTTCTCTACGGGTGCAGCTGCTGTATTTTGCAAACTTTTATTTTCAATGGCGTACATGCCTCACATGTAATCAAGTTTGTCTTAATACAAAAAACTGATAAATGCATATGTGCGATCATTAGAACTTCACTGAACCGATAAACCCAACACTGGTGTGAGACTTTAGCACGTGACGATGCATACGTTTAACAAGTATTAGTAAAGTAAACACTTACAGGACAATGCAAACCACCAACAGCCAGGCAGAAAAGAAAGGCGGGGTAGGCTTCCAGGCTAAAGGTAAGAACAGGGTGTTAACTCACTTCCTTTCACACAGTGAATTGAGCAGCTGCAGGATGGGCTGATACGTACGTGTTTTGGTGTGAACGCTGGATACAGTTGAAGACGTTTCCATTTTCTTCATCATCACTGTACATCTTAGGATACTGTGGGGAAAAGAAAAAATGACTTGTTCTGCATTTTTTTGTTTAATGTGAGCTTTTATGATTGTCAACATGATGAATAAAATGATTATGGGAAAATACTTTGAAAAGACTTTAACGGAAAATGCAAAATACAGAGGAAAATATTGTAATAAATGGAGATAAATCACTTAAGGTAAAAAAAAAAAATTTAGATAATTAATTTGGGAACTGACACAAAAATAGTGCTGGGTCTTTATTGGTTAAAGACTAAAATGCACTGCCCATGTAAACATTTTATCAGTATAGATGATGAGTATGGGTATTGGATTGATACTAGTGTAATGAAAATTATACTTTTACAGCAGTATTCCTTCTCTATGTTGACAGAAAGCTTGCACTACTGACTTTATTTTTCACACACATCTCCATGCAATGGAAGGATTATATAGTTATATTTACATTTATCATTACATGATTGATTTTATTTTCCAATTTTGCACAGACTTTTTTTTACCGACTGTATTTTTCAAAAATATTTGCATATAATGTAAAAAAAAAATTGTGTTGTTGACATTGTTTTGTACATTCTTGCTTTTTTTTGGTCATTTTGCCCTAGTAAAATTTTCTTAAACAGCTGTGTGAAATAGAATGTAAAAGGAGTGTTATTTTATTTATTATTATTATTTTTACCCTGAGATGGGTATTGTGTTTGAGTCGGTTTGTTTGTAAACTTTTGGTGAATGTAGGTCAAAGGTTAAGGTCACAATCACCAAAAATTAGTTCTCACAATGGTAAGAGATAGGTCAAATCAGGTCAAATGTGTGCAAGGGGGACGGGCTATGTTGTGCTGGGAAACACTTGTTCAGTATTTTTGGGGTCTGACCGCCACTAACACTAGATACCCTTTGTGTTAATGTGATAACTTGAAAAATATTGGAAATTCCATATTTTGGATTTCAATGAATATCATGGAGAGAAAGAACTGATTTAATGACTCGCGTCGTGATGTCATAACTGTCTTGTTAAGGATTGGGGGCGCTCGGTGATATAACCCTAGCCGTCATTTCCGAGGGCTGATTTTAATCGAATTATTTTATACTGTAGTTTATTAATTGGAAAACATGTTTATTTGCCTAAAATCCTGTTATATTCAATTAACTAAAGGCAATATCACAAAATTATTTAATAATAATCCCTGCACATATTTTACCAGATTTGCCCCATTTCTCTCCCTCTCAAAAACACATTTCTGGTGACTATGACCTTTGACCTACATTCACCAAAAATGTAATGCACATTTCCTGAAAATGTCATGGAAATTGGTCCAGTAGTTTTGTGCATAAACCTGCTTACAATCAAACAATACCGATAATAATAAACAAATATTGGTATTGATGACACTACCCCTGTATTGACTTAATGTCATCCAGTTTTAGAAGATGATGATGATATCCTCACTGCTGCTACTCACCGGTACATTGTACTTCTTGCGGGCTTTGCCAACCTTATAGGCCAAGTGTGTCACCATCGCTATACTGGCAACACCAGTCAGCACCACAAAACCATACTCTTTGGACAGAACAACCATTTTGGAAAACCTGAAGGAGGAAGAAAAGTGGAGAAAGTTGTCCAGGGTTCACACTCTTTGCAGAACATTTTCAGCTACTACAGAGACAGGTCATGGTACCCCCCTCATTCTGTGGAAGTGTTTTTTTTTTCATTCCTCTACACCTGTAATTTATATTTACTCATGAAAGTTTCTGTTTATTACTCAGACATTTTGACAGGGGTGTCAAACTCATTTAAGTTTATGGTTACATATAGACTAATATGTGTAAAGTGAGCCGTACTTGTAAATTAATGTAAATGGCGGTATAAGAACTTATAATTTATGTCAATACCAAGGTTTTCTCAGTGTTTTTAAGTGAAGAAAGTTACATTCTGTAATCTACAAATTCTACCAGAACATAAAATGAACAAATATGAACAACCTGTAAGAAAAATAAGTGCAATGTTAACATTACACTTGTGCACTACAATATACAGATTGCAATGGATCTACGAACACACATTTAGTAACGGGCAAAATATTGGTACAATTCTATGTACATTTCAGGTTATTCCCATTTTTTTGTTTTTTTACAATTAAATAAAAAAGGAACATTTGGATTTTTCTTAGAGAGAGAATATTATGATAGTATTTTACTATTTAATCCATTTAAAAAAATAGGTTTCACTTTCTTTCACCAACATTTGACTTTTTTTTTTTCCATTTTCTATGTTTTCCAGGACGCATGGGAGGAACCCTGGAGGCAATATTTAGGTCATTTTAGGTTCAAGAAACTTATAAATATGTGCAGAAAAAAACAGATGAAAGCAGAGTTATTTCAGGTTCATCAAGTTTCTAACAAATCTGACAAAGCAAAGGTTGAAAGTAAAGGATAAACTCCTGGCACGCGCACAGAAAGCGAAACCCGCACGCGGTTTCATAAATTTTCCGGGGGGGGTTTTTTGTTTGTTTGTTTTTTTCCCATGTTGTAGACAAAAAAGGGGGGCAACGATTAGTATAAAATTGCATAAACAAAACCTAAAAAAATTAAATGGATAATAATTCTCTTGTATCCAGGAAGAGAAAATGAGGCTGCGCGTGAGGACAAACCACAAGGTCGTGTAAGGACACCAGTGTCACCATTACACATTCACACAGACACATGACAATATTAAAGTTTATATATATACCTTGGATGGCTGTTGAGAATGTTTGACAGAAGATGAAGCCGTCGGCACTGATCCCCCTGCGGTCCTGTGTTCTAACGTGTCCGTGTGTCCTGGTTTACGTAACACACAGACTGAGGGTGTGGTGACTATTTTACACAACCTTATTTCTCCTTCTGGAAGATCATTAACCGGGCAATTTTATGAGACAATATAGGCTAAATATCAGTGTTATATATATACCCGGCTGCACATTTTAAGTGTAATCCCTCCCCTGCTGCACTGCAACATTTCCACAAATAATCAGTTCCACTTGTGTGACATGCGCACTGAGGCTCAGGTAAAGAAGCAGGTAAAACAATATTAATAGGTCTGGATGAAATTTCCATGGGCAAGATAAAAGTTTATTTATGCTTAATGGGATTAAAATATTTACTATGTACTACCTACTTCCTCTCTCTACCTCTCTCTCTCTCTCTCTCTCTCTCTCTCTCTCTCTCTCTCTCTCTCTCTCTCTCTCTCTATATATATATATATATATATATATATATATATATACTGTACATTCACTTGACTTTTTTCCTAAGTTAGAGGATTGACTTTTATATTAAGTTAACATAGTTCATGCCTCAAATGGTTAATGATGTCCTTGCTTTAAAAAAGGTACTTTTTCTTCAGTTTTTGATGTTTCTGATGTAATAGTCTTTGAACTTTAATGAAGATCTACATGATCAGTAAATTAAATATAGGAAAATAAAAACAAATTTAAGAAAGGTTACAGTTACAGAAAAATTAATTGGGAACAGTCACAAAAGTAACACTGGGTTAAATTAGATGTTTTCCATAGAGTTTGAAGCAGTTCTACTGCAGAACAGTACACTGAATAAAAGTAAAACATCGAATCAACTTAAAAAATCTTCTTCAATTCTGACTTTTTATCTCTTGATTTTGACTTTTTATCTCATAATTTTGACTTTTTATCTCATAATTTTGACTTTTTATCTCATAATTTTTACTTTTTAGCTCATAACTTTATCTCATGATTTTGACTTTTTATCTCATAATTTTGTCTTTTTATCTCATAATTTTGACTTTTTATGGTCACCCATAAAAAAAATTAGTTGAGTGAACCAAATTGAATTGCATAGGGTTAGGGTTATTTGAATTTAATTTAATTTGATTCACTCAACTAGCTGTTTTTATGTGTGACCTATTGAAGATAAATGTTTTAGTTGCTTCAATGTTTTACTTTTTTCAGTGTAGCTATCGTTACCAAAAGCTGGTCACTAGATGTCCTCATAGAATCACTGAAAATCATGACAACTGTGTGGATACGATCAGTCCACAAATGGTAAGTGTGAGAAACATTACGTTATGCATGCTCATAGACTATTTTTATTTTTATTTATTTAATATATTTTTTATTTTATTTATTTATTTTTTGGAGGGGGGGGGGCTTGCTGGGGAAACAGGACAAGCCTAAACTTTATTTGTTGATGCTGGGGAGTGTGAGTGGTCACGGTGGAGTGGGTTGCCAACTGTCAGCACAGAGTAGTTTCTTTCACGGACTGTCAGCGGCACATCTGTCCTCCTCCTCCTCCATCATGCTGAGTCTGATTCAGCACTTCAACACCTACACAGAGAACCAAGAATAGACTCAGGACTCATACTGAGACTGGAAAGAGGAGAAAAACAACTGCTGCAGGAGACCACCCTGTCCCATCTCATCTCATCCCAGAGTGCTGCCTGTCTAATGGGAAGAAATACATTTTAGGAGGCTGGTTGCCTTTGGCTTATTTGCCAGTCATAATTGTGAAAGCTTCAGTGCACAGAAAGGCGGGAATCCCCTCTGTGACAACACATTGTTGTCTTTACTTTACTTAGAATCTCCGGTTTCCAAAAGCTTAATATAGGACCCATGTGATGTGATATAATCAGCACATGTAATATACTTGTCAGGTGTCAGGTGCACTGCTTCCTGTTCTACCTGAATGAACACACCTGGGGTTTTACTGTATGACAGGATGATGAAGTGTGCATCCTATATAGGTTAGAGTTGCACACATACACATACATACACCTGACACATCATGAAACCTATGTAATTCTGTACCATGCATGCATTTATCCCAGCCAGTATGTCCATGTGGGCCCCAAGAGGGTTATATTTAGGCTGCAGATACCACTTCCATGTAGGTTTGGCCTCAGTTTCCATGGTGACCCCACATGTGATTGTCCATATCCTTCTGGGATCCAGGAAAGGGAATGTTTTAGCTTTTTTTTTCTTTTACTTTAAATAATTGACTTAATTGAAAAGAGTTTTTTTCAGCTACATTTTGGAATGGAATGTCTTTAACAATGGTCAGCATTTTTAAGTAACTCTTGACCCCTACACAGGACAAAAATGCATTTCTCGGTCTCAGAATGTCTCTTATTATTTATCTGTCACACTATTTACACCATGATATTTATTGTTCATGTCATTTGCACTACTTCTTGTGTTATTTGCACTACTTCTAGTGTCATTTGGATTATTTCTTGTGTTATTTGCACAACATCTCATGTTATTTGCACTACTTAAACTCTATGTTTTACAAATATCTTAGTTTGCAAGACTTTAAAATTTGTTTTAAATGTCAGTAACTGTGCCTTTTACTGATATTTGTTGGCATTTTACTGATACTGAACAAACCCCATATGTCTTACATATTTTTTGTATTATTTATTTGTTTGTTTGCATATAATGGGTATTTATACATAGGCTATGTAGACATATATATAATTTGAACACTTCTGACTCAGCGAAATAATAAGAATACCAGTGTACCTCTTTTAACTTGTGCACATGGCACTAAAGTCTATTCTATATTTGTTGTCTGTCTGTATTCTTGCACTGAACCTGAGATCTTTACCTCACTTTCCTTCTACTTGGTACAATGACAAAAAAATATTCTGATTCTGATATGGGCAAACACAAGTGGGGACACCATGGAAACCGCATGCAGACAAACCCACATGGGACCCTTATATGCAGCCTAAATGTAACCCTTCTGGGGCCCACATGGACATGCTGGCTGCTAGGTATTAACCCACACAACTTTATGCGTGGAATCACATGGACTCTGCTCAGAGCCATCATTCCCTCTCCTGTTCACTTCAAAGCGTGAGATGACTCCACAGCGCACCCCCACCCCCCATCCACCTCACAGTTCAGTGCGCCCCCCCCACCCCCCACCCCCCCCTCCCCTCTCATTTGGATTCAGTTTCGGAAAGGGAGAGGATGGTAAACATGTAGGCTATAGCTCAGTGGAACAACTGACCGGAATCATTGTGGAGACGCGCGCAATGTGTGCGCGTGAAGAGCTGTGATCAAATGGAGGAAACCGGATAAATCAATGACATTTGAAACAGCACAAAAGCATCTGGTTGTCAAGTTGAAGGTAGTGGTAGCGCACTGGATTGAGAGCAGAACCAAGAGACAGGATGGAGTGACATTACGCGTAAAAGGTTGCCACGGGGCGGACGTCTGTTTTTGACCTTCTGTGGGAATAATTCCTAAGACAAACAACTTGTCGAGAGGATGCATCAATGAAGAATGTGACTGCGGCTGACTGTCTCCAAACGGGGTTGATGAAGCCCTCGGCGGTGTCATGCGTCTTGCCCCGCAGCCAAGCGCGCAACCCTTGCGGCTCATAGTTCTTCTGTTGCTCCTCAGTACGGGGGTGACCGCATCCCCGGTACTGTCCACCGGTTGCCCGGACCGGTGCGTGTGTGATGACCAGCTGGTGGTTCAATGCGCCGGGCAGCACCTGACCTCGTTCCCGGTCAACTTACCCCTGGCGACGCGGCAGCTCATCATCTCCAACAACCGCATCGTGGAGCTGCCGCCGCTCGCGCTCAACTACCTCTCTGACTTGGTGTACCTGGACTGCAGCAACAACTCCCTGACGGAGATTTCAGAGTCCACCTTTGGGAACCTACGGAAGCTGGCCTACTTGGACCTCTCTTTCAACACACTGACCCGCATAGAGGACCGGACCTTCGGCCCTTTGGCCAGTCTGGTCATGTTGAGGATGACGGATAACCCGGGTCTGTCAGAGATCCACCCAGATGCCTTTGTGGAAAACGTGGCCCTCCAAGTGTTGGATGTGAGCCGGAACAACCTGACAGTCCTCAACATCACCTCCCTGATCGGTCTGCCATCCCTGCGCTCCGTGGGGCTCAGTGGGAACCCGTGGAGCTGCGAGTGCGACAATGAAGACCTGTGTCTGTGGGTCCACCTGGAGGCCTTCAAATTCCAAGGTTTTATCTGTTAACCTGTTATTTTTTACACATTCATTCATCACCAACACATCATAGTCTTAGAATATTACAGTTTCATAGGATTAAATAACCTCCAAAGGCAGTATATGGAGTATTTTACACACTTCTATATCCCTCTGATGGTATGGAGGACCCACCCCTCCATATTTAAGAACAATAATAATAATAAAAAAACAGAAATATAAAAATATATTGCTGAATTTATTACCAAAGCATTTATTTATTGATTTTTGGCTTCTTTAATTTTTATCCCTGCATTTATTTCTCTGTTGTTTCCTAATTATATTTACTTTATCTATTTTTAAATGTATTTTTTATATTTTAGTTTACTTTACTTTAGTTAATTTGAAAGGAGACAGTGCAATTTTATAAAACACATGGTTAAAAAAGCCAGAAGGATATATTTTATCTGTCATCCTCAATTTTCATCTGACATCTGCATTATTTACAATAGTGACAAAATACTACTGATGGACTTCTGGGTAAACTATATAGAGTTTAACATGTTACTGTTCTTCTGGACTACTAAAAAAAAAGGGTGGGGGGCAAAAATTGAGAGTATACCTACTTCTCCAGGGGACACTACACCACTCTTAGGATTAAATAACCTCCAATGAAAGGTGGTATATGGAGTATTTTTCAGTCTGTTCCCACTTGATTGTATGGAGGACCCACCCTGCCATATTTAAGAAAGAAAAACAAAATAAAAACAGAAAGATAAAAAGCTTTCTGTTTGCTTGATGAATTTATTTCCATACCATTTATTTATTTATTTAATTTTGATCCCTGCATTTATTTCTCTCTTGTTTCCTAATTACATTTCCTTTATCTATTTTTTTATTTATTTTTTATATTTTATTTACTTCATTGTTCATAATAGTGAGAAAATACTACTGATGGACTTTTGGGTATAGTTGAGGGTCTGTTGGATTATTCGTTAAATCTAATTTGCACAACCTTGGTGTCATTTTGGACGGCTCTTTGTCGACTAAATCCTCTTTCATTTCAGAAATATTGCTAATTTACAGGTCACTTATCTCAAAAGAGGACATGGAGCACGTTACTCATGCATTTGTTACCTCTTGTCTGGACTTTTAGTGGTCTTAGGAAATCTATATTAAATTGAATACAATCTGTCCAGAACGCTGCTGCTGGGACATGGGCGTAGGTTTCTATATAGATGGTCGTGACATGTCACAACTAATATTTGGGGTTTGAAAAATAGTCTCTACCAATATTTGTTATTTTAATTTAATTTCGGAAAAATCAACATTCATTGAACATTTTTAAATATTATTGGAATATACTACACATATGGTAGTATTAATAAAAACAATTTTACATTTGTTCATGTTTTATTTTTGCCACGTTCCGATATTGATTCGATGATATGACGACCCATATCCACTGTTTTTATTGACTGCGACAGAGTGAGGGTTAGTGGGACACTGCTGATCTGGTGTCAGTCAGGTGACCCCGCACATGCGAGTCAGAACAACAACAAACGTCCATGTCCTGGAAAATTTTTAATTGTCCAAATTTCAATGCTGTAAGCTCCGGACACAATGCTACCGAAAAAGAAACGGGACAGAACATATTTCACTGTAAGTATTAGTGCACACAGAATCATGGAACAAAATGAAAAGCATTCAGAGTGTGAGGTTTAGCTAAGTGTGTTATTTTTTTCCCCCGTGTAATATAGAGTGCTGTAGCTTGACCTGTCTTCAGTAGCCAATAAGACTTTAACTCTTAAATGCACAGTGTCCCAATAATGTAAAGATTGAACTATTTAACTGAAGTGCAGATTTTATTTTTATTATTTCTTTGTGTTTACTGCATAACAAAGAAGATCCTAATAATAGTTATTTATTTAGTTCTTGTCTTGAATGTTTTGACAAAAAGCAATAAGTATGTGTATGATGAATTTGCACATTGGAAAAAGTAAAGTGTTCTTGTTCTTTAACTGCTCTGCTGAGAATGTTTTTTTTTTTTTTGGGGGGGGGTAGTAGCAATGTCCCTACCAAAGTTGAGGCCAAACCTCCACCCTTGTGCTGGGCTTTTAACTAACTCCAGGAAGAGCTCCTACAGTTTTTAAATATCTTCATTGGCTCACTGCCAGGTTTAGGATCAACTTTAAAATTCTTGTTTTAACTTTTAAATCTTTAAATGGTCAGAACCTTCACTATATTTCAGGGCTTTTACAAATTCATTCTTCCAGTTGAGCCCTCAGATCTGTTGGTGGTGCCGCATACGCGTTTTTAAACTGATGGAGATCTGGCTTTAGTGTGGCAGCGCCTGAACTCTGGGATGAGCTGCCAGTTCCACTTACCCATAAGTGGAAAAAAATTCTATATATATATATATATATATATATATTCAGCAGTAGAAAATAATCAAATACAAGAAGGTGAAAAGAGCATGTATTTTAGAACATCGGTGCTGGTCCAGATCCACATGATCCCTTTGAACATCATTCCTTACATTAGTACATTAGTACCATTACTCTATGGTACTGAACAAAGCAGGTACACTCACTGTTTATGCAGAGGTGGACTTTACAGACCCTGTAGACCACATTAGACCTTACAGACCCTGTAGACCACGTTAGACCTTACAGACCTTGTAGATCACATTAGACCTTACAGACCCTGTAGACCACATTAGACCTTACAGACCCTGTAGACCACATTAGACCTTACAGACCCTGTAGACCACATTAGACCTTACAGACCCTGTAGACCACATTAGACCCTGTAGACCACGTTAGACCTTACAGACCCTGTAGACCACATTAGACCTTACAGACCCTGTAGACCACATTAGACCTTACAGACCTTGTAGTCCACATTAGACCTTACAGACCTTGTAGACCACGTTAGACCATACAGACCCTGTAGACCACATTAGACCTTACAGACCCTGTAGACCACATTAGACCTTACAGACCCTGTAGACCACATTAGACCCTGTAGACCACGTTAGACCTTACAGACCTTGTAGACCACGTTAGACCATACAGACCCTGTAGACCATATTAGACCTTACAGACCCTGTAGACCACATTAGACCTTACAGACCTTGTAGTCCACATTAGACCTTACAGACCTTGTAGACCACGTTAGACCTTACAGACCCTGTAGACCACATTAGACCTGTCTTCAGTAGAACTGTTGTTGTCATTGTTTTGTAAAATATGTATAAATTACCAAAAATACTCAGTTTCCTGATAAAAAGTTAAAATGGTTTCACTACAGATAATAATCACTGTTTGTTTATATTAAATTGATAACCTCTTGTTGTTTGTTACTCTCCTAGTATGTACTCACACATCGTGGGGTCCATAGGACACACTAGTCTGTGTTTAATGAGGCAGGGAATGAAGTAAAGTGTTAAACAGCTGAAATTGCAGCCACTGTTCTTAAATATATTAATTAAGTTCATTGATAATTAACCAGTCGATAAATTTTACATCTGCCGTGTGAGTAAACACATTTAACACTATGCTTTTGTGTTGCACATGACTATAGGTTGGGTGAGATTATTGTAATCAGTGATCAGCTAATGCACATCAGATTCAATGACCATTTGAGTAAAGGTCAAAGGTCAAGGTTATAACTCAAGAACAAAGGGTCACAGAACTTTCAGATTGGTACCAAAGGGTGCAGACTGAAGATTTATACAATTATCATTATTGGTGTTATCACCTACGAAAAATAGCAGCAATAAAAAGTAAAGGCATGAAAGAGAGAAAAAAAAAACATAAATAAATAAAGCAGATAAACTAATAACAGTGTGGATCTGACGTGATGAATACAAACTATTCAAATGTAACTGAGAACATATGAATGATTTAAATATAAAGGTGAACAAAAAATAAAGAGAAAACATAAATCTAACAAGTACACACCAAAATAACAAAAAAAAAGAAAAAGTCACACATTGTACAGTTAATTCATTGTGGTTCTTTAATGACACTTTACATCTGAAACAGAGTAGGAGGAAGCCGAGCTCATACTGTTCTACCCTGATTTAAGAGGAACGAGGTGTTTTAGACAGTGGATGAAACAGAACAGCACAGAAAACAGCTGTAAAAAAAGAAACGTGGGGGAAAAAATAGAGTGTTTTGTAACAGACTGGTAATTAAAGTCTGTGTTAGACCGCTCTTCTGTCATCACTGGAACATGTGCACCTCAACATGGGAAGAAATCACAATGTTAACAAGTGTATTTTTCTCATTTCTAGTCAAAATATCTCATTACACTTAAAATAAGACAAAATCAGAGGTGTGTATTGGAAAGAATTTGGTGATAGAATAGGAATTATAATAAGAGGATAACAATATGATACACTGAAATATACCAGGATACTGTTTGGTTGTTTTTTTTTAAGATCATTTCCTGGAAAAATGTAATTATACTGCAAGTTCATTGCTAAACACATTTCTATTTGATCACAACAGGATCTAATGGTTTATCCACAAAACTTCCTTCAATAAAAACTGAAATATTTAAGTGCAGGATTTAGATAAATATATAACATGCAGCTTTATCAGAAAAAAACACACTAAATAAATCAACTTAAGTTTTACAGATATTACATTTGAACCCTTTAACACCTGAATTTAATATAAGTATATTTTAAAAAGAGTAGGTTTGTCAAAATTAGATATAGATAGATAGATAGATAGATAGATAGATAGATAGATAGATAGATAGATAGATAGATAGATAGATAGATAGATAGATAGGTGGATGGATGGATGGAGATTGTATCACTAATATTTTCTTACACATCTACTAAAGAGTAATTTTTCAGTGAGATATAAGAAGTTATTTTTTCTGGAAAATGTCATTTCCTGTGATCCTACCAAGATCATTTTGACTGGTTCCATTGGTAGATTTTTATTCATTTTTTTTGCGTAATTCAATTTAAAAATCTTGTATTGATGTTTTAACTTGTTTTTAGTGGAGCATTGAATACAATTTAATTTTTACATGAATATATATATTTCACCCCCTTCTAATTCATTGTTGATACACTGGTGTTAACTCTCTCTCTCTCTCTCTCTCTCTCTCTCTCTCTCTCTCTCTCTCTCTCTCTCTCTCTCTCTCTCTTTTAATCGTATCACACTGAACATAGAAGTTAAAGTCAGTGTGTGAACTGAAGAGGCACTAAACTAAAACTAGGCAGTCTTTATGCATGGTTTCATCTGAGTTGTCACATTCTGGGAAAGTGACAACACAGTGGAGTGAATAAATATATGATAGATCCATTTTTCCTTGTCAGAAGCATAATTTGAGATCAGTCAAAGACAAAAGCAGACATGAAGACATTCCAGTTATCATTTTAAAATGGAAACTTCATTCACACTATAGGTTAAAGTCAGACACTGATTTTTTATGCAGTGGTTAATTTTGAGATTTTGTGCCAGGTTATTAAATAAAACATTTTAATAAGCTTGAAATTGTCACAACCAGTTCCTCACCAGTTTCACCTAACCCGCACCGTGCAGCTACTTAAGCAGTGAAGCCAGTGCAGGACCATTCAGTATCATCACCTCCATAACCCAGACATGTGTGTTTCAGATCTCAGCTTATATAACCTGGACATTTTCTCATCTCCATAGACTCTATCTGAGCTACCCCCAGGGTTTGTCTCCATTTCAGTCTTTGTCTCTGTCTTATTTTGGTTCCGTTTGTCATTAAATCTTTTCTCCCTTCAACACTGTGCATCTGAGTCGTCTGTCCACCTCACCCCTCTTGACAGAAATATTCTGTATTATTATTAGGCCAAACAAAATAGCACGTGTAGTTCCGGTCACCCGACCGACCCAATTTTTTTTACGATGAAAACGCCGACTATGTAGACATTTTATCAGTTTGTCAAAATAAATTAAATATAATGAACCGGCCGACTGCCGACTCTTATCTTCCAAATTCCCAATGACTGATGATGAGAGAATTTATTTCTCCGTATTTAGTCCGTATTCATGTTTACCAACATCTGTCACCTGTCTGACCACCGTGATTTATGATGAGCGACAAAAGACGAGCCATATACATGGTGTCCATGTCCATCAAAACAACCCTCAATGCATGTGGTTGCTGCGCCAGTTTTGATTGGCTGTTGGCCTCTTGATGAATCTTTCGTACATGGTCTGTTAATTTCCCACTCACTTCACACTTGGTTTGTTTCAAAAACACCAGCGTTTCTTTATTAATTGGGAAGATGGTTTCATATCTTCATGGAGCATCTCTTGGTCACAAAGACTTGTGTGCCTGGTGTGGGGAACCAAATACAAATCCTCTTCCAGAGCTAAAAAATAAATTTAAAACTGTACTCCCGCTCTGTCAAGATTGTGAGAGGAATGTGAAGAAGCCAGTAACAAAACAGCAGTATGGTAAGAGGAAATAAGTTGAACAGTAAATAGATAGCTGTATATGTCCACTAAAGCCTTCAATATTGGGGCCTTTATTTCATTGAAATAATATTTAGATGTGGATAGAATTTACATTTGTAGTTAAACTGTATTTTTGTTGAAAAAAATCAATAAAAGACAAAATGTTGATGTCAAATCATATTTTATTGTATTACAATCATCTAAAATTAATTTATGCTCTCTTAAAACATTCTGTAAATATACATGTACATGTACATGGAAAATCTGCGGCAATGTGTTGATTTTCTAACTGCTGGAAAGAATAACTGATATTAAATCTGAATTTTTGGAGCTTCTTTTTAGAAGATGGGTATATAAAATTGTAAATAAAATAAAATATGGATGACCGACCTACCTACCCAATTTTTCCTATCCATGTGATGGGAACCACATATATTATTTTGTTTGGCCTAACCAAAAATTACATTAGGTAGAACTAGATTACTATTGTAGCACATTAGATTGGCTGCTGTTAGGGGGGGGGGGGGTTGTTGGCCATTGTAGGAATTAGGTGTTTACATAGTTCATCTGAAACCAGAATTAAATTTTATTCTGAATTAAACAGGAATAAAAACAGGCCTAGTGTGAGTGATTCCTTCTAGATTGTCGTCCCTCTGCACCTCACTGACTGTATTTTACTAATTCACATTTGTATTAACATTCATTATTTAATATCTACAGTTGTATAATCAACATAAGTAACCAAATATGAGCTGTTTCCAGTTTACTGAAGTCTGCAGAAGTTCACCCTTCCTCATGTTTCAGTAGGATGAGGTGCAGGTGATAGCAGTGGTACGTGACAGCAGTCAGACGATCAAATAACAAAGAAGCTGAAAGCAGAGAGGACGCATGGAGCCATTTGATTTCCCTGCCACAAACTCTGAGCATTAATATGGCTATTTTTCTGCAGTTTGAGAAGAAAACAAGCGTCTATTTGGCCACTTGATGACAAATCAATCTCTATTTTATGCAATATGCCAGAGCCCTGACTGCAGGTGTGATTAATGGATCACAGGTGCAACATCAAATATTGATTCCTGGTGTATTTTATGAGTGTCAATCTGATCGGTGTGTCTGATATCGCACAATCTTTCTTACTTTTAGTTATTCTGCTGAGACTTTTGGTATGGATGTGTCACTATGTAAAAGGGCAGCTACTATTTATAGTATGTTTTACTGAGCAAGAGGCCAGTCATAATTCTAACACCATGGATATAATACACCCGCCACGCTTACTAAAACGGCATCCCCTGCTTTTCTCTCCCACACACACACACACACACACACACACACACATACACATTACAGTTCACTATATTCCCTACGCAGCTTAGGAAGAGTCCAAATCGAGTCCTGCAAGAGCTGTCCTATTTTTCTGTCGCTCGTTCCCTTTTGTCTAGCTTAATTTGGAGTGGAGCCTCTTCCAGTGACAGCTGCCAGCAAAAGAGAAGGAGGATATAAAGATGAACACATACACACATACTGTACTCCTCCTCTGTTACGCACATTTTGTCCACCTCTTTTAAACAGATAACAGCCCCAGACAATAGCTTATTCTTATTTTAACCTCTTACCAGCCTCATATTCTGCTCCAGGGACGTATATGACTTTATTTTAATAACACCTTGTAGCAACTCATAATGTAATAAATGTAATAAAAACTCGTAATGTAATAATTATTACATTATGAGCTCAGTTATAGAGCAACTCATAATATAATAAAAGCTCATAATGTAACAATGGCTTAATAACTTTAGAGTTGTTTTAAAAGTATTATAGCAACTCATAATGTAATACTGTAGTTTCTGGACTTATAAGGCACACTTAAAAAGCTTTAATTTTCTCAAAAAATGACAGTGCGCCTTATAATCCAGCGCACTTTATATATGGAATAATTCTTATTGTGCTTAGTGACTTGGAATTTTGGCTTTTTATCTGATAATGTTGGCTTTTTATCTGATAATTTTGACTTTTTATCTGATAATTTTGGCTTTTTATCTGATCATTTTGACTTTTTATCTGATAAATTTGGATTTTTATCTGATAATTTTGGCTTTTTATCTGATAATTTTGACTTTTTATCTGATAATTTTGGATTTTTATCTGATAATTTTGGCTTTTTATCTGATTATTTTGACTTTTTATCTGATAATTTTGGATTTTTATCTGATAATTTTGGCTTTTTATCTGATAATTTTGACTTTTTATCTGATAATTTTGGCTTTTTATCTGATAATGTTGGCTTTTTATTTGATAATTTTGACTTTTTATCTGATAATTTTGGCTTTTTATCTGATCATTTTGACTTTTTATCTGATAATTTTGGATTTTTATCTGATAATTTTGGCTTTTTTATCTGATAATGTTGACTGTTTATCTGATAATGTTGACTTTTTATCTGATAATTTTGACTTTTTATCTGATAATTTTGACTTTTTATCTGAAAATTTAGACTTTTTATCTGATAATTTTGACTTTTTTATCTGATAATTTTGACTTTTTATCTGATAATTTTGGCTTTTTATCTGATAATTTTGACTTTTTATCTGATAATGTTGACTTTTTATCTGATAATTTTGACTTTTTGTCTGATAATGTTGACTGTTTATCTGATAATGTTGACTTTTTATCTGATAATTTTGACTTTTTATCTGATAATTTTGACTTTTTATCTGATAATTTTGACTTTTTATCTGATAATTTTGGCTTTTTACCTGATAATTTAGACTTTTCATCTGGAGGGGGGGTCTAAATGCATTAACGTTTCTAAGTCTATAGATTTTTACCTGTGAAATAAACAGTAAAAATTAGCATTTTAATCCAAGCTACAGGGTGTTATCTTTACAAAAAGCCTGTTCTTTTTTCTGTCCTCCAAACAGTTACAGAACAGCTGTTATTTTAATTTAATTTACAGAGGTATTTTTCAGGCTTTTTTCATCAAAATCACCCCAGAATAGTAAAGGTTAATCTGTAGCTGAACTGCACACAGGCGCAGACGGGCAAAATAAACACTGACTGATTTAGACGTTTAGTCACAGTAACAGATAAAGTACACTTTTAGTGCTCAAGGGGGGTGGGGGGTGGGACACACAGAAGGATAAGATTTCGTAGATGCCTGCATTTCAGCTCCAAGCTCTGTCTCCAAAGCCTTGTTATCTCCCGTCTGGGTCTCACCTGGTTCATACAACATGCCTCGCTTGTCTCCCCAGTTTAGGAGACGCATCAATAGTAGGAAGAAGAGAGGGAGAGAAATAAAGCTCCAGGAAGGAACCAACAGATTCTCCTCTGTGTCTCGCCTTCCTGGCCAGATTATCACTCACTCAGCTGTTATATAAGAAGAGTCTGGAAATAGAGAGTGGATGGGGGAAGGAGAGAGGGAAAGCCCTTCCCTTTGATGCCAGTCCCTTTATGGTGGGGGGGTGAAGCCAGAAGGGTTTCCTTCTTAGCCGACGGGCGCATGCACACGTGCACACACACACACATGCACACATGTAGACAGTGACAGTGTAAGGACAGATAGAGATTGATGATGGGAAAGTGAAATCTCAAGAGAGGACATGTTCGTGGGTGACTAAACAGAATGACTAAAAGCATGTGTGTGGGGGGGGGGTGATTGTATTTCTATCTTTATGGGGACATTGGTATGGTTACACAGTCACATCACAATGACCTCTGACACAATGGGGACCAAAATTCAGGTTAAGGGTTAAATATGAATAAATAGAAATGATGTGACCTTATAAATAGGTTTGAAGATGTGTTAACTTAAAAAGGAAAAAAAGTATTAATTTTTATGTATTCTTTTTATTAATATTTCTTTCTTTCTTTTATTTCTTTTCATTATTTTTTAAAGTTATTATTACTCTTTATTTTTTAAACATTCTTTTTTTAAATTTTTTATTTGTTCATTTTTATTTATTTTTGCTTTTTTTTTAAGTTTTTTTCCCAGAACTCCCCATAAAGCATGAGGGAAACAGGTGCAAAGTGAAACATGTATTTTTCAAAGGTTTGAAGATGTGTTTACTTTTTAAAAAAATTGATTTATTTTTTTATGTATTTTAATTTTTCTTATTTGTATTCTTATTATTATTATTTTATTTAGTTTAGATTATTATTATTTTTATGTATTTTATTTTCAAATTTGTATTATTATTTTCATTTTTTATTTTATTTTATTAAAAAAGAAGAATAAAAAGAAGATGTGTTTACACTCACTACCCAATGGCTACTTGATTACAAACTTGGTCCCCGTGAGACATGGAAACGAGTGTGTGTGTGTGTGTGTGTGTGTGTGTGTGTGTGTGTGTGTGTGTGCCTCTGCATGCATGGATGTGTGTTAGTTGTAACCTGAGTTTGACAGTATATTATGTGAACAGTGCACAGCAGCAGCCTTTGAGAGGATCAGAGTAGGCTTTGAATTCTCTGTAGTACTCAGAGCTTAGAGAAGCAAACTGTCCTCGTGTTCTTCAGCTGCATCCTTCTCAAATCTAGGAACCACAGAAAGCTTTGCTGAGGATAAAGACTCAGATTTATGCACCAAGTGAATATAATATTAGGTACATTTCAATCAGACTATGAAGTTTCAGAATGATATAGAATTCCCTGCTGGTGTGAACGTAATAATAGAAAACTATGGAGCGATTTTTGGGACAAAATAAAATGTATTCACAGGAAAGTAATCCATGCATATTTGGGATATACATGCGTCTTTAGTTGTAGTTGAGCATATAATAATAATAATAATAATAATAATAATAATAATAATAATAATAATAATAATAATAATAATAATAATGGATTGGATTTATATAGCGCTTTTTTGGCCACTCAAAGCGGTTTGCATTACTCACCCATTATTCATTCGCTCTCACATGCACGCTCTGGTGGTGGTAAACTACATTTGTAGCCACACTTGCCCTGGGGCAGACTGGCAGAAGTGTGACTGCCATTTATATATATATAATATATATATATATATATATATATATATATATATATATATTTTTTTTCCCCATTATTATTATTATTATTATTATTATTATTATTATTATTATTATTATTATTATTATTATTATTATTATTATTATTATTATTATTACTTAAAGGTGTCATTCCACTGAAAACCAGTTTTCCACGCTCCTTTTGGAATCTGATGGGTCACCCACACTTACCAACACATGCTTCTTTGACAGTGGTTCACCTCCACTGGCTGCATACTGCATTCATACAAAACAACATGAGGAACCAGGGACCCACAAAAATAAAAAAAAATCTGATGTCAGATGGACTTTAGCATCACCGACGTGGGGTTAAACCCAACCCCAGCAGCGAATCTGAAGTAGCATTAGCATTAGCATCTAAAAGAGAAGATGGCGCCACAGTAGCTGCTACACAAAAAATGGCGGATCAAACAGGTTCAGTTTTCCCTGCAATTTTTCAGAACAAGCGACGGCACGAAACCTAGCTGGATGCTAATTGGGCAAAGGTAAATACATACACAGTGAGAGGGGAGGGGGGGAGTGTTCCTTCACGCATTCTGAGCCAATCAGAGACGCCTCATGCCCGCATCATGGACACGTATGAGGAAGTACCGGTAAACTCTGTTGTTTGACCTCAAGTCATTTTTCTACTGTGAAAAAACAGCTGGAAACAAAACATGTGGATGTTTTTTTAAATAGAACCGACACACAATGTATTCAATAACAATGAAGAACACAGTAATATTAATGAAATAACCATGGAATGACAGTTTTAAAAAGTATATTTTGTTAATATTAAGCCCAGTCACACTTTTTACAACGTACACCCAAAGATACACGCTTATCCCAAATATACACAGATTACTTTCCTGTGAATATGCCTAATTTTGTCCCAAAAATTGCTCCGTAGAAAAACCTACATGGCGATAGAAGAAGGAGGCATTAATAAACCTGACGCACATTATACACTGGCTTTAATAAAAGGGCTGTAGGATTAGAAAAAAACTTTGTGCAATACCTCGACATCCATTCCATGAACGTATTTATATAGAGCAAAAGCTTTTCCATATTCTATTTGTTAATATTCATCTGGTCTATAAGTCTATATTCATGCACAAATCATATTTGTCATAGTAATATACTGTATGCACACAAAGTAAATGTATTTTCAGGCTGTTGGTGGTGAAAGCAGGGTAACAGAAATACGCTCTCTGTGCAGAAATTTCTAAGTCTTTTGATGTCTCCCTATGGGAATCCCCAGCAGCACAAAAGCTTTGAAAAACAGAAGCCAATTAAAAACAGTGGCCGTATGGAGATGCCAACCCTGTTGTGTTGCACCCAGTCCCTGTCTATGGCAACAAAGACTCAGATTATTTTTTTTTTGTAAAATGCCTCCCTTGTCAGCTGCAGCAAAGCTCAACATCCATCATGTTTAATTCTGAATGATAGGCCTTTGAAAAATTCACCCATAGTTTTGTGAAAGACGAAAAACTCTACATTTTTATTCAGATTTGGGGATTTTTTTTTTTTTTTGCAAGGTCTTAACCATAGTGACTGATGATGAGCAACCTTATTATCAGTGGTTTCAGGCAGACACAAAAACCCAAGTCATTCTTTAATCCCGTGGGGAGGGGGAGGCGGGGGGGTTACCAAGATTTTTTTATTACATTTTTTTGTGGTTTAAAGCTACATCAACTCCAGACTACAGCACATTGGAAGCTCCTAAATTCAGGTATTTCACCTACTGTTGCGTCTTCGTATAAAGAAGAATTTTCTCCTGAAAACATTCGTCTAAATGTGGATAAAAAAATTAAGATGGGACGCCACGTTTGCGTTTTCTGTTTTCATCGTCACCGTATTAACGTAGCCTTAAATACATGGTTCTTCAGTTCAAAGCTTAAACATGTTTTCCAGCTGAGTGGACATTTTTATAACACCATAAAAAAATAGGTTCATTAAAAAGATTTTAATCACATTGCTTTTTCATGCCTAAAGAGAAATAAAAAAAAAACCCTTAGGAAAAAAAATCTTGACTAATATTCTCATAATTCATGCATGAACGGTTTAAAATAAGACATAGTAATCACCTATAGAGTAACTTTTCAGTCAGATATAACAACTGATTTTTAAACAACACATCTGGGAACATCTTATTTCAAGAAATATTACCAAGATCATTTACACTGACTTTTTCAGTTCAGTCCTTATACACACACTGTAATATTATGGTGATGTACAATATGTTTTACTTCACACCACGAGTTCCTGTACGACACAAACTCTCTTCAAAGTCACTAAACACAACTAGAATTAATCCATATATAAGGTGCACTGAATTATAAGGTGCACTGTTGGTTTTTTTTGTTTGTTTTTACAAAATTAAAGGTTTATAATCTAGAAAATAGGGTAATATACCCACTTATATTAAACATTTAATGGATGGTTTTGGTCATATGTGGGTGTTTAGGTCTTTATAGGTTAATTTTTAGTTGAGTAAAGGAAAAGTCATTACCCTGAAGTGATGACGATAGTAAACTCCTCCTGCTGAATCTGCAACTACTGTAGGTGACATAACAGTTTGATGCACGTCTTTTGTTTTGATGTATGAGGGATGAGCAACAATTCAGTGTCTTGTTGTTTTGTTGAGTTTCTTTTGCAATTATCTTTTTATTGTTGTTGTTTTCACAGTCAATTAAGCTTAGATTTGACATAATTTTTAGTTTTTTTAGTTTTCGTTCAGTCATTTTATTTTGAATGTGTCAAGCACAAAAATGTTTGATCTTTCAAAAGCCAATAATTGATAAAATAACAAGACAAAGACAATATAGAATAAAGGCAAGTCACATATTCCAAAGAGAGTGGGAAGAAGTAAAAAAAAAAAACCAAAACCTTATCTCCCACCCCTATTGTACCAAACAATAATACAAATACCAAAAAATATATAAATCTATTCCGGTTGGTTTATCAAAATGATACAAAAATATCTCATATACAAAATATCCTATAATAAATATTACTATGTCTTTACACCTTTACACTCATATACACCTGTACACATATCATATGTACACACATACTATCATTTTATAAATTATACACTCTATAACTTTACATCTGCCTATACCTTCATATACATATACATATACATATACATATACATATACATATACATATACATATACATATAGATTCAAGATTCAAGAAGTTTATTATCACAAGGATGTACAAGTACATGCACCGTTGTTACGCTCAGTCTAGGGGTACTGAGACATTAACATGCAATGAGACTTCCCACCTTCCATGCCACTTAAACACCAGTTAAAAAAATCCAGAAATCAAATAAAGTGCAATTTAAACAATTTATTTAATCCAATAATATAACAAAATCAAAATGGGAATCCAAAGCAATAAAACAACAAAGAAAAGAATCTTCAAGCCCTATACTTTTCTACCAAACAAGAAACAAACCAAAATACAGAAAATCTTACCTATGCTTCTAGTTGAAAAAAAAAACAGGAGAAAACTTAACCAAAGAAAAGGTTCCCACTATCAGGTTTTTAAACACAGTTCAGACCACAATCACAGGCTGCTGGTGCAGTGCAGGATGGAAGAGAGAGAAGTCTGCTCCATGATGGGTGTGTCTTCTTTTTATGGCCTCCTGCCCTCTCTGACGAACCAATCAGGGAAGATCACTGGGTCACCACACCTGCATCACATCTTCAATTGAGGACCTACTCTCAGAAACAAACATACATACATACATACATACATACATACATACATATCTACATACATACATACATACATACATACATACATATCTACAACTAAACAGAATTACACAGACTTAACAACCGGGAAAAACTTATGTTGGGGGGGTTGCTCCATAAAACACAGAATAAAAACAATTCATAAATAACAGTGCTACTTCACACAAAACAAAACAAAAAACAAACAGTTTTTAAAAGACCAGGGTCAGCTTACAAGCAGCCACACCATAGAAATAAATATGTATATATGTATGTATGTATGTTTGTATATGTATATACATATACATATACATATACATATACATATACATATACAACAAAAATAAATACCCCTGTCAAAATATATCTACACATATCCAAGTCACACACACACACACACACACACACACACACACACACACACACACACACACACACATATATATATATATATATATATATATATATATATATATATATATATATATATATATATATATATATATACACATTATTATTATTTTATTATTTCATAATTTAAGAATTTTCTAATTAAATTACTTCTTTTTTTCCTTAAGAAAAAAAAAGGCTTAGGCTTAGTGTGACCACACCTCTGTCAAATAATGACCCACACCACATCCTTTTGTGCCACATCCCACAGAGTTCCATCCCATTGCAGGTCTTTACCTGGAACAGTTGGACATTCCTATTAGCAAAAGATAAATCATCAACAAAGGTAACATGATTGAACAAACTGTCAGTGGACTGGACTAGCCCACTGACTCAGATGTGATGGGAAGAGTTTATTTATTTATTTTTTTGGGAGGGGGGGGGTAGTGCTACTTTGCGATTGTAGGACTTTTATTTTGAAAAGTTGTCATCGTTCTGCCATCCACAGTCATGAAAGGTTTGAATGTTGACTCACGTCTCATGAAAACAACTACTATGGATGTGTTATGAACTGTTCCCAAAAATTGCCATGTCATTTGTTTCTCACATACTGTCGTCAGGTGTGACTGACCTCACACTGTGTTTCTTGTGACAGATGAAGGTCAGATGGTGTGTGGATCTCCTGCTGACATGCAGGGCAGACGTCTGGGCGAGGTCGGTGTCCAGCTACGGACGATATGCCACCAGACTCTGGGCTCCTGGGATTATCTCTTCTTCGTCCTCATCGGTTTTGTCATCTTCGCTGCCGGGACGGTGTCGGCCTGGGTCATGGGTGTCATCATGGTACTCTATGAGCGCTACATCAAGAAAAAGGACGAGCAGCTGGATCTGGACGAGGAAGGGGAAGAAATCGAAACGGGTCGTACTTCCAGGGGCAGGAGCGACCACGGCAATGGGAATCTGAAGAGTCCACAGACTTCTTAAAAGTTTAACCCCACACTCGCCCGGTATGGAATCCTACAGTGCCTCCTGTCAGCTTCCTGGACTGTCTGTGCAACTATTGAAATGTCAGTCAGCTCTTAAACAGTCTCAGCTGTGACAGATCAAAGCAAAGGTTCCACACAAATGAGGAATGTCATTCTACTCATTTACAGTAGGTTGGAAAACCCACCGGCTGCTGTGGTGGAGGTCCTCAGCCTGTGGGTTTACATGGAAACAGATGTATGCAATGACGTGATGTTCACTTCTGTACGCTTTTGGAAGAAAGATAATCAGTGCAGAGAGGCAATGTTTGTCTTTGAAGTTGGTTACCTTGGAAGCAGCTCACTGGTTATGCTCTAAACATAACACACTGGTGAAGATACTTTTAGCTTGGAGCCCCTCAATGATCATGTGAAAACATAATCAAAATACTTGCAGTGAATAAAAACATGAATATACTCACGATTCTTATTCTTATTATTGCCTTTATTTAAGGGATAATGTACAGAGAACATTAACCCTTTGTTGGTCACACTACAAAAATCATATATATTTTTTTGCTTTTTCCACCTCACAGGGAATATTATAACATAAAATATAGATTTATTTATTTTTTTACCGACCATATATTTAACTAAAGTATTAAAACTCAAGCATTACTCCTTCACCATCATAATTTGTGACTTGGTTCAAATTAGATGAATTAACTCTGTGTTCGTATCATTACTGTAGTGGTTGTCAAACTTTTTTTAGTGACGTTCCCCCTTAGAAACATAATTTTAGTTTAGTAACCCCTGACATGGGCAAAACACAACTTTTTATCCCATAATTTTGACTTTTTTCATGATTTTAATTTTTTTATTTCACAATTTTGACTTTTTATCTCATGATTTTTACTTTTTATCTGACAATCTTCACTTTTTTCATAATTTTGACTTTTCATTTTAGGATTTTCCACTTTTTATTTCCCGATTTTGACTTTTTATTTCATGATTTCACCAATGACATCACTGAAAAAAGTTTGAGAACCACTGCCCTAAAAGTTAAAAAGAAGAAAAAAAAAAAATCAAAGTTGCTTGTAATTTTGTGTCCAAAAGAAAAGACACAAAGAGTTGTTGTTATGGTTATGATCTTCTTCCTTCTTCCTATATTTACTAGCATGAACTGGCCTGAATATATCATTGACTGCCCAAGAAGTTTGGTGTCAAAAGACTTCAATTGAAATTAGATATCAGGGTTCAAAGTTACCTCTACCAAACGGTTGAGCTGAACAACAAAGGGTTAAATATACAAAACTACACGATTTTCACTGAAAAAAATGCTAAATGATAATAATATAAATAATAACAATAATATTATATTATTATTATTATAATATAATAATAAAACATGCTGATAAATCACTTAAAATAGATTAAGAAGAGAGAAAAAAAACTAATATTTGGGGACTGTCCCAAAAGTGGCACTAGGTCTTTATGGGTTAAACTGTCACTACATTATTATTCATCACAGTGACCAAACATTCTTATATTTGAGTGAATGAGTACCACAGGACCATTCGTTTTTTATTTAGTTAAAAATGTCCTGAATCTTTTTGGCCATTTACTGAATCCTATGATCAAACTTTAGATTTGACTCACATGACAATGTTTGCACACACACACATTTCCTCCAGTGGATGATGGCATTAAACTGGAAAAAATCAGAATCTAACTAAATGTATTTTTCCTCATTTCTTATCAAAATGTCTTAAAATAAGACAGAATCAGCTAAAGAGTAACTTGTGAGATGGTCAAACTTACTTTTTAGACAATAGACATGAAACTTACCAAGATATTTGTCACTTTTGGATTAAATATTTTGTCTTCTTCCCACTACCATTTAAGTGTAAATGAATGATTTTGGATTTTATTTTTTATTTTTTAAACTTGCATGTATTCTGTGAATGCTTAATATGAACAAATAAATGAATGGATTTTTATGATTAATTCAAGATTACAATTTGCCAAAAGGAAAATTATCTAAATTATCTTGGTAAGATTGTAATATTGTCTAAAACTCAGTTATTATATCTCATTGAAAAGTTCCTCTTTAGGTGATGTTGTCTTATTTTAAATGGGATGAGATGATATTTTTAGAAATGAGAAAAATACACTTGGTAAGATGTAGATTTTTACAGTGTAGGAAACCTTTGCGTCAGCTGCTTTGCAAAGTAAACACGCTAAAGTGATTCTTTGATGTAGGACGGATAGAAAACAATTTAAGCAGTGCATTTGTGTCAGTGTATAAATGTGCAGAAATGCACACATTTCAGTGTACGATGTAGCTGTACGTGTGGCTGTGCTTTTGCAGGTTTGTTCATCTGTGCACTGTCCTGTGTGTTTTTGTACTGATAGTTTGCTCTTCCTTGTTAAACAGACACTAAGCAAACTGCAGTGAAGATAACTGTGTCTATGTACGCTGAGGAGGAATACAAACAACTGCTGAGGCGTGCTTTGGCAACAGGCCCGGCTGGACAGCTAGTAAACAGGAGAATGTGATAAATGATTTGTACTTCATCCTCTGTGTGTGGGGTAACTGGTTAGATTCCAGTGTCCCGTCTGTTTCTGCATGCACTGTTAATGCACCCAAACGCCTTATGAGGTCTGTCCAAGCTTTGAGGGCTAAAGACACATACAGTTACATGAAGAAAGAAATGTTTAGACCCTAAATGTAACCATTTGAGACTCGTTTCTGCAAAATCTATGCTCCTAATTTTTAAATAACAATTAAACTTTTATTTGCTCTTTGACTTGAGTGGATTTGCAAAGATTTTATTCAACACATCGTCTCTTAACAACAGTTAGAGCAGGAAAAATGGGAACAGAACTGTCTGAGCTGAGATAAATCTTACCAAATGTGTTTTTTTTTCTAGTCCACATTACTCATTAGACATAACATAAGACATAATCACCGAAAGAGAAACTTTTCAGTGAGAGAGACATTAGCTTTAGGAAATCTTATTTCAAGAGATCTTTTTCAGTTGATCTAGTGGAAGATTTTTTATTTTATATATATATATATATATATATATATATATATATATATATATATATATATATATATATATATATATATATATATATATATATATATGAAGGGTTAATTTGCAAAAACAGATAACTCCATTTTTCGTTTTTTTTTTTCAGAAAATTGCATTTTTTACTCTACATTCTAGGTAATACTCAATTTGATAAATTATTTATTCAATTTAGTGGATCTTACCAAATGAAATAAATAATATATCAAATAAATCAGTATTATTTGTGCAAAAATGACAAAAAAAAAAAAAAAATGGAGTTATCTGTTTTTGCAAATGAACTCTTCATATATATATATATATATATATATATATATATATACACACTAGAGGTGATCAAAGTATTCACATTATGTACTTAAAGCTGTCATTCCATGGTTATTTCATTAATATTACTATGTTCTTCATTGTTATTGAGTACATTGTGTGTTGGTTCTATTTTAAAAAACGTCTGGATTGTTTTGTTTCCAGCTGTTTTTTCACGGTACAAAAATGACTTGAGGTTGAACAACAGAGTTTACCGGTACTTCCTCATACATGTTCATGACACGGTCACAAGGCGTCTTTGATTGGCTCAGAATGCGTGAAGGAACACTCCCCTCTCCCCTCTTGCTGTGTATGTGTTTACCTTTACCAGAGTAGCATCCAGTTAGATTTCATGCTGTTGCTTGTTCTGAAAACATGCAGGGAAAAAACAAGGCTATATTTCCACAGAGAGCACATGGACCAGTGTGATCCGCCATTTTTTTTCCAGTTTGTGCAGCAGCTACTGTGGCGCCGTCTTCTCTTGTAGATGCTAATGCTAATGCTACTTCAAATTTGCTGCCGGGGACGGGCTTAACGGGCTCTGAAGTCACACGGACTGGCTTTTTCTACGTCCCTCTCGTTGTTTTGTGTGAATGCGGTATGCAGCCAGTGGAGGCGACGAACCACTGTCCAATGAGCATGTGTTGGTAAGTCTGGGTGAAGCATCAGATTACAAAAGAAGAAAAGTGGAAAAGTGGTTTTAAGCGGAATGACACCTTTAAGTAAAAGTAGAAGTACTGATTAAACTCCTTTATTCAATTAAAAGTAAAAAAGTACAACTTCTCAATAGTAATAAAGTAAAAAAGTAAAAAAGAAAATTCATATGACCAGACGACCCTACATGGGGTCCCGACCCCAAGGTTGAAAACCACTGATGTACTCGATTTAGGTACAAAACTGATATGAAAGAACATGATGTTTCTGACCCTGTTTTTAGACGTGCATATTTGATCTTATATAACGTGTATATGGACTGTGTTTGATGTATGTAAATGCAGCTGTGGTGAAGTCTCCCAGATGTTTTGCCGCTCTAAATTATTAATGACCCCTTCTAAATATACTAATGTCTTATTCATACACCGAGAAATGTTGAAGGCAGCCCATTATATTTGCTCAAGATGCAGCAGTTGCAGTGGTCCCAAATTAATTAAAAACACTAAATTTTTCATAATGGTTCAGTCCAGTAGTTTAGATTAAACTATTTTTGGGGGGTTGAGGGGCAGTGTGTGAAACAGGGGGTCACATTCAGCCTGATTTCATCTCAAGCGGGCTGGATAATTAAAATAATAACATCATAACCTATGGATAATGACATTTCTAAATTCTTGCCTTTGTTTTAGTGAAAAAAAACATCAACAACATTAAAAAATACTTACTTTTACACATGATCCAAACAAAAAATATGTGAATAACCTGAAGAAAAAGACATTTCTTATGAAAATTAAGTGCTATTTTAATAATATTATGTCTAAACATAAGGTTTCTACATGGATCGGATCTACAAAGACGTTTTAATAGTTGTTTATTCCTGATATGGGATTTTATATATTTGAAATTGTTTTTTTTCTCTACACTGAAAAAAGTAAAAAGTATTATGTATTTATGTAAAAAGTATTTATTATGTAAAAAGTATTATGACTTTTTATCTCATAATTTTGACTTTTTTATCCCATGATTTTGACTTTTTATGGTCACACATTAAAAAAATCTAGTACAGTGAACCAATAGGGTTAGTGTTATTTTAATTTAATTTGATTTGATTCACTCAACTATATGTTTTTATGTGTGACCTATTGAAGAAGAATTTTTAAGTTGATTCAAGGTTTTACTTTTTTCAGTGTATAGCAGTTTGACATTCCATTGAATGAAAAGTGAGTTCTAAATGTATTTATTATTATTATTATTATTATTATTATTATTATTAAAGGCTTAGTAACAGAAACAAAATTGTCCTTAACTTTCTTTAGACATTTCAGGTTCATATTTATTCAGGTTATTCACATTTTATTGTTACAGAACAGTTTGTAAATGTTAATATTGTCATAGTTTAATGTGATAAAAATTTTTAATTCAAGTCTTGACTGGAACTTTTGCACTGGATCAGAACCTTTACCATCAGAACATTTGTCGGCCCAGATGTTTGAGACCCCTGGTGTAAAACTTTATTTTTTTCCCCTCCTTCTTCAACCATCAACTGACGACTCAGACCATGGAAAACACAGGTGTAGTAATAACATGCATGCTTACCACGCTTCATTCATTTTAGATCGTGGGCTCTGGTGTCATTAATACTGGTCCAATGACACCTAAATGTAATTAAGTGAGCAGTGATAGTATCGTTTCCACTTGAGCTTTTCATGAGAAGCCAACACGTCTGCAGTGACAAAGGCCTCATGCAACACTGGACTGAAGTACAAGTACAACTACCTGTGTGGAAAAGTTCACTTCCTGTAAAGGATCAATAAAGTCTGTCTGTCTGTCTGTCTGTCTAAAAAGTCATCCATGGTATCTCTGTATTGTTATAGTATTGCTTATTACAGGGTTACATTTATGTGCTGAAATTATGAAGATATGAATATTTGGTTTGACTGAAAAAATTCTGAATGTCGAATTAGATTAAAATACACCAATGGTAAAATCAAAATTTTCTCATTAAAGTGGCTACGGTGAAAATGTAGTCGCAGTGACACACAAAAGTACCCTCACAACTAAATATTTGACTCTGTTCCCACCCACCCACTCAGTTCAGGATTAATTTTAAGGTGATTTTATTGTTTTGTTTTGTTTTTTTATTCTTAACCTTTTAACCTCTCATGCATCAACAATGACACATTCTGAAAGGATGGTTTAGTTTCAATATTCAGAAAAAAAAGGTCTTTTTTATTGTGATTTTAGTGAGCTTTGTTCATGGATCTGAAATATGGAGACAAACAGGTGTCAAAAAGCAACTGATTTTGAAAATAGAAAAAGTCAAAGCTAAAAGTACTGGAACCAAATTACAATTTCATTTATTTATTTTAGTATAATCTATCTATCTATCTATCTATCTATCTATCTATCTATCTATCTATCTATCTATCTATCTATCTATCTATCTATCTATCTATCTATCTATCTATCTATCTATCTATCTATCTATCTATCTATTCTTGTGCTAATGCAAATGCACATCAACAGTGAGTGCAAAAAGACGTTATATGCACAACTAAGTACACAGGAGTAACAATAAACTCATGTCCTAACATTGCCACAACACATTTTGGTGACCTTTGACCTATAGTCATTAAAATGTAATAGGACCTAATCGGGACAACCTCAGACCTTTCCTAAAAATTTCATGGAAATTGGTCCAGTAGCTTTTGTTTAAACCTGCTTAGAATCAACCAAACAGACAGACAGACAGACAGACAAAACAGACAGACAGACAGACAGACAAAACAGACAAAACAGACAGACAGACAGACAGACAAAACAGACAGACAGACAGACCAAAAAACAAACTCAAACACAATACCCCTCTCCCCTTTGGGGGGCGAGGTAACAGTACCCCCTGCCTCTCCTTTAGGGGGTTGGGGTAATAAATACTTAAGTAAAGTACAGATATCTAAAAAAAAAAACCCCATCTCTTTAAGTACAGTAACAAAGTACTTATACTTAGTTACTTCTCACCTCTGGAACTAATTGTGTGTGTATGTTGATGTTTTGTTTCTCCATCTTCATATAAGGAGACAGAATGCACTTGGCTTCACTAT
>CM035799.1:5355607-5593879 GCA_020466265.1 Siphamia tubifer | reverse complement strand
ATAATAGATAGATAGATAGATAGATAGATAGATAGATAGATAGATAGATGGAAGGATGGATGGATGGATTGTATCACTGATAAAGAGTAACTTTTCAGTGAGATATAAGAAGTTATTTTTTCTGGAAAATGTCATTTCCTGTGATCCTACCAAGATCATTTTGACTGGTTCCAATGGTAGATTTTTATTCATTTTTTTTGCGTAATTCAATTTAAAAATCTTGTATTGATGTTTCAACTTGTTTTTAGTGGAGCATTGAATACAATTTAATTTTTACATGAATATATATATATATATATTTCACCCCCTTCTAATTCATTGTTGATACACTGGTGTTAACCTCTCTCTCTCTCTCCTCTCTCTCTCTCTCCCTCTCCTCTCTCTCCTCTCTCTCTCTCTCCTCTCTCTCTCCTCTCTCTCTCTCTCTCTCTCTCTCCTCTCCTCTCTCTCTCTCTCTCTCTCTTTTAATCGTATCACACTGAACATAGAAGTTAAAGTCAGTGTGTGAACTGAAGAGGCACTAAACTAAAACTAGGCAGTCTTTATGCATGGTTTCATCTGAGTTGTCACATTCTGGGAAAGTGACAACACAGTGGAGTGAATAAATATATGATAGATCCATTTTTCCTTGTCAGAAGCATAATTTGAGATCAGTCAAAGACAAAAGCAGACATGAAGACATTCCAGTTATCATTTTAAAATGGAGACTTCATTCACACTATAGGTTAAAGTCAGACACTGATTTTTTATGCAGTGGTTAATTTTGAGATTTTGTGCCAGGTTATTAAATAAAACATTTTAATAAGCTTGAAATTGTCACAACCAGTTCCTCACCAGTTTCACCTAACCCGCACCGTGCAGCTACTTAAGCAGTGAAGCCAGTGCAGGACCATTCAGTATCGTCACCCTCCATAACCCAGACATGTGTGTTTCAGATCTCAGCTTATATAACCTGGACATTTTCTCATCTCCATAGACTCTATCTGAGCTACCCCCCAGGGTTTGTCTCCATTTCAGTCTTTGTCTCTGTCTTATTTTGGTTCCGTTTGTCATTAAATCTTTTCTCCCTTCAACACTGTGCATCTGAGTCGTCTGTCCACCTCACCCCCTCTTGACAGAAATATTCTGTATTATTATTAGGCCAAACAAAATAGCACGTGTAGTTCCGGTCACCCCGACCGACGCCCAATTTTTTTTACGATGAAAACGCCGACTATGTAGACATTTTATCAGTTTGTCAAAATAAATTAAATATAATGAACCGGCCCGACTGCCGACTCTTATCTTCGAAATTCCCAATGACTGATGATGAGATAATTTATTTCTCCGTATTTAGTCCGTATTCATGTTTACCAACATCTGTCACCTGTCTGACCACCGTGATTTATGACTAGCGACAAAAGACGACCATATACATGGTGTCCATGTCCATCAAAACAACCCTCAATGCATGTGGTTGCTGCGCCAGTTTTGATTGGCTGTTGGATTCTTGATGAATCTTTCGTACATGGTCTGTTAATTTCCCACTCACTTCACACTTGGTTTGTTTCAAAAACACCACTGTTTCTTTATTAATTGGGAAGATGGTTTCATATCTTTATGGAGCATCTCTTGGTCACAAAGACTTGTGTGCCTGGTGTGGGGAACCAAATACAAATCCTCTTCCAGAGCTAAAAAATAAATTTAAAACTGTACTCCCGCTCTGTCAGGAATGGCAAGAAGCCAGTAACAAAACAGCAGTATGGTAAGAGGAAATAAGTTGAACAGTAAATAGATAGCTGTATATGTCCACT
Organism: Siphamia tubifer; assembly: GCA_020466265.1. Lineage (NCBI taxonomy): Eukaryota > Metazoa > Chordata > Actinopteri > Kurtiformes > Apogonidae > Siphamia > Siphamia tubifer. The sequence continues at coordinate 5,592,086 of CM035799.1, read as the reverse complement.
AAAAGCCTTCAATATTGGGGCCTTTATTTCATTGAAATAATATTTAGATGTGGATAGAATTTACATTTGTAGTTAAACTGTATTTTTGTTGAAAAAAATCAATAAAAGACAAAATGTTGATGTCAAATCATATTTTATTGTATTACAATCATCTAAAATTAATTTATGCTCTCTTAAAACATTCTGTAAATATACATGTACATGTACATGGAAAATCTGCGGCAATGTGTTGATTTTCTAACTGCTGGAAAGAATAACTGATATTAAATCTGAATTTTTGGAGCTTCTTTTTAGAAGATGGGTATATAAAATTGTAAATAAAATAAAGTATGGATGACTGACCTACCTACCCAATTTTTCCTATCCATGTGATGGGAACCACATATATTATTTTGTTTGGCCTAACCAAAAGTTACATTAGGTAGAACTAGATTACTATTGTAGCACATTAGATTTGCTGCTGTTAGGGGGGGGGGTTTGTTGGCCATTGTAGGAATTAGGTGTTTACATAGTTCATCTGAAACCAGAATTAAATTTTATTCTGAATTAAACAGGAATAAAAACAGGCCTAGTGTGAGTGATTCCTTCTAGATTGTCGTCCCTCTGCACCTCACTGACTGTATTTTACTAATTCACATTTGTATTAACATTCATTATTTAATATCTACAGTTGTATAATCAACATAAGTAACCAAATATGAGCTGTTTCCAGTTTACTGAAGTCTGCAGAAGTTCACCCTTCCCTCATGTTTCAGTAGGATGAGGTGCAGGTGACAGCAGTGGTACGTGACAGCAGTCAGACGATCAAATAACAAAGAAGCTGAAAGCAGAGAGGACGCAGGGAGCCATTTGATTTCCCCTGCCACAAACTCTGAGCATTAATATGGCTATTTTTTCTGCAGTTTGAGAAGAAAACAAGCGTATATTTGGCCACTTGATGACAAATCAATCTCTATTTTATGCAATATGCCAGAGCCTTGACTGCAGGTGTGATTAATGGATCACAGGTGCAACATCAAATATTGATTCCTGGTGTATTTTATGAGTGTCAATCTGATTGGTGTGTCTGATATCGCACAATCTTTCTTACTTTTAGTTATTCTGCTGAGACTTTTGGTATGGATGTGTCACTATGTAAAAGGGCAGCTACTATTTATAGTATGTTTTACTGAGCAAGAGGCCAGTCATAATTCTAACACCATGGATATAATACACCCGCCACGCTTACTAAAACGGCATCCCCTGCTTTTCTCTCCCACACACACACACACACACACACACACACACACACACACACACACACACACACACACACACACACACACACACACACACACACACACACATACATACACATTACAGTTCACTATATTCCCTACGCAGCTTAGGAAGAGTCCAAATCGAGTCCTGCAAGAGCTGTCCTATTTTTCTGTCGCTCGTTCCCTTTTGTCTAGCTTAATTTGGAGTGGAGCCTCTTCCAGTGACAGCTGCCAGCAAAAGAGAAGGAGGATATAAAGATGAACACATACACACATACTGTACTCCTCCTCTGTTACGCACATTTTGTCCACCTCTTTTAAACAGATAACAGCCCAGACAATAGCTTATTCTTATTTTAACCTCTTACCAGCCTCATATTCTGCTCCAGGGACGTATATGATTTTATTTTAATAACACCTTGTAGCAACTCATAATGTAGTAAATGTAATAAAAGCTCATAATGTAATAATTTATTACATTATGAGCTCAGTTATAGAGCAACTCATAATATAATAAAAGCTCATAATGTAACAATGGCTTAATAAACTTTAGAGTTGTTTTAAAAGTATGTATAGCAACTCATAATGTAATACTGTAGTTTCTGGACTATAAGGCACACTTAAAAAGCTTAAATTTTCTCAAAAAAATGACAGTGCGCCTTATAATCCAGCGCACTTTATATATGGAATAATTCTTATTGTGCTTAGTGACTTGGAATTTTGGCTTTTTATCTGATAATGTTGGCTTTTTATCTGATAATTTTGGCTTTTTATCTGATAATTTTGATCTTTTATCTGATAATTTTGGCCTTTTGTCTGATAATTTTGGCTTTTTATCTGATAATGTTGACTGTTTATCTGATAATTTTGACTTTTTATCTGGTAATTTTGACTTTTTATCTGATAATTTTGGCTTTTTATCTGATAATTTTGACTTTTTATCTGATAATTTTGGCTTTTTATCTGATAATTTTGGCTTTTTTATCTGATAATGTTGACTGTTTATCTGATAATTTTGACTTTTTATCTGATAATTTTGACTTTTTATCTGATAATTTTGACTTTTTATCTGATAATTTTGGCTTTTTACCTGATAATTTAGACTTTTCATCTGGAGGGGGGGTCTAAATGCATTAACGTTTCTAAGTCTATAGATTTTTACCTGTGAAATAAACAGTAAAAATTAGCATTTTAATCCAAGCTACAGGGTGTTATCTTTACAAAAAGCCTGTTCTTTTATCTGTCCTCCAAACAGTTACAGAACAGCTGTTATTTTAATTTAATTTACAGAGGTATTTTTCAGGCTTTTTTCATCAAAATCACCCCAGAATAGTAAAGGTTAATCTGTAGCTGAACTGCACACAGGCGCAGACGGGCAAATAAACACTGACTGATTTAGACGTTTAGTCACAGTAACAGATAAAGTACACTTTTAGTGCTCAAGGGGGGTGGGGGGTGGGACACACAGAAGGATAAGATTTCGTAGATGCCTGCATTTCAGCTCCAAGCTCTGTCTCCAAAGCCTTGTTATCTCTCGTCTGGGTCTCACCTGGTTCATACAACATGCCTCGCTTGTCTCCCCAGTTTAGGAGACGCATCAATAGTAGGAAGAAGAGAGGGAGAGAAATAAAGCTCCAGGAAGGAACCAACAGATTCTCCTCTGTGTCTCGCCTTCCTGGCCAGATTATCACTCACTCAGCTGTTATATAAGAAGAGTCTGGAAATAGAGAGTGGATGGGGGAAGGAGAGAGGGAAAGCCCTTCCCTTTGATGCCAGTCCCTTTATGGTGGGGGGGTGAAGCCAGAAGGGTTTCCTTCTTAGCCGACGGGCGCATGCACACGTGCACACACACACACACACACACGTGCACACGCACATCAGTAGACAGTGTAAGGACAGATAGAGATTGATGATGGGAAAGTGAAATCTCAAGAGAGGACATGTTCGTGGGTGACTAAACAGAATGACTAAAAGCATGTGTGTGTGTGGGGGGGGGTGATTGTATTTCTATCTTTATGGGGACATTGGTATGGTTACACAGTCACATCACAATGACCTCTGACACAATGGGGACCAAAATTCAGGTTAAGGGTTAAATATAAATAAATAGAAATGATGTGACCTTATAAATAGGTTTGAAGATGTGTTAACTTAAAAAGGAAAAAAAGTATTAATTTTTATGTATTCTTTTTATTAATATTTCTTTCTTTCTTTTATTTCTTTTCATTATTTTTTAAAGTTATTATTACTTTTTATTTTTTAAACATTCTTTTTTACATTTTTTATTTGTTCATTTTTATTTAGTTTTACTTTTATTTTTTAAGTTTTTTTTTTTCAGAAGTCCCCATAAAGCATGAGGGAAACAGGTGCAAAGTGAAACATGTATTTTTCAAAGGTTTGAAGATGTGTTTACTTTTTTAAAAAATTTATTTATTTTTATGTATTTTAATTTTTCTTATTTGTATTCTTATTATTATTTTATTTAGTTTAGATTATTATTATTTTTATGTATTTTATTTTCAAATTTGTATTATTATTTTCATTTTTTATTTTATTTTATTAAAAAAGAAGAATAAAAAGAAGATGTGTTTACACTCACTACCCAATGGCTACTTGATTACAAACTTGGTCCCCGTGAGACATGGAAACAAGTGTGTGTGTGTGTGTGTGTGTGTGTGTGTGTGTGTGTGTGTGTGTGTGTGTGTGTGTGTGTGTGCCTCTGCATGCATGGATGTGTGTTAGTTGTAACCTGAGTTTGACAGTATATTATGTGAACAGTGCACAGCAGCAGCCTTTGAGAGGATCAGAGTAGGCTTTGAATTCTCTGTAGTACTCAGAGCTTAGAGAAGCAAACTGTCCTCGTGTTCTTCAGCTGCATCCTTCTCAAATCTAGGAACCACAGAAAGCTTTGCTGAGGATAAAGACTCAGATTTATGCACCAAGTGAATATAATATTAGGTACATTTCAATCAGACTATGAAGTTTCAGAATGATATAGAATTCCCTGCTGGTGTGAACGTAATAATAGAAAACTATGGAGCGATTTTTGGGACAAAATAAAGTGTATTAACAGGAAAGTAATCCATGCATATTTGGGATATACATGCGTCTTTAGTTAATAATAATAATAATAATAATAATAATAATAATAATAATAATAATAATAACAATAATAATAATAAGAATAATAATAATAAGAATAATGGATTGGATTTATATAGCGCTTTTTTGGCCACTCAAAGCGGTTTGCATTACTCACCCATTATTCATTCACTCTCACATGCACGCTCTGGTGGTGGTAAACTACATTTGTAGCCACACTTGCCCTGGGGCAGACTGGCAGAAGTGTGACTGCCATTTCTATATATAATATATATATATATATTTTTTTTTTTTCCCCCATTATTATTATTATTATTATTATTATTATTATTATTATTATTATTATTATTATTATTATTATTATTATTATTATTATTATTATTATTATTATTATTATTATTACTTAAAGGTGTCATTCCACTGAAAACCAGTTTTCCACGCTCCTTTTGGAATCTGATGGGTCACCCACACTTACCAACACATGCTTCTTTGACAGTGGTTCATCACCTCCACTGGCTGCATACTGCATTCACACAAAACAACATGAGGAACCAGGGACCCACAAAAATAAAAAAAAATCTGATGTCAGATGGACTTTAGCATCACTGACGTGGGGTTAAACCCAACCCCAGCAGCGAATCTGAAGTAGCATTAGCATTAGCATCTAAAAGAGAAGATGGCGCCACAGTAGCTGCTACACAAAAAATTGCGGATCAAACAGGTTCAGTTTTCCCTGCAATTTTTCAGAACAAGCGACGGCACGAAACCTAGCTGGATGCTACTTGGGCAAAGGTAAATACATACACAGTGAGAGGGGAGGGGGGAGTGTTCCTTCACGCATTCTGAGCCAATCAGAGACGCCTCATGCCCGCATCATGGACACGTATGAGGAAGTACCGGTAAACTCTGTTGTTTGACCTCAAGTCATTTTTCTACTGTGAAAAAACAGCTGGAAACAAAACAATCTGGATGTTTTTTTAAATAGAACCGACACACAATGTATTCAATAACAATGAAGAACATAGTAATATTAATGAAATAACCATGGAATGACAGTTTTAAAAAGTATATTTTGTTAATATTAAGCCCAGTCACACTTTTTACAACGTACACCCAAAGATACACGCTTATCCCAAATATACACAGATTACTTTCCTGTGAATATGCCTAATTTTGTCCCAAAAATTGCTCCGTAGAAAAACCTACATGGCGATAGAAGAAGGAGGCATTAATAAACCTGACGCACATTATACACTGGCTTTAATAAAAGGGCTGTAGGATTAGAAAAAAACTTTGTGCAATACCTCGACATCCATTCCATGAACGTATTTATATAGAGCAAAAGCTTTTCCATATTCTATTTGTTAATATTCATCTGGTCTATAAGTCTATATTCATGCACAAATCATATTTGTCATAGTAATATACTGTATGCACACAAAGTAAATGTATTTTCAGGCTGTTGGTGGTGAAAGCAGGGTAACAGAAATACGCTCTCTGTGCAGAAATTTCTAAGTCTTTTGATGTCTCCCTATGGGAATCCCCAGCAGCACAAAAGCTTTGAAAAACAGAAGCCAATTAAAAACAGTGGCCGTATGGAGATGCCAACCCTGTTGTGTTGCACCCAGTCCCTGTCTATGGCAACAAAGACTCAGATTATTTTTTTTTTTTGTAAAATGCCTCCCTTGTCAGCTGCTGCAAAGCTCAACATCCATCATGTTTAATTCTGAATGATAGGCCTTTGAAAAATTCACCCATAGTTTTGTGAAAGACGAAAAACTCTACATTTTTATTCAGATTTGGGGATTTTTTTTTTTTTTTGCAAGGTCTTAACCATAGTGACTGATGATGAGCAACCTTATTATCAGTGGTTTCAGGCAGACACAAAAACCCAAGTCATTCTTTAATCCCGTGGGGAGGGGGAGGCGGGGGGGAGGGGGGGGGGGTTACCAAGATTTTTGTATTCATTTTTTTGTGGTTTAAAGCTACATCAACTCCAGACTACAGCACATTGGAAGCTCCTAAATTCAGGTATTTCACCTACTGTTGCGTCTCCGTATAAAGAAGAATTTTCTCCTGAAAACATTCGTGTAAATGTGGATAAAAAAATTAAGATGGGACGCCACGTTTGCGTTTTCTGTTTTCATCGTCACCGTATTAACGTAGCCTTAAATACATGGTTCTTCAGTTCAAAGATTAAACATGTTTTCCAGCTGAGTGGACATTTTTATAACTCCATAAAAAAATAGGTTCATTAAAAAGATTTTAATCACATTGCTTTTTCATGCCTAAAGAGAAATTAAAAAAAACCCTTAGGAAAAAAAATCTTGACTAATATTCTCATAATTCATGCATGAACGGTTTAAAATAAGACATAGTAATCACCTATAGAGTAACTTTACAGTCAGATATAACAACTGATTTTTAAACAACACATCTGGGAACATCTTATTTCAAGAAATATTACCAAGATCATTTACACTGACTTTTTCAGTTCAGTCCTTATACACACACTGTAATATTATGGTGATGTACAATATGTTTTACTTCACACCACGAGTTCCTGTACGACACAAACTCTCTTCAAAGTCACTAAACACAACTAGAATTAATCCATATATAAGGTGCACTGTTGTTTTTTTTTGTTTGTTTTTACAAAATTAAAGGTTTATAATCTAGAAAATAGGGTAATATACCCACTTATATTAAACATTTAATGGATGGTTTTGGTCATATGTGGGTGTTTAGGTCTTTCTAGGTTAATTTTTAGTTGAGTAAAGGAAAAGTCATTACCCTGAAGTGATGACGATAGTAAACTCCTCCTGCTGAATCTGCAACTACTGTAGGTGACATAACAGTTTGATGCACGTCTTTTGTTTTGATGTATGAGGGATGAGCAACAATTCAGTGTCTTGTTTTTTTGTTGAATTTCTTTTGCAATTATCTTTTTATTGTTGTTGTTTTCACAGTCAATTAAGCTTAGATTTGACATAATTTTTTACTTTTTTAGTTTTCGTTCAGTCATTTTATTTTGAATGTGTCCAGCACAAAAATATTTGATCTTTCAAAAGCCAATAATTGATAAAATAACAAGACAAAGACGATATAGAATAAATTAAAAAATAAGAAGGCAAGTCACATATTCCAAAGAGAGTGGGAAGAAGTAAAAAAAAACAAAACAAAACCTTATCTCCCATCCCTATTGTACCAAACAATAATACAAATACCAAAAAATATATAAATCTATTCCGGTTGGTTTATCAAAATGATACAAAAATATCTCATATACAAAATATCCTAGAATAAATATTACTATGTCTTTACACCTTTACACTCATATACACCTGTACACATATCATATGTACACACATACTATCATTTTATAAATTATACACTCTATAACTTTACATCTGCCTATACCTTCATATACATATACATATACATATACATATACATATACATATACATATACATATACATATACATATACATATACATATACATATACATATACATATACATATACATATACATATAGATTCAAGATTCAAGAAGTTTATTATCACAAGGATGTACAAGTACATGCACCGTGAAAAACTTATGTTGGGGGGGTTGCTCCATAAAACACAGAATAAAAACAGTCCATAAATAACACACAATAAAAACAATTCATAAATAACAGTGCTACTTCACACAAAACAAAACAAAAAACAAACAAACATTAAAAACAGTTTAAAAACTGTTTTTAAAAGACCAGGGTCAGCTTACAAGCAGTCACACCATAGAAATAAATATGTATATATGTATGTATGTATATGTATATGTATATGTATATACATATACATATACATATACATATACATATACATATACATATACATATACATATACATATACATATACATATACATATACATATACATATACAATAAAAATAAATACATACCCCTGTCAAAATATATCTACACATATCCAAGTCACACACACACACACAAACACACACACACACATATATATATATATATATATATATATATATATATATATATATATATATATATATATATATATATATATATACATTATTATTATTTTATTATTTCATAATAATTTAAGAATTTTCTAATTAAATTACTTCTTTTTTTCCTTAAGAAAAAAAAAGGGTTAGGCTTAGTGTGACCACACCTCTGTCAAATAATGACCCACACCACATCCTTTTGTGCCACATCCCACAGAGTTCCATCCCATTGCAGATCTTTACCTGGAACAGTTGGACATTCCTATTAGCAAAAGATAAATCATCAACAAAGGTAACATGATTGAACAAACTGTCAGTGGACTGGACTAGCCCACTGACTCAGATGTGATGGGAAGAGTTTATTTATTTATTTTTTTGGGAGGGGGGGGGGTAGTGCTGCTTTGCGATTGTACGACTTTTATTTTGAAAAGTTGTCATCGTTCTGTCTTCCACAGTCATGAAAGGTTTGAATGTTGAGTCACGTCTCATGAAAACAACTACTATGGATGTGTTATGAATTGTTCCCAAAAATTGCCATGTCATTTGTTTCTCACATACTGTCGTCAGGTGTGACTGACCTCACACTGTGTTTCTTGTGACAGATGAAGGTCAGATGGTGTGTGGATCTCCTGCTGACATGCAGGGCAGACGTCTGGGCGAGGTCGGTGTCCAGCTACGGACGATATGCCACCAGACTCTGGGCTCCTGGGATTATCTCTTCTTCGTCCTCATCGGTTTTGTCATCTTCGCTGCCGGGACGGTGTCGGCCTGGGTCATGGGTGTCATCATGGTACTCTATGAGCGCTACATCAAGAAAAAGGACGAGCAGCTGGATCTGGACGAGGAAGGGGAAGAAATCGAAACGGGTCGTACTTCCAGGGGCAGGAGCGACCACGGCAATGGGAATCTGAAGAGTCCACAGACTTCTTAAAAGTTTAACCCCACACTCGCCCGGTATGGAATCCTACAGTGCCTCCTGTCAGCTTCCTGGACTGTCTGTGCAACTATTGAAATGTCAGTCAGCTCTTAAACAGTCTCAGCTGTGACAGATCAAAGCAAAGGTTCCACACAAATGAGGAATGTCATTCTACTCATTTACAGTAGGTTGGAAAACCCACCGGCTGCTGTGGTGGAGGTCCTCAGCCTGTGGGTTTACATGGAAACAGATGTATGCAATGACGTGATGTTCACTTCTGTACGCTTTTGGAAGAAAGATAATCAGTGCAGAGAGGCAATGTTTGTCTTTGAAGTTGGTTACCTTGGAAGCAGCTCACTGGTTATGCTCTAAACATAACACACTGGTGAAGATACTTTTAGCTTGGAGCCCCTCAATGATCATGTGAAAACATAATCAAAATACTTGCAGTGAATAAAAACATTAATATACTCACGATTCTTATTCTTATTATTGCCTTTATTTAAGGGATAATGTACAGAGAACATTAACCCTTTGTTGGTCACACTACAAAAATCTTTTTTTTTTTTGCTTTTTCCACCTCACAGGAAATAAATATTATAACATAAAATATAGATTTATTTATTTTTTTACCGACCATATATTTAACTAAAGTATTAAAACTCAAGCATTACTCCTTCACCATCATAATTTGTGACTTGGTTCAAATTAGATGAATTAACTCTGTGTTTGTATCATTACTGTAGTGGTTGTCAAACTTTTTTTTAGTGACGTTCCCCCTTAGAAACATAATTTTAGTTCAGTAACCCCTGACATGGGCAAAACACAACTTTTTATCCCATAATTTTGAGTTTTTTCATGATTTTAATTTTTTTATTTCACAATTTTGACTTTTTATCTCATGATTTTTACTTTTTATCTGACAATCTTCACTTTTTTCATAATTTTTACTTTTTATTTTAGGATTTTCCACTTTTTATTTCCTGATTTTGACTTTTTATTTCATGATTTCACCAATGACATCACTGAAAAAAGTTTGAGAACCACTGCCCTAAAAGTTAAAAAGAAGAAAAAAAAAAATCTAAGTTGCTTGTAAGTTTGTGTCCAAAAGAAAAGATCATAGCAGAGTTGTTGTTATGGTTATGATCTTCCTTCTTCCTATATTTACTAGCATGAACTAGCCTGAAGATATCATTGACTGCCCAAGAAGTTTGGTGTCAAAAGACTTCAATTGAAATTAGATATCAGGGTTCAAAGTTACCTCTACCAAACGGTTGAGCTGAACAACAAAGGGTTAAATATACAAAACTACACGATTTTCACTGAAAAAAATGCTAAATGATAATAATATAAATAATAACAATAATATTATATTATTATTATTATAATATAATAATAAAACATGCTGATAAATCACTTAAAATAGATTAAGAAGAGAGGAAAAAAAACTAATATTTGGGGACTGTCCCAAAAGTGGCACTAGGTCTTTATGGGTTAAACTGTCACTACATTATTATTCATCACAGTGACCAAACATTCTTATATTTGAGTGAATGAGTACCACAGGACCATTCGTTTTTTATTTAGTTAAAAATGTCCTGAATCTTTTTGGCCATTTACTGAATCCTATGATCAAACTTTAGATTTGACTCACATGACAATGTTTGCACACACACACATTTCCTCCAGTGGATGATGGCATTAAACTGGAAAAAATCAGAATCTTACCAAGTGTATTTTTCCTCATTTCTTATCAAAATGTCTTAAAATAAGACAGAATCAGCTAAAGAGTAACTTGTGAGATGGTCAAACTTACTTTTTAGACAATAGACATGAAACTTACCAAGATATTTGTCACTTTTGGATTAAATATTTTGTCTTCTTCCCACTACCATTTAAGTGTAAATGAATGATTTTGGATTTTATTTTTTATTTTTTAAACTTGCATGTATTCTGTGAATGCTTAATATGAACAAATAAATGAATGGATTTTTATGATTAATTCAAGATTACAATTTGCCAAAAGGAAAATTATCTAAATTATCTTGGTAAGATTGTAATATTGTCTAAAACTCAGTTATTATATCTCATTGAAAAGTTCCTCTTTAGGTGATGTTGTCTTATTTTAAATGGGATGAGATGATATTTTTAGAAATGAGAAAAATACACTTGGTAAGATGTAGATTTTTACAGTGTAGGAAACCTTTGCGTCAGCTGCTTTGCAAAGTAAACACGCTAAAGTGATTCTTTGATGTAGGACGGATAGAAAACAATTTAAGCAGTGCATTTGTGTCAGTGTATAAATGTGCAGAAATGCACACATTTCAGTGTACGATGTAGCTGTACGTGTGGCTGTGCTTTTGCAGGTTTGTTCATCTGTGCACTGTCCTGTGTGTTTTTGTACTGATAGTTTGCTCTTCCTTGTTAAACAGACACTAAGCAAACTGCAGTGAAGATAACTGTGTCTATGTACGCTGAGGAGGAATACAAACAACTGCTGAGACGTGCTTTGGCAACAGGCCCGGCTGGACAGCTAGTAAACAGGAGAATGTGATAAATGATTTGTACTTCATCCTCTGTGTGTGGGGTAACTGGTTAGATTCCAGTGTCCCGTCTGTTTCTGCATGCACTGTTAATGCACCCAAACGCCTTATGAGGTCTGTCCAAGCTTTGAGGGCTAAAGACACATACAGTTACATGAAGAAAGAAATGTTTAGACCCTAAATGTAACCATTTGAGACTCGTTTCTGCAAAATCTATGCTCCTAATTTTTAAATAACAATTAAACTTTTATTTGCTCTTTGACTTGAGTGGATTTGCAAAGATTTTATTCAACACATCGTTTCTTAACAACAGTTAGAGCAGGAAAAATGGGAACAGAACTGTCTGAGCTGAGATAAATCTTACCAAATGTGTTTTTTTTTTCTAGTCCACATTACTCATTAGACATAAAATAAGACATAATCACCTAAAGAGAAACTTTTCAGTGAGAGAGACATTAGCTTTAGGAAATCTTATTTCAAGAGATCTTTTTCAGTTGATCTAGTGGAAGATTTTTTATTTTATATATATATATATATATATATATATATATATATATATATATATATATATATATATATATATATATATATATATATATATATATATGAAGGGTTAATTTGCAAAAACAGATAACTCCATTTTTCGTTTTTTTTTTTCAGAAAATTGCATTTTTTACTCTACATTCTAGGTAATACTCAATTTGATAAATTATTTATTCAATTTAGTGGATCTTACCAAATGAAATAAATAATATATCAAATAAATCAGTATTATTTGTGCAAAAATGACATTTTGTGAAAAAAAAGAAAAATGGAGTTATCTGTTTTTGCAAATGAACTCTTCATATATATATATATATATATATATATATATATATATATATATATATATATATATATATATATATACACACTAGAGGTGATCAAAGTATTCACATTCTGTATTTAAAGCTGTCATTCCATGGTTATTTCATTAATATTACTGTGTTCTTCATTGTTATTGAATACATTGTGTGTTGGTTCTATTTTAAAAAAACGTCTGGATTGTTTTGTTTCCAGCTGTTTTTTCACGGTACAAAAATGACTTGAGGTTGAACAACAGAGTTTACCGGTACTTCCTCATACATGTCCATGACGCGGTCACAAGGCGTCTCTGATTGGCTCAGAATGCGTGAAGGAACACTCCCCTCTCCCCTCTTGCTGTGTATGTGTTTACCTTTACCAGAGTAGCATCCAGTTAGATTTCATGCTGTTGCTTGTTCTGAAAACATGCAGGGAAAAAACAAGGCTATATTTCCACAGAGAGCACATGGACCAGTGTGATCCGCCATTTTTTTTCCAGTTTGTGCAGCAGCTACTGTGGCGCCGTCTTCTCTTGTAGATGCTAATGCTAATGCTACTTCAAATTTGCTGCCGGGGACGGGCTTAACGGGCTCTGAAGTCACACGGACTGGCTTTTTCTACGTCCCTCTCGTTGTTTTGTGTGAATGCGGTATGCAGCCAGTGGAGGCGACGAACCACTGTCCAATGAGCATGTGTTGGTAAGTCTGGGTGAAGCATCAGATTACAAAAGAAGAAAAGTGGAAAAGTGGTTTTAAGCGGAATGACACCTTTAAGTAAAAGTAGAAGTACTGATTAAACTCCTTTACTCAATTAAAAGTAAAAAAGTACAACTTCTCAATAGTAATAAAGTAAAAAAGTAAAAAAGAAAATTCATCTGACCAGACGACCCTACATGGGGTCCCGACCCCAAGGTTGAAAACCACTGATGTACTCGATTTAGGTACAAAACTGATATGAAAGAACATGATGTTTCTGACCCTGTTTTTAGACGTGCATATTTGATCTTATATAACGTGTATATGGACTGTGTTTGATGTATGTAAATGCAGCTGTGGTGAAGCCTCCCAGATGTTTTGCCGCTCTAAATTATTAATGACCCCTTCTAAATATACTAATGTCTTATTCATACACCGAGAAATGTTGAAGGCAGCCCATTATATTTGCTCAAGATGCAGCAGTTGCAGTGGTCCCAAATTAATTAAAAACACTGAATTTTTCATAATGGTTCAGTCCAGTAGTTTAGATTAAACTATTTTTGGGGGGTTGAGGGGCAGTGTGTGAAACAGGGGTCACATTCAGCCTGATTTCATCTCAAGCGGGCTGGATAATTAAAATAATAACATCATAACCTATGGATAATGACATTTCTAAATTCTTGCCTTTGTTTTAGTGAAAAAAAACATCAACAACATTAAAAAATACTTACTTTTACACATGATCCAAACAAAAAATATGTGAATAACCTGAAGAAAAAGACATTTCTTATGAAAATTAAGTGCTATTTTAATAATATTATGTCTAAACGTAAGGTTTCTACAAAGACACTTTAATAGCTCAGTTGTTTATTCCTGATATGGGATTTTATATATTTGAAATAGTTTTTTTTCTCTACACTGAAAAAAGTAAAACATTGAATCAACTTAGAATCATAATTTGGACTTTTTTTTTTATCTCAGAACTTTTAGTTTTTATCTCATAATTCTGACTCTTTATACCATGATTTTGAATTTTTATGGTCACAATCTAGTTCAGTGAACCAATAGGGTTAGCTAGCGTTATTTTAATTTCATTTGATTTGATTCACTCAACTAGATGTTTTTATGTGTGACCTATTGAAGAAGAATTTTTAAGTTGATTCAAGGTTTTACTTTTTTCAGTGTATAGCACTTTGACATTCCACTGAATGAAAAGTGAGTTCTAAATGTATTTATTATTATTATTATTATTATTATTATTATTATTATTATTATTATTAAAGGCTTAGTAACAGAAACAAAATTGTCCTTAACTTTCTTTAGACATTTCAGGTTCATATTTATTCAGGTTATTCACATTTTATTGTTACAGAACAGTTTGTAAATGTTAATATTGTCATAATTTAATGTGATAAAAAATTTTAATTCAAGTCTTGACTGGAACTTTTGCACTGGATCAGAACCTTTACCATCAGAACCTTTGTCGGCCCAGATGTTTGAGACCTCTGGTGTAAAACTTTATTTTTTTCCCCTCCTTCTTCAACCATCAACTGACGACTCAGACCATGGAAAACACAGGTGTAGTAATAACATGCATGCTTACCACGCTTCATTCATTTTAGATCGTGGGCTCTGGTGTCATTAATACTGGTCCAATGACACCTAAATGTAATTAAGTGAGCAGTGATAGTATCGTTTCCACTTGAGCTTTTCATGAGAAGCCAACACGTCTGCAGTGACAAAGGCCTCATGCAACACTGGACTGAAGTACAAGTACAACTACCTGTGTGGAAAAGTTCACTTCCTGTAAAGGATCAATAAAGTCTGTCTGTCTGTCTGTCTGTCTGTCTAAAAAGTCATCCATGGTATCTCTGTATTGTTATAGTATTGCTTATTACAGGGTTACATTTATGTGCTGAAATTATGAAGATATGAATATTTGGTTTGACTGAAAAAATTCTGAATGTCGAATTAGATTAAAATACACCAATGGTAGGATCAATATTTTCTCATTAAAGTGGCTACGGTGAAAATGTAGTCGCAGTGACACACAAAAGTACCCTCACAAGTAAATATTTGACTCTGTTCCCACCTACCCACTCAGTTCAGGATTAATTTTAAGGTGATTTTATTGTTTTTTTGTTTTTTTTTTTATTCTTAACCTTTTAACCTCTCATGCATCAACAATGACACAACTGAAAGGATGGTTTAGTTTCAATATTCAGAAAAAAAAAGGTTTTTTTTACTGTGATTTTAGTGAGCTTTGTTCATGGATCTGAAATATGGAGACAAACAGGTGTCAAAAAGCAACTGATTTTGAAAAAAGAAAAAGTCAAAGCTAAAAGTACTGTAACCAAATTACAATTTCATTTATTTATTTTAGTATAATCTATCTATCTATCTATCTATCTATCTATCTATCTATCTATCTATCTATCTATCTATCTATCTATCTATCTATCTATCTATCTATCTATCTATCTATCTATCTATCTATTCTTGTAAAAGTATAAATACTGATTCAACTCCTTTACTTAAAAATGTAAAAAATACAACTAATGCAAATGCACATCAACAGTGAGTGCAAAAAGACGTTATATGCACAACTAAGTACACAGGAGTGTCCTAACATTGCCACAACACATTTTGGTGACCTTTGACCTATAGTCATTAAAATGTAATAGGACCTAATCGGGACAACCTCAGACCTTTCCTAAAAATTCATGGAAATTGGTCCAGTATTTTTGTTTAAACCTGCTTAGAATCAACCAAACAAACAGACAGACAGACAGACAGACAGACAGACAGACAGACAGACAGACAGACAGACAGACAGACAGACCAAAAAACAAACTCAAACACAATACCCCTCTCCCCTTTGGGGGGCAAGGTAACAGTACCCTTTGCCTCTCCTTTAGGGAGTTGGGGTAATAAATACTTAAGTAAAGTACAGATATCTAAAAAAAACCCCATCTCTTTAAGTGCAGTAACAAAGTACTTATACTTAGTTACTTCTCACCTCTGGAACTAATTGTGTGTGTATGTTGATGTTTTGTTTCTCCATCTTCATATAAGGAGACAGAATGCACTTGGCTTCACTATGCATGCACTGACCTAAACCTACTTGTTGGCTTGACCTATGTAACCAGATGCTACACATGTGATTAGACAGACAGTGAAACATGTCCTGTACCTGTGTGGTAACTCCTGATGCACAAATTACATGCTAAGATGGTTGAATATTTAGACTTCAGTGGATACAGTGACTGTGGCATTAAAATCTGCATGGGACCTTCAGTACAAACACAATGTATAAGCATGTTGGATGAGGTCTGCATATTAAACTGTCATATCTACATAGAGCACACACACACACACATATATATATATATATATATATATATATATATATATATATATATATATATATATATATATATATATATATATATATATATATATATATATATATATTACACGTGAGGGTGCAACACATTCTGCAAAGCAAACTGATAAGGCCATGTGATGCCACAGGCAAGGGTGAGAGAGCAGCCTGGAAATAGGATAGCTGGATGCTCTAATTTATGTCAGCAAAGTGACACACATGGAAGGAATACCCACATGTCTGCCCTTCTTAATAAACACAGACAGGTGACAAATTAAAGGAAAAACCTGATGTGAGTAACGTCAAGCATCTACTGTGACACCATGTCCATCTATGGCAGAGGTGTCCAACACATGTTACACTGTACATTTTGCAGTGTTAATTTGGAGACAATGGGACCAAATACACTCTAGAAGAAGTTAAATAAACTCTCTAAGTGTTGATTTAACACTGCAAAATTTACTGTGTAGTTCAGGGGTCACATTCAGCCTAATATCATATAAAGTGGGCCGCACCAACAACATAATATAAACAACAGCGCAAACCTCCGCCAAGGCAGACCACACCCCTTCAAATGACGAAAGGTCTGCCAAGTCTGATTGTCTGTCTGTCTGTCTGCCTGTCTGTCTGTCAGCAGGATTACACAAAAGATTCTGAATGGATTTTGATTAAGTTTTCAGGATGTGTTGGGAGTCCTAGATTCTGGATGACTTTGAAATTTTACATTTTATGGAGAATACACTTACATACCACCATACCATACATACAAATACATACCACCAAAATGTAATCATTTGTTCCTTGTGACACTAACAACACATCCTGAAAATTTTTATCAAAATCCATTCAGGACTTTTTGCATAATCCTGCTGACAGACAAACAAACAAACAAACAAACATGAAAGATCAGAAAAGTTTCAAAAGTATCCCAAAAATAAAATCTTTAAAAGTTCATTATTGTGTAGAAAAATGTTTTTGATCGGGTCACAGTACTCAGTTTTGTGGATATGGACAGAAAATTTAATAAAAATGGAGAAAAAAAGTCACCATTATAAGATTGAAAAAGTCCTAAATATGAGATAAAAATGAATAATTATGATTAAAAAGTCAAAATTGTGAGATAAAATAAAATTTTAATTATGAGATGGTCATAAATATGGGATAACAAATGTATAATTATGAGAAAAACAGCTGAAATTATGAGATAAAATTGCAAAAATTGGTATAAGAAATTATAATTGTTATATAGAAAGTCACCATTTCCCTCTGAAGTCATTGTTAGTATTTTAGCATTTTAGCATTCTGTCTAGTTTGAAAAAGTAAAGAGAATATTCTGAGAATATAAGGAGTGTAAAGTACAGATATTTATATAAAAATGTAGGGACTAAAGTAAAATGATGCTAGAAAAATAAATATTCAAGTAAAGTACAGATACCTAAAAAAACATACTTAAGTACAGTAATGAAGTACTTTCCACCTCTAGAAATATGCTTTACAAATAAACTGGCCTTTGCTGATGATCTATGGTCAGACAGACACGACAGTCTAAATATAAAGGGAATATTTTTTCTACAAAGGTGTTCATCGCTCCAGAACATTTTAGTGGTTTGTAGAATCAATGCCAAACAATGTGGAATCTGCTTTCATTTTAGTTCAAAACTCCATTTTCTTTTTCCAAATTGCTTTACCCTCACCTATAGACATTTTTATTGCAGTGTCTGTCTGTCTGTCTGTCTGTCTGTCTGTCTGTCTGTCTGTCTGTCTGTCTGTCTGTCTGTCTGTCTGTCTGTACCTGTACATCCTTCTGTATTGATTGTTTTCTCTGCTCAAGTGGAAACTTTCTCCATAGTTTAATCCCTCCAGGCTCCTGAGTTGCAATAAAAATAAATATAGTAGTTTTCCTGAGTAGTTGATCTCATGTAGTGTACAATGACAATGCTTCTTCAGTACACACACACACACACACACACACACACACACACACACACACTTGTTTAAATGTCTCATAAGGACCACGTTTGTAATCAAGTTTCCATTAGGTAGTAAGTGAACACATCTTTTTAAACATACAAAATACAAAATAATAATATTAAAAATTAGAAAACTAAACTAAACGTAAAAAAAATTCATGAATAAATTTTTTTTTTTAAATTTTTTTAAATGACTGAAATGTTGGGACAGATTTTATTTATCTGTGTTTATCCAGCATCCAAACTTGTTGTTACAAGCGTACACACGTAAATTTGTGTTTGTTGTGGCTGTACCATAAGCCTGTGATGAATGAGGATCAAACGGTAACGAAAAGCATCATGGGTAGCTTCCTCATAGCCAATGGGATGCTACATACAGTACATATTATTATTGTTATTATTATTATACAAATACTGTATTCATGTCTCGGGGGATTCGGTTTCCTTTCGTAAATCGAATTTTCTTTCATATTTAGAGATGAAAAATTAAGGTAAAGGTTTTTTGTTACTTGGATTATTCGTTAACTGGGACTTTCGTAAATAGAGGTACCATTGTATTATTAATGATACTATTTTTTAATATGTAAGGAGCAGTAGAAGTACAAAAAATCAGCTGAACATTGTTTCTACAGTAAAATTAAATAAGGTACAGTATAACTAAAATAAGCACATCACTGAGGTGCAGCACTGCACTCACTGGCTTGTAAGGGAGAGTTCTAATGGGGGATGTCTGCTCAGCTTTCGGGGAGGACCGATGATGGTCACACACATGCACTAAATAGTCTAGTATATGGCTGCAAGACTGGAATGTCCACTGATCTCGAGCACTGTTGACTCCCCCTCTGTGGGGTTAAAAGATATAATAAATAAATAAATAAATAAATACATGAATAAAATAAGTGAATGAATAGAAAAATAAAATAAATAAAATAAAAATAAGAGCAAAATGCAGAAAACTTAGAAAAAGGAAAGAAAAAAAGGAAGAAAAAAGGGAAAAGAAGAAGAAGGGAGGAAAAAAGAAAACAATAAACAACCAAAAAAACTCTATTCGTTACCTACTTTCCTATCTGCTCATTTGTTTTTAGTTGTTTTTTTTGTTTTTTTTTGTTTTTTGTATATATGTCTATGTTTAGTACTTCAGTTATTGATTATTGTTATTGTTATTATTTTATTTATTATCATTTTTGTACTATGCACTATATTGCTACAAGATGAATTTAGGTTATTGGGGAAGTGAAGAAGGGGTAGAATTAAATAAGTTTATGCTTCATCCTACTCCTTTTCGGACATGTCATTGTTATTATTATTATTATTGCTGTATTGATTATTGTTGCACTTTGCACATGTTCGAAATAAATCATTCAAATCAAATCAAAATCAAGGTAATGAAGTATTTGTACTTTGTTAGTCGACGCCTCTGGGTTTATGATTAAAGGGGTCGAGAGTAATACAAGGGAACTCTATTCACTATGAAATCACAAAACACTTAACTATCAAACACATTTAAGCAGAAACAGGTGAAGCAAAGTAAACATTCATTTCTCTTTTTACCGGTAACCTCCAGAGGATTATATCAGGCTGATTTCTAAAGCACTTTTGTTGTATGTTCTCTCTGGTTTGTCATCCTTCTGTACATTTCCACTGCTTTACTCACACTCTAACACGACACCGGTCCCTGAAAACCTTATTAGTATTACCCTTTTCACTCAAGACACCTGATTTTATATGGTAGTTGGAATATTTTGAAGTGAACGGGGTGAATTATAATACTCTGTTACACCCCCACATGCCACGGTTAGTCACACATATGCATACAGTCAGACACATCCATACAAAAGAAGCATTTCTGCCTCAAGTTAGTAATGTGTGTAAGAGCTTAGAAGCATCACTCTACTCTCTACACTGTAAAAAATTATAAAATCTAGTTGTTTTCACAGTGGAAAAAAACTAACTGGCAACTGTGGTTATCAGAATAATACTGTAAAAAAAAAAAACCCACACATAAAAAGTACCATGTAGATTTAACATTTTAATTTATTGTATATTTAGCATTGAATGTAAACTGCATAGACCTACATAGACCTGCATGATGCTCAGAGTATTTTCTAAATCCACCAGAACTAAACTGAGGGATTTAGAGTTGAGTTTCTGCAGAGTTTTCCAAGGACACTATGATATGTGAACCATCTGAGCTAGGATACAAACTGGACACTGTTTGGTGAGTGGACGACCCGCTCTACTAACAGAACCAGCACCTGTTATTTTAAATAGAATCTTA
The DNA here is from genome assembly GCA_020466265.1 of Siphamia tubifer. Classification (NCBI taxonomy): domain Eukaryota; kingdom Metazoa; phylum Chordata; class Actinopteri; order Kurtiformes; family Apogonidae; genus Siphamia; species Siphamia tubifer. The sequence continues at coordinate 5,571,077 of CM035799.1, read as the reverse complement.
AATTGGTAAATATTTACTTCTTTATTACAATTTTTTTTTAAAAAGGCAAATACGCTGTTTTTTTAACATCTTGCAATTTAGACTGTTTACAGTTTTATTTTCTCAAAACAATAAAAATGCAGAATGTCTACATAGAAATCTGCTTTTATTAACATACACTTCCTGTAAAAACTACAGCTACGTTTTATTTAAAGGGGACATATCATGTACAATGTCCTTTTTAATGTCTTTCCAACACAAATATGTCGTCTGTGTGTGAGGACACCTTTAAATTATGAACAAAAAACATCCACTCTCCTTTTCTCCTGATCCATTTCTTGTTGGAGGGGGGTGAAAGTGCACTGTTTTGGATTTTCTATGCTTCGTACGTCACATGTATAGATTAATTTGAACACCCCACCCCCCCCAGCTCAGCTAACTCCACCCACACCTCTGCTCAGACTTATAGATCCTCCATTATTCTCTATCGTATCCCAGTGTGTGTCCAGGTCTGACCCAGGTTGATGGGATGGGCTGGTCCATGGGTGGCACTGTGACTATGGTGTTATGGTTCGTCTGGCTGGCCCGGGTCCAGATGAACCAGACCCGAACATGCACCAGGGTCGTAAAACTCAGCACTCGGACTACTGTGATTCTGTCCAGATGATTTTATTTCATCTGTGTCTTTGTCCTTTTTTCTCTGCCTCAACTTTTCCAGGTTCAGTTTCTTTCTCTTGTTCTAATTCCTTTTCTTCTTCTCGGTAACACCCCAAAGGGAGGGGCGGAGTCAGGATAAAGGGGCGGAGTCAGCTGTGGCTCATTTACATAAAAGCATGAGACACTCGGGGTTCGTTTGTACAGTTACGATGAAAACAGAAGATGGAAAAGTAGCGTCTCGTCTTCAGTTTTTCATCCGTGTTTAGACGAGCATTTTCAGGAGGAAATCCTTATTTATACGAAGACAATAGTAGGCGAAATACGATTGGATGATCATGCCAGGCCGCTAGGTGGTACTGTGAAAGAACGCCTATGTGTCCTTTACTGTTTTTGACTTATGTAATTGTCCGCCCGTCTCTGTTCGACTATAACTGAAAAGACTCCTGTACATTTACTAGAGCTGCTAATGCTAGTGCTAATGCTAGTGCTAATGCTAGTGCAGCTGGAAGATCTGTGGGATCCAGGTTGTCCGACATGTTTGTTGCTTTACCTGCTCGGCGTATGAATGTAACATGAAAGTGTATGTGACGTAAAGATGGACGCAACGTGAACATGTGCGTTTCTTGCCGTTTAGACGTAGACGCGATCCGGCGCATTTTCAATACGCCCCACGATGGAAGGAGTCTTCAGGTTTGTGCGTATTCACACCCTGACGGCGACGGCGCTGTGTAAATAAAAGGTGCTTCTGATAAAATATGCTGTCGTATTTAGCCACAGTCTGCCCCTAAAACAGAGTGTTTTGAAAAAGGCTGTTCCTTCAGGTTGAAGAGGCTGCTGTTTCTGCATCAATCTGCTATTTTGACCAAATGTCAATGAAAAACCAGGGAGTTGCGTTCACTTGTGGAAAATGGGCATGATTTGTTCCCTTTAATCGTTAGCACATAAAAAACTTCTCATTGCATTGTATTTTCATATACAGATTTTTTTTATGTTGGAATTTTATAACTTTTTGCTGTTAATTCTAGTCATTTTTTTTTATGTATGAACAGTAGTTACTCCACTAGAAACAACCAGAATAGAATGTCCCTGCATACACACAGCCTCGAAACCTAATATGAAGCTCATAATTCAGTGATTAAAATGGAAATATGGATGCTGTTGTTGAGAATGACAGCTTGTTTGTGTCTTTATATCCCATCATTCATGAGGTAGTGGTAAGGATATGCTCCAGGACAGTCATGCACTCAGCTGGATGTGGTCGCATCAATAGCACAGCTGTGACTCCCATTCAGTTCAGTGAATAAACCAGGAATTACACACAGTTATTGTATTCAGAAGGCCCCCCCAGCCCTGTTTTCTACCTCGAGTTGTTTGACTCATGTTTTGTGTGCATCTACTGACCAGAAGGCAAGCTAGCCACTGTAAAATGCCCACAGATGGGAAATGTGACATCAAGTAAGAGCAGCTTTAACCGACCGTAATCGCCCTCTGACACATCGACTTACGCACAAACAAGGAAGAAAAAAAAATCTGTTGGATTATTCCAAGTTTGGAAATGAGGGACATTTCCAGTGATGGGTTTTGGGAAACTGGGTGAATGCATTTCAGTTATTTCAAACACATTTCATCATTAATCACTGCCACATATGGATGACAGTACCAAATGACTGTCATCTGAATCCAACCAGCCTTACTGCATTACTGACATGGAACATAAGCTCTGGAGCATCAGCTGACGAAACCTATATTTAGTTAAAAAGAAAGCTTTTTTTTTTTTTTACTTTAATTCTGATTTTAAAGTGACAAATCTGTCTTTTTCAGAATTATGACTCGTTCCTTAGAATTCTGACTTTAAACTTGGAATAAAGACGTTTTTTCCCCTTAGAATTCCAACTATTTTTCCTCAGAATTATGACTTTTTATACATATTCCTGCCTTTTTTCACCTTGGCCTTTAGTTTTTCCCCCCTCAGTATTGATTTTTCACCTCAAAATTGTTTTTTTTTCCCCGCTAAGAATTGACACCCCCCCAAATTGATTTCATCCAATCAGAATTGACCCCCCCACACACACACACACAGAATTGATTTTTTTCTCCCCTCATAATTGATTTTATCCAATCAGAATAGATTTTCCCCTCAAAACTGCCCCCCCTCCACAAATTGATTTTTTCCCACCCTCAAAATTAATTTTATCCACTCAGAATAATTGCCACCCCCCCCTCAGAATCGTTCCCATTTCTTCAATTTCAGAACTCCAACTTTTTCCTCATGAAAAAATTCCTAATTAATTTTTTCTCACAATTCTAAAAAAAAAAAAAAATGCATTCAAGTTATTCCAAACAAATGTCATCATTAATCACATATGGATGACAGTACCAAATGACTGTCATCTGAATCCAACCAGCCTTACTGTATTACTGACATGGAACATAAGCTCTGGAACATCAGCTGACGAAACCTCGAATTAGTTAAAAAGTCTCCGTTAAACAAAGAAAGCTTTTTTTTTTAAATAAATAAAAAAAAGAGCTTTCTGCTTTGTATTATCTTCTGTTTACTTGTCATCTCTTGGCTTTAAATTCTAACCACAATGAAGCAAAGACAGAGGAACAGTGAGAAGCACAAAGCCCAGTTTCCATTACAGGCCTACGTTGACTTTCCAGTGTTTTCTACAGTTTTATGTCCCTCCGTTTCTCCATCATTATCACATCCCATTATCATCGGAGGATCATTTGTCAACTAGAATTTATTTCAGAACGCTGAAATGACTTGAGTTTCGATCCTGTCTTACATACTGGGCGTTTCGCTGTTGGACTTGATATTGACAAGCTCTACTTAGCCCTCTGGGAAAGTGGCTATTGATTGACGCTGAAGAGTATAAGCCTGGCCTGGACTTGGCAGAGGGGAGGATGATGGTCCTACTGCTACTGCATATCTGCACACATGAGGCTCAGGGGCCTGCCAACTCTGTATCCTTCCCCAGTAATAAAAGGTCATTTGAGAGGAGATGGTGTGTCCTTTTGTGCGTCATAGTTCTGCCTGGAGAAGTTTTTCTATTTTTTTTTTTTTTCTTTTTATGCGTTATCTTGTTGTTTGACCTCGCTTTCTGCTTTCTGAATGCACTTTCCCCCCCTCTTTTGCTCTCTGGGTATTTAGAAGGTTAGCCATATCTAATTAGCATTCAAGCTAAAAACCCGTACGTGGACGGTATGATCCACGCTGAGGCCTCGGTAGCTCAAAAAAAAAAAAAAAAAACACAAAAACTGACACACACACATACACACACACACACTTAACACAGGCAGGTACATGCACGCATAGACACTTATAGAAGTAGAGGTGTGTTGTTCCTGCTCTTGAGTGTATTGTGGGTGCCCGGACTGGTTCACAGTTATGTTAATCCAGAAGAGCTGGCTGCATGAGTGAGATAACGAGATGCTTACTCACACTAAGCTCCAACTCAAAATCTACACAATGAAATTTTAAACTGAGACAGGGAGTCTGCAAATTGGTCTGTGGTATATTTTGGTGCAAACAATCATAATGCATGAAAGGGTCTTTCATTTCCTTTTGGCTCGCTCATAAATCCAGCTGTGCCACTTTATATATCCTGAGCTTTATTTATCTCGTTTAAATGATATTTTTGGACAAACTCCTCTAATTTTGTCCCCATACATAGACAGCTCTATTTCTGTACTTTTTGTCATGCGCGTTTGAATCCCTTCTTCTTTTTAAGTCTCTGGTTCATTCCAGTTTATTCACAAGTGGTTTAAATACAAGAACAATCATGCAAGCTATAAAAGGATATGCAAAATGCTGCTCTCTGGAGGTTGACAACAGGAGGCCAAGTAAATAACTCTAAAAATATACAGTACACTTACTAAAAATAAGGACTAATCTAAAACCAATGCACATATTCTCCATCTGTTTAGGGCAGGGGTCACGAACTCAATATACCAATGTGTAGTAATGAATATGTAATTACTGTCACCCAACATTGGTTGGATGAGATTATTGTAATCACCTTGTGTGTGTGTGTGTGTGTGTGTGTGTGTGTGTGTGTGTGTGTGTGTGTGTCCGCAGAGACATATTGTGCTATAACTTGATGAATACTTGGTATATCATTATGAAATGACATGGGCATATATATATATATATATATATATATATATATATATATATATATATATATATAGCTAATGCGCATCAGACGCAATGATCCATTTGAGTAAAGGTCAAAGGCCAATTAAGTAAAAGGTCAAAATAACATTATCTGTTATAACTCAAGAATGGAGGGTCACAGAACTTTCAGATTGGTACCAAACGATACGGAATGAAGTTTTCTATAATTGCCATGAATGGTGTTATTACCTACCACCAAAAGTTTTTGAGAATCCCTGAGGTCAAAGGTGACGTACCGCACAATTAACGTCTGTAAAACTGTGTGTGTCAAATATAGACATATCACGCTATAACTTAATCAATACTGGATATATTATCGTAATATTACATGCATTGATGCATATAACAAAATTGTCAATATTGCCAAAGGTCAAAGGTCAAAATCAGATTATTGGCTCTAATTCAAGAACAGGTTGTCATAGAAACTGAAGATTGGCACAAAATAGGGGTGAGATTAGACATTCTTTGGATACTTGTTAGTATTTAGAGAGTATCTATTTGTCTTGTCCTGTCCTTGTACACTTTCATCTGTATGAGCTTTCACTCTATGTATATGTATGCAAGTGAGTTTGAGATTATTACTTAAACATAAACTGTAATTAAAAATAAAATTGTCTCACTAAGAAGAGTGATGGTGGCAGATCAATATAAAATAATAACAATAATAATGGTAATTTTCTTTAAAGGGCCATATTCAATCTAACCTGATGTCAAGTGGATCTAACCAGTAAAATAATACCTAGAAATAATGACAACTCCAAATGTTTGTCTTTGTTTTAGTGCAACACACAACCTATTAAATTATAAAAATTACTTTTATAAACTATCCTAACAAAAAAAGTTGTCAATAACCCGAAAAAAAATAAGTGCAATTTTAACAATATTATGCATCAACCTTGCATTTCTACATATTCATTATGGGTCCGATCTTCAAAGACACTAAAAACAGAAGCAGAAAACTGTTAAAATGGTACTTTATTTTCTTTAGTCATTTCAGGTTGTTCATATTTGTTCTGGTGATTGACTTTTTATTGTTACAAGATAGTTTGTAAATGTAAAAATAGGCACAATGTAATATTTTTTCACATCAAACCAAGAAGAAAATATGGAGTCATTACTTTTTGTCAGTTATTATACTATTATTTTACTGTAGATCATATTGCTCTGTATGTGGAACCTCAACTAAAATGACTTAAAAAGCTTTGACTGTGGAGTTTTTCCACTTAGCAAAGTCATTCGATATGCTGAACTGGAACCTTTGGTGCATTTGGGCAGTGTATGAGACCCCTAATTTATTGTATTCAAGATTTTACATATTTTCCATTTACATATATTAGCTATAATTACATCCTAATGCTAAAACAGACTCAAGTGACAACATTTTAAGAGTATATTTGAACCCATTCCCTACATTTAAAGCTCTTAAACCACACTAAAGCTTCTACATTTAATGTCCCATCTTTGTTTTTCCTCTTCCGTCTTTATGTTAAAGCCTTTCTGTCTGTTTCTGTCTCATGTGTCACTTGAATATTGATGTGCTCTTTGAGGCAGAGACAGAAACCTAAAACCTGATTAATGTCCCACCCTGCCCTATTAGCCTTTGGCTCCTTCATTCACTTTACCTCAGCACATGCAATGTTTTCCACGTACACACCCACCACCACGGCATGATTAAACACTTATGCTATAGACCAGGAGTGTCAAAATCATTGTAGTTCAGGGGTCACATTCAGCCTAATATGGTATTAAGTGGGCTGCACCAATAAAATACTAGAAAGAATAGGATAAAAACATATACATTAATGTCAACTCCAAAGTTTTCTCTCATGTTTTTGAGCAACAATAGCAAAATTCCTGAATGAAAATATTTACATCTAGCAACTGTCTTTAAACAACCTGAAAATTCTTAAGAAAAATAAATGTAATATTAACAATCCGTACGTTTACATGCTGTTATTTAATTCCAAATTATTTATTCTGAATAAAGTAATTCGAAATTAAATCTATTTCCTTCATGTTTACATGGACATGTTAATTCCCAATAAGAGCTGGGGGTACAGAGGAATCTGATTGGACAGAACGCCCACATGATGTCTTGCCATCTACCGGAAGAAATGACAAATTATTGCATCCACTTCCTGTTTTGCTTTCGTTGCAACTATCAACATGGAAGACCAGATGCTACATGTTAAATTTAATTCTTCCAATGCTCCAATCAAATATTTTACTTTGCTGTGACCCCAACACTTGCTTTGTACAGCCACCTCGGAAAATGTTCCTACACTAATGTCGGCAGCGTGGAATATGTGCACGTCAACGTAACAACTTACGTAATCACGACAAGATCAGGAGGATGAGTAGATTGACAGGAATAATGTTAAAGCAGAATTAACTGTTTACATGGGACAGGAATTATCTTATTCAGAGTTAACATTGAAATAAACCAGTGACTTTATTAGGAATTACGTTTAATTCGGAATTAATGTTTTCAACAGGAATTAGGTGTTTACATGGTTCATCTTAAAGCGGAATTAACTTTTATTCTGAAGTTAACAGGAATAAAAACTCATGTAAACCCACCAACTATTGCATTTATACATGTGCATCACAACTTAAAAATAACAAATACAGAAAACATTTAGTAACATTCAGAATATTGGTAAAATTCCACATACATTTAACTTATTTTCACATTTTTTTGTAACAGGCTAGTCTTTTTAATTTATTTTATTTTTACACTGACACAAAAAAGAAAATTAGCATTTTTTTAAAAAATATATATAATTTACTGTTTATTATGATTATGATCTTATCCATTTTAGATTGAACTGATGTTAAATTGTTTTAACTTCTTTAATTATTAATATCTTCTGTGTAATTTTTGTGTTTCACAAATTTATCTCAGCGGCCAGATTGGACACATTGGTGGGCCGATGTCGGCATGTTCAACACCTGCTATAGAATATCCTGCAACCCCTGTAAAAAGACTCCCGCAATTTTAACGACCCCAGATTCTCATAGCACCATCACAAATCCTGGTCACTACTTACACTTAACCCCTGATCCTAACAAGCTTGCCTCAGTAGGTTTAATGTTTAGGGGTTGAAGTTGCTACTAAATGCTGACCTAGCCTCAGCTTTCACAACTCTTTCCCACTAGTAATAGACGATAACTAACCTGAAGGAATCACAAGCATGCATGCATGTTTTATTTAACACATCCTCGGTGGGATTTAAAAATGTAAATGAAGGAGATTTGACACTTAAAAGGTGAACACGGTGGTACAACTCAAGATATTCATATGAGCTTGTTAATCCACTTTTCAAAAGGAATTATTAATAGGCCAACTTAGAAAAGGCTCTGTAGATGCCTACAAGCGGTTCGGTCTTCCAGCTGTGTTACGTAAAAAATATAATGAATTCAGCATCTAAGATACCAGAGGCAGTGAGAGAGAGAGAAAGAAGAGAGGGAGATAACTTTTTTCAAGCATGACTGTTATAATGAGGCCCTCTGAAAAGACAGAACAAAACAATAGACTCAGGATGTTGGTATCTTGCCAGTTATCATATAGGCCGACCTCCCTGGAGGCATAAACACCATCATGGTATATTATGTACAAACAGCCCTTAAAGGCAAAACAGCCTCAAGCTACAGTGCATAAGCCCCCTCTAGTGGAACACTATGGAATTAAAGATGATTCATCACAGACCCAGAGAACTTAGTTCTTCTATCCAACTGGCTTTGTTCTGGTATCTGGCCCTTTTCCAGCTTTTTTTTAGACCCAATAATAAAAGAGAAATGTAGACATGTTTTCCCCCCCAGGATGTACCTAATAATGACCTCAGATAAAAGAGAAAAAAAAGAAAAAAAATACTCTTGCTCTGAGCTAACGCATAATTAATGCAATTTTGATAAAATATTTGAGGCAAAAATAGGAACAAAATTGGAACAGGAAAAGTTAACTAGTTGTCAGTGCATTTGATCTGAAACATGACTTTACATTGTCATATATAGCACTGTAAATAAAGATATTGTGGTAAATTTATTTTTTCTTATCCAAATATGTGGGGCTTTCATTGACTTCAGTTAGGAATGGGTGGTATGCAAGGTATCATACCTTAATATGAGGTATTTTTGGTCCACGGTAGAGATTTTTGCCGTGTCGTTCTACCGTCCATCCTGTACGCAAAGTTTTGCACCAGTCTTCCTAGATGCTGTGTTGGCAGAAGCATTTAGTTTAAATAATATACAAATATAAAATATATAGTTTATGTAGTGTATTATTTGTTATAATGATGTGTGGTGCCAACATATTTCGATTCAGGACTTTACAATTTAATTTACACGGTGTCTGAAAAGCGAGCTAGCAAGCTAACAGCTAACAGCTAAAGTCACGACAGCCAGTTTATGACGACAACAAACCAATTGTGCTAAACACTGCCTTAAATTTAACACACGGCACCTGCCTTAATAACTGTATGTTACTATATCCAGTTGAGTTACTATTAGTCATAGTGTTGGCAACTAAAATTACTATTCAGAGTTACAAACAATTTCGTTAGTGATTTTGCTAACATTAGCATGCTAAGTGTTGCTACCATTGAGATGTGTTGTACTATGAATACGAAGAAAGTCTGCACAAATATGAAAGACTGTACTTGGAGCTATATGTCCACTAACAAACTGTTCTGCTGTCATTTATAGTTTATTTATTATCTATGTGTATATATAGTATCTAGTGGCTCAAATTATACCGGGATATACATTTTTAGCCATACCACCCATTCCTAATCTCAGTCTCATTCTAGGTTTCTTATGTAACCCCTCGTGTTTAATCAAGTTATATTCAGAACCTGCCCAATTAAACACATAAATAGTGAGTGATTTTGTAAAAAAAAAAAATAGAATAGGGTAATTTGTTGTTATCATACAAATGTACAATGAAATTATCTCACTAGCTCCCACAATTAGTTAAATTCCCAAACTTTACCTGTAAAAAAAAACAGTAGCATACAATGTACGTGTACGTATTTATTTAGAAAATAGCAAACGTTAGCATGCTGTTTATTCCTAGAAGTTTCATAGAAGTATCCAAATGCAAATGTTGACTAAGCCATTCTCTATAACCCAAATAACGACAGCCTTTCTATACAAGTAATTTAAAAAATACTCAAGTCACAATATTAAACATGAATTCACGTAAACATTTAACAACTTAATTATATTAGATGCCGCGTCTGAACTGTCTGGATCTTTAGATCTATGTCTCTCTTTTGGGTGTAAGAAAATATAAGTTGTGCAGTATATTGTGGTATTTCTCTTCACAATACTGTACCAAAATTAAAGTAGATCATTGATATTTTTAGGTATTCAAACAAATGCAGACATGACCTTAACCTATGATTTCTTATTTTTTATTTTTGTTTCTTAAGCTCTTATTTATAGAGCAGGATCTAAAACTGGAATCTCTGTAAAACCTTTTTTTCCCTTCGTGTGCATGTGGAACTGATAAAACCGGATGTTATAACTTTATTCAAATCCTGCACTTTAAGTTTTTACAGAAGGAAACTTTGTGATAAAGCATTAAATTCTGTTCTGATCAAATAAAAGTGTTTTTAGTGTTTGTGGTGTAATTCAATTTTTTTCAGGAGATAATCTTTAAAAAAAAACATTGTTGCCAATACTGACCCCTAATCTCTCTATCCTAAAACAGAATAAAATACATTTCCTCATACATTTATCAAGAGCTTTTAGGCCCTGTCTGGCTTTTGGAGGGCCCCAAGTGACTCTGGCTCTCGTCTATCATGCACAAGATGCTGTCTGATAGTCTTTTAATGTCACTGTGTGTGTCAGGATGTGCAACCAAAGCCTTAAGAAGTTCAGTCACGCCTTCGGTCTCTAGCATAGAGCTGTACTGTGATGCTGTGGGGTAGAAAAAGAGAGAGAGGAATACAGCCTTAGATGGATCAATAGCGCTTTACTATTATGTAATACACCAGACAAGTCCATATTAATAATTTAGCATTACACAGCGGTTATAATCCTCACAATCATATTTTTTTCCCCTCACTGGGTGATGTAATACACACTCTGTAACTGGTTGAAATACTCTGTGCCATATAAATCCATCCATGTTCTTCCCATAGTCAAACATTTCCCAGCATCCCCACAGTAGTCTGTTTGTGTGTCTTACTGTTTTGACTGCAGACCAGATGTATGGCCCAGACTGCCCACAGCTGGACTCCGGAGGGCTGAGAAGTCTGCAGCAGAGGGCAAAACGGTCGAAATGACCTGAAATATGGCCATCAAGAGACATTATGCAAGGTTTAAAAGCAGAAAAATGCATGTTTTCTTCCATTTCAATCATCTTTTTAAGTCTTCTGCAAGAGTGAAATGGTGAATTAGGATCCTCGTCATTGTCTTCAGAGCATGTCCAAATATACCCTTCCATAACTGCTGCAAAAATAGTTTCAAGTCATTATATATATTAGATTAGCAACAACTGGGCAATATGTTACATAAGACACTAACGGAAACAAAGAGTGTGTCATTAATGGAAACTATTTAAATTGAGTTATGCAACCCTTAAATATAGATGATGTTGAAGTGAATACACTGCAGAAATCAGTGCATTAAAAATAGGCCCGCTTGTGTAAAGCTTTCATTCAGTTCTATCTTGTTTGCTCTCACCTGTAGGAGACCATTTCTCTCTCGAGCTGCGTCCATGTTATTATGGAGGCATGCTGCAAAGAAACAAAGACGCTGTTTGAATAGAGCCAGAGGTGAATTTAACTGTCTGTTAAATGACAAACAGCAATCCAAAACTTGGGTTTTTAACACGCACCAGCTGCTTTAGTATCGTACTGAGGAGCTCCTCATCCAGGGTCCAGGCCTCTGGTCTGGAAGCGAGCTGGGCCAGATACCCACCAGCAAAGTATCGAACCCCCACCTCCAAGTGAGAGTCCTGCAGGAGCGTGAGGATGTGTTCCAACAGGTCCTCCACCATCAGGTCTGTGTGCAGCTCCTCCACCTCTGCTAAGTTGTTCTGCAGCAGAGTCAAAGAGGACAATGCAAGGCGTTGTTAGATTATACAAACGAAAGCAATAAAAACAGTGATTTAAAACAGAAAAAACACAGATGCGCCAATCTTAACATGGCATAAACACACAGAACGCTCACCAGGAGGCCAAGAATTTTCTGCTGAATACAAGGCTCAGTGTAGTAGGACTGCAACAAAAAAAACACAAAGCATAGAGTAAAAAAAACATGTCTAAGTGAGCTCCACCTGGGAGTATGCATTTGTTTGCTTTGTTCTACCTCCAGAACCTCTTCATACAACTCCAAGCCCTGGCAGTCGATGAAGTTGCGGGATGCAGTGGGCATCTCATCCGTCAGGTTCCACAGAGCGCTCAGGGCGAACTTCAGAGTGGAGTCCACCACTCCAACCATGGCTTTCTGCTGTACGATATTCAGCAGCTGCTATTAAACGCAACCAAGGAGTGAAGAGAAAAAGAAGAAAAGAAATTATACTCAGGGATGTTGAACTAATTTAGAAAAATATACACTGTCTTTTGTGAATAATATGTTTGAAGAAATACAGGAAAATAGCAATAAATGAAGACTGTGTGCTCCTTGTTGTTGCCTGAAATACAATAGTGTTCATAAATTGAAGCAATTATATTTACTTAAAGCGGCTGTGGTTCAGTTGGTAGAGTGGGTCGCCTAATGATCGAGAGGTTGGTGGTTCGCGTCCCCCCTCTGGCTGTCTACATGTCGAAGTGTCCTTGGGCAAGACACTGAACCCTAGCTTAGGCCCCCAGTAGGACTTACCAAAGACCTTAGAAACCTACTGGTGTATGAGTGTGTGTGTGAATGGGTGAATGAGAGGCTAATGTAAAGCGCTTTGAGCACCATGAAGGTGGAAAAGCGCTATATAAGTGCAGTCCATTTACCATTTAAAGGTAATTCATATGTAACTGAACATGCAGATGGGGCTAAAGTTATCAGAATACCCGATGGTTCCAGAAATATTGACCTTTTTTTGTCTGAAAAATACATATTTGTCCATCAACTGTTTTATGTATGTTCAGAAATTGTTCAGCAAAAAAAAAAGCATAATAAAGAAGGAAAAAATATATAGAAGTCGTACTGGAGTATAAGTCACATTGTTGGGGGTATATGTATTTGATAAAATCCAACAGCAAGAACAGACATTTCATCTTAAAAGGCAATTTAAAATAAGAATAGAATAGAGAACAACGGGATGAACAGGTGTACGGTATGCTAACGTAACACATTCAGCTACATGATGCATAAATAACAAACTGAGAATGTGCCTGGTATGTTAACGTAACATATTAACAGTTATTCAGATAACTACAGCATAAAGAACATGCTCAACAGCGCCCTCTTGTGGTTGTCAGGGTGAAAATAACATGCGGAATTATATAATAATGTATTAATAATTTCACATATAAATCGCACCCCCGGCCAAACTATGAAAAAAAAACGTCAACTTCTAATCAGAAAAATACGTTACAAATGATCATGAAACATGCAGATCTGAGCAGAATAAATATTACTGTTTTTATGTTTTCATTATATATTCACTTAATGAGCAGAATGGGCCGTGTACATTCTAAAAAAATGGCAGCTCTGTTTCTTAAAGTCTTATCGTCAGTTTAAACACAATCACACTTTGACAGAAAAATAGGCCTAACTTGCTTAATTTTTTCCCCCAAGGATTATAATGGATCTACTCTATGGCGTACGGAGTATAATCATGACTAAATATTACATTTTAGGGGTTAAAAAAAATTTGAAAAAAAGAAAAAAAGAAAGAAGAAAATATACCAAATGTTTTAATAATTTCTTCCTCCATTATAGATGAACAAAATAGACAGTGAATATAAGAATGGAGAACCAGTGGCAGTGAGTCAGTGAGTATGAACAGTAGGTAATGGAAAATAAAGCAGGTGATAAAGACAGAGCAAGGGAGCGAGAACCAGAAATACACTTGTGCATATCAACTGTTAAGCCAGGGACATTTTGTAGATTTGAAACTAAATACCGTGAAAGTGTAAATGTACCTTCATGATGAACATGTCCTTGCCCAGCTGTGCAGTCTCTTCTGTGGTCAGCTGTAAATAAAACAAGTAGATTAGTAAAGGTAATGTGTGGTAGTTACTAGTTTAATATAGTTAAATCATTAAAAAAAACCAAAAAAACAAAACATATGTTCAATGTTTGAGAATATGTGTCAATTACAGTTAATAATGAAAATGTTCAAGATCATAAAGGGGTTTCATTAAATTATGATATTTTAGGTTAAAGCTAAAATACAGAACAGCCAATGAGCTGGAAATTCAGCCATAATTCCTCGTGACATCAGCTAAAAAAAAAAGTCTAATAACACAGTACAGCGTTTGAGATGCATTCTGTTTAGAAACATTAATTGAACAGTGATAAAAGTACAAATTTACATTACGTATGACATTTTTGACAGGGTGACTTGTAATCTATTACATTTCAAATATCCTTTTCCCTAAAGCACAGTCTAAGAGTCTGCTCTGAAAATCCTTAAGGGAAAATATTAACCCAGTATCATCTAAATCAAGGGTCTCAATTCAGCCCAATTTAATCTCCAGTGGGCTAGACGAGTAAAATACCATAACATATAAATAATGACAACTCTGTTTGCCATTGTTCTAGTTTTGCATTCAATTATGAAAATACTTACTTTTCTACGCTATTCAAACAAAACGCGTGAATAACCAGCCAAAATTTAACTTTCTTAAGAAAAAAATAAGAGCAATTTTAACATTATGCCTCAACTTATAATTTCTAAAAGTAAATTATGGGTCAGATATACAAAGAAAAATTGTTAAAATTGTGCTTGATTTTTCTTTAGGCATTTCAGGTTGTTTGTTGTTCAGGTTATTCACCCATTATTAGTATAGGATAATTTGTACATGTAAATATTTTAATAATTTAATGTTATTTTTTTTACACTAAAACAAAGACAAACCTTGAAATTGTCATTATTTATAGAAATTATGTTTTTTTTCCCACATCAAACCAAGAAGAAAATATGGAGTCATTATTTATGTAGGTTATTTTGTTATTATTTGACTGCAGATCATATTGGTCTGTATGTGGACGCTGAACTAAAATGACTTCTTCTGCCTTGACAGTGGAATTTTTACACTTTGTAAATTCATCCCACAGTGCCGCACTAGAAGCCTAGGCGCCACATGTTGAGACCGCTGATTTAAATGAAAGTGGAAAGCTACTGTCATATTTCAGAAGCCATGTCACAGAAGCAGGACAGGTTATAGACACATGGAGTTGTAATCAGGTGACGCTAACAGGTGCCATACTATTTTACTGCAGCACACTAATGCAAAGTAAGTGAGCAGTGTCTTGACCTTCGCTACCAGAATGGAGATGACAGCCACCGCCATCCTCTGAAGGGCCGGATCCTCGTGGCTGCTCAGCCAGTTAATCACTAGCGTGGCTGCTAAATACCTAAACCATGATCACAGCATGAATATAAGGAAGACAGAATTACAAAAATATACCACTAATGTACAGACAAAACTTGGGAAAAAGTGAGTTCTTTCCCCGTACCAGTACATCTGGAAGAGTCATTTCTTTTGCCAGGTATATTTCAAGACAAGAAATATATTTTAGTTGGATCACAATATGTTGGAAAAATACCATAATGGCACCTTACAGATGCGGTGATTATCTTGGCAAGTACAAGAGCATGGGTTCATACTGTAAGTGCTGTAATAACTGAGACAAAGTAAACTAACTTGTCAAAAGGGACATCCTGAAGGATGTAGTCACTGCAGAGCGCCAGAAGACAGTTCTTTTGCACCTGGGAAGATGAAAACATGAGGTAAACTAAACAATCATATACACTTTTGAGCTAAATGTTAAGACCAGTTGAAAAATTTAACAGCTTATTTCAATTTAATTGTTATTTTTAATTAATTTCCGACTTTTTTTTTTTGCCTCACTCCCATTTCTTATTTTTCCATTTTGAACCTTGACTTAGAAGATGTAACAGTGCAAAATGTAAATTCATGCATTTTTTTCAACTGTTCATGATAGTTTTGATCAGTTGTGTACAGTACATACAGTTGTTTTTATAATTCCATACTATTTATCACTGACTTCTATTTGCATTGCATGTTTGAATCTTCTGTACATGCATTCTGAGACCTCTGCATAATAACAGAACAGAACAGAACAGAACAGAATAGATACTTTATTGATCCTTGTTGTTTTTAAAGACACGTTTCCAAACCATGGAACAAGACAGAGATAAAACTGATTCAATAAAAGCACAGAGGGTCTAAGGACAGAGGATGCTTGGGACTTCATCTATGTCTGTGATTGATTGTTGTAAAGCCCTGTGAGACCACGTTGTTATGATTTGGGATTTATAAAGAAAACTGAATTTAATTGAATATGTGAGGGGTGTGACAGCAGCAAAAACATGATGGAACAGCTTTAAAGCATCAACTATTAAGTATGAATTTAAACAGTTGGTGAAAGTAATCCCTAACGTCTGCTCAACATGGATCTATAAGCTGAAACACTGGGCTCATCTACTGACCTGTACGTGGCTGGGGAAGGTTTTCATGGCGTGCAGCAGCTGCGTGACTGACGAGGTGAGTAGACTGATGGACATGGCTTCTGCCAGGTCCTGAGTGGTCAGGTTGAACACGCATGCTGTGGCCACCAGCTGGACGTGGAGGGAGGAGGGGTGGCTCTGCATCCCACTCAGCACCAGCTACAGGAAACAGGAGGTTTGTGTCAGAATCAGACATGCTTCAACACCCACTTGAATAGTTGAGTTTAATCAAGAAAAGCCCAGATGTGTCAATGACAGTGTTGGAATGAATATATAATTGTCTGTTTTTTGGGGTTTTTTTTAAATGGTGACATTTATTTTTTTGGTTTCTCATGATTAATTTTTGAGCTCATGAAGTCATTTGAAATGGAAAAAAATCTCAAAAATGACATGGGGGGAAAAAACTGTCAAATGTACCCAAGGTGAATTACAAACACATCCACATAACAGTGTTGATTTAGAAAATGAGTTATTGGTTCTAAAGTTTATTTAATGTGTGGATCACATAACCTTGGTGCCTAAACCAACCTATAGTGCAATTTATTATCCGTCAACGATATGGAGGTACTGGTATGAATGTCTTTTATAAAATATACTGTATGTTTTCTTTTATTTATTCTGTCATTAACTCTGGTTATTTTTTTTTATCATCATCATCATCTTTATTTAAATGGGTGTTGCTGGCTTTATGGGTTAAAGTAAATATAGATGCATTCAGAGGCACAAGAGACAGCTGCAAGATATTAACTTATTTTAGAAAAAAATCATAAATATATGTTAAATATGTCTTCATGTGGTTACTTGGACACTGATGTATTTCAGACAGTTTATCGTCCACGGTGAACTATTGCCATCACGCTTTGTCCGGTGGTCTTCCGTTGTTGTTCACTAAACTTGCTTCTCCTCCCTCAATTCTTAACAGATTTCAATTCTGATTGATTCATTAGATAGGTCTAAGCACTAGGCACAAAACGTTTCGCTTTGTTGAAATTTGCCTTTGTAAACAATTTGTTTACAACTTTGTTTATTTTTCCAGTCCACTATTTTTCCACTAAAATCACTACTCTTCCCTCAGTTCTCAACAGATTGTATTTCCGATTCATTCACTGAGTTCATTTCAATACAGATCAAAGAATGTAATTGTCCCAATATTAGTTCTTCACCAACAACCTCCTGCGTATCATTTAACAGCTTTAACCACAGTCATATGTCATTACCCAGTTACGCCAGAAGAGCTTTAGGGGTTTCCTACACCATTCACACTGTTTTTGGCATTTTTGACACACAATGGTATTGATGTTATCATCTATTGAATGACTCCATTTTGTTGATAGTAAGACATCACAGCTGTGAGGTCCTGATGAGCACAGGGACATTGGCCCCATGTTTAAATATATCTACTGCTATGTTAGCATATGTGCAGGATTAACCTACGAGAGACATTCGGGTATTGTCTTTCCAGTTTTCATGATGTCTCTGTTGTTGTTCAGAGAGACAGGAATACATATGAACGTTGAAAATTCATCAGTGTGAAGTGTTGGACCAATGTAACTACAGTGTGTCTTCATCTACCAACACCTGTAGCAGCGTTATAGAAAGGTCTATCATTGTAAAATAGAGTAAAAACTTTCTTTTTATTTTTTAACTCATCATCTAAGGCAGTTACGGTGCTTTTAGAAAAAGAGTCAGGGTTGATTTGATGGGACATTTGAATATGCTTTGTCAAGAACCTCATATTAAAAAGGACTAAATGGCCACACAAAAAAAAGGCCCAAAAGAAACGAGCAGGCCTGCCTCATTTCAAACCATAAAAACTTGGCATTTTCTGCATGTGGTTGTGAGCTCTGAGGTTGTTTCACACAGTAAGGGGGATTCTGAAGACTGAAACACTATAGCAGAAGGAGAGGAGAATGTAATAGTCACCCAGTGCCAGGCTTATTGGAACAGACTACTTCCTGTGAGTAAGTAAGACCTACCTAACTCCAGAAGTGGACATTGATGGGACAGGGCAACTCCCTACCACCTACTTAAACTATTCATCGCGGCAGTTGAGCTTACACTGTAGAGTTTAACCAAAGGACTCCATGTGGAACTGCCTCATTAACTCCTCTCAGTGATTCTGTCTAAATACAGTAATTACTTTGTCGTTCAAACTTCACTTGTATTGTATGTTCACACTGAGCTTTACAAAAGTTGAGGTTGTAACAGTGTGCACTATAACACTGAACTGAGACATAAAACCCAATTACAAGTTTTCAGTAATCATAAAATAGCAACAAAATTAAATTATTTTATTTTAGCATGTATGAAGATTGTCGTGTCTACCATATATCTATTTGTACTTTCAAATATTTAAAAAAAAAAGATGACCAATATAAACCTATACAGACCCAGTACTACTTGTATGTCACTTTCCGAATGAAATTTTCTCCATTTGTTATAAGTCAAAGGTATGCTCAGTCCCTTTAGAATAGATGAAAAGGCTGTTCTGGTGGGTGCTCTTTGGTTCAAAGTGAATACTGTCCAGTTAGTTGAAAAGAAAAAATGTTTTTTTTTCTTCACCAAGGCACTCCAAAATATTGCTAAAAATGTCTTCACTTAAATGACACATCCACTGTGGACCTAAAATTGCCCACACATAACGGCGATTGGACCTTCTTCAGAGCACAGTGTCTTAAATAAAGACATTTTTAACAATATTTTGGAGTGCATTGGTGAAGAAAAGCTTTTGTCTTTTCAACTAACTGAAAAATTCTCTATACCGAACCTTTCTTTGTGGTTTAGCAGCATTTATTTAAAATATTATCCTCTGTATTTTGTATTTTACAAGTATAAATGAGGTATTTCCTGTATTTAATTCACTGATCATGTAGATGTTCATAAAAGATCGGATAAAAATTAAGGGTTACTATATTAAAAACAAAATAAAAAACACACAAAAATGCAGGAAATGTGACTTCTCCAGGAAAGTATATAATTAACTGAACATAAACCAAGTGTCTCCATCCACTGTCATTGATTTAACTGCATGGGTTTTACTGATGAATTAATGTTGTAGACCAAGGGTGTCCTAATCCAGTCCTCGAAGGTCAGTGTCCTACACGTTTTAGACATTTCCCTCTTCCACGTGACTCACTTTAACCCTTTAACTCCTGAAACTTTAGCAGCTTCACAGTAAAAAATAATTAAAATAAGCAACAAAATGAACAGAAATAGCCAAATTCGTCAATAAAATGAACAAAAACGAACAAAATAATTAGTAACATGAAGAAAGTGAGACACAAATGGAGCAAAATTGAAGAAAAAAAAAAAAACACACTAAAAAGTAAAATGTAGAAAAGAGCAACAAAATGAACAAAACCTTTGTGTCTTACTTTGTTCATGTTACTAATTATTTTATCCATTTATTATTCATTTTTGTTCATTTTATTGATGACTTTGGCCATTTTTGTTCACGTTGTTGCTTATTTTATTTCTTTTTACTGTGGAACTGCTAAAGTTTCAGGTGTTAAAGGGTTAAACTGAATCATGTGGAAGACTCCGGCCCTCGAGGACTGGATTTGGACACCCCTGTTGTAGACAGTGTTTCCATGTTCACTTTAAATGTCCAAATAAGTTGTATTCGATGGCCATGATAAGATGACAAACTGCATTTTAATGGAATTATTTACATGGGCTGAAAGGATCAGTTGATAAACAGGTATTAAAGCTTTAGGTCAGTAGATAGTTTATGTTGGTGATGGATGTCCAGGTCCAGGTAGATGCCAGTGTGTTAGATTGTCAAGATATGAACTGAATCTATTCTATTGGATTTATGTGATGACTAAAAGGAGTAGTGAGTCACTCTTCTGGCCTCATGGTGAAGAAAACTAACACCGTGGGGTCTTTCACCAAAGCATCAGAATGTGACCAGATGGGATGAGAACTGCTAACAACTTTTAGAGTCAAAAGAAAGTGACAAAGTGATAAAAGCCAGAAGCACTGTTGTTGTTTTCTCCATTGGTCGCAGCTCTAAATGAAAAGAATGCAGTTTAATGCTGAAATGGCAGCACTTATTTTACACACTGAAAAAAAATATCTAAATTTGAATTGTATTTTTCTCATTTGAAACTTAATATCACATTTAAAATAAAGGCAGAACTTAAAGAGTAACTTGTAACTGAGATATTAGAACGTATTTTTAGACATTAGAGCTTGAAAACAACATCTTAATAAGATGATTTTCACTTGTTCCATAATATGTTTGAATTAAGCAAAAAGAAATCTACCAATGGAACAAGTGAAAATTATCTTGGTAAGATTTTCTTGAAATGAAGATTTTCCAGATCTATCGTCTATAAATACATTCTTATATCTCACTGAAACTTTACTCTTAAGGTGATTAAGTCTCATTTTAAGTGTGATGAGATATTTTGACTAGAAATAAGAAAAATACACTTGGTAAATTTTAGATTTTTGCAGTGCATTAGTGAGTTTCATTTTGAAGTTCGTGAAAAAATAATTATATGATGTCATTATCTTTGCTAAAATGCTCTTTGTTAAGCCACAGTTCAGACTAAACTAAACTGTGATGGTTCTGCTCGAGATTAGACGATTCGAAAGGGATCTATAGAGCAGCTACTGACAAAAACAAAATGTACAGAAAGAAGAGATGATTTGTGATTTTACTGTGATTGTTTTTAACTTAAAAAGCTAAACATTGTAGTGAATGATAAATACTTGGAATTTTGAGATCTCAAAAAATAAAGACAAAGGAGTCAAACTGAAAGGATATTGATTAACCTCATGTATATATATGACCTACCACCACGAAACCAGGCATAAGTCGTGCTGACGCATTCAGAGCTACAGCCAAATTTAGGCTGGAAGGCGATTCTTTGTGTGTTTACATCTTATCAAAAAACGTTACCTTAACACCTCTATGTTCACTTCCTGTGGTCATTACATTGAAATCCAATCAATAAAGGTGTTTATTGAGTCAATTATTTAAGCGGCGACAAAAGTTCAGGTATTGCTGAGCAAAGACAAAGACGACTTCCACCTCTTTTCGCCGAACAAACCGATCTCCGTTCCGTGGGTAAACACCCAAGTGTTTGGTACGAGGTAAAAGCTTATATTGAATGTTCTGTCCAATGGTGTAAGCCAAATGATTATGATACGTCACACTTCTGTCCTATTATTATAATATATAAAACTTCTGTGACATGTCCATCAGAGTGTCCTTTAACATCTGTGAAAAAATTTGTGTCAATCGGATACAAATTATTATGCGTTGCTAAGGACTTCCTACCCCAAAACAGTCCAAAACTTTAACGGACAATTTCTAAAAATCTGCAAATTGCAAAATATGTCCAAATGTGGATATTAAAATTACCATAACTTTGGTTCTACTTGTGATAGAAACATAATTTTTTCACCATCTTAAACCTTAGTTTCCACTCTACCATGCTACACAGATAACTCAGTTTGGATTTCCAGACACATATGCCTGGTTTCGTGGCGGTGGGTCACATATTATGATTGGACACCTCTGTGTAGACAATTATGGTGCATGTATACAATATATACATGGATACTCAATGTTGACGTCTAGAGAATAAAAAAAGTCATATCGATAGTATGACTCCTTCTGGTTATCAATGGGTGGGCAGGAGGGTGGGTCATTTACCAATATTATAATATTGATGTGATGTTTGAAAAAAGAAATTTAAAAAAAATGCAAGTCGCAAATAAACAAATAAGACTAAAAGAACAGAGATATAATGCAAACTATCAGCTGACAACATGTGAAGACACAACACTGATAAAATAACAACTATACAGTTGTTATTTTCTATCTTGAAGAAGAAAACTTGACGATGCCTTAATTATTTTTGGATTTTATTGAGTGAGTGATACAGTCTACGGATACAAAGCATTAATTCAGCTATAATTTTGGTAGTTTCAAGTGTGTTGAACATTTGGGATATGTACTAATATTTTACAGCACTATTTTAAATGAAGCATTTCATTTGGTAAATATGAATGATGAACAAGATGTGGGGGATATTGCTTTTTTTTTTTTTAATGCCTGCACACAATGGTCTGTGGGCTTTATATTAGCATTTTGGCCATGCTTTTAATTTTGTATTTGATAGTGACTGTAATTTCCTCACTGGGGATGAATAAACTCACCTCTTCCAAATAGCATACACTCTATAATCCAACTTATCTTTACTTCGCTCTTTCCAGTTTTTATCCACGTAGTTTTTGTTTTTAGACCTATTTTTATTCTGTTTGTTAAGCGCCTTGAGAGTTTTGAAAGGCACTGATAAATAAAATGTATTATTATTATTATTATTATTATTATTATTATAACATCTTATCCTATCCTACATCTAAAATCTAATAAGTTGACTTCAGTGTGTAAAACTTTAAACTGGTACACACTTAAAGGTTTTCAGGTATTTTACTTAGAAGTATTAAGGTAATCAGTTTCCTGAGTTTTTCTGCGTAAAGTCAACTTACTAGATTTTACAGTGTATCCTATATTATATTAACCTATCCTATCGTACTACAAAAGGACAAGAAATCTGAACACTTATCACATTAATCACTTGACCACTATTCCTATATGGAAACACAGATTACATTTGATAAGTACTTTTTATTTTTTTTGGCTGTCAACATTTCTCTAAAGGTGGGTGCAAGAATCAAAAGCTAAAAAGACAAAATATTAACAGAAGAGATAAGATAAGAGAAGAAAAGGGTTGGGAGTAAGTACACTACCTGGAGCAGATCTGGTCGTGGTCTATCAATGTCAGTAGTTAGATTGTAGAGATGGACGAGGGCTTCGCGAATGAAACACTCCTTGTCCCTGTACCTCCTCAAGGCCTCACACACCTGGTTCTCATTAGCTTCTCCAGTTACCTGAACACAGCAGAACAGCAAAGTCAGAAAGAAAGGAAATGCAGTGAATATATCTGGGGAATATACAAAACAGACCCTCAAGTTAAAGAGAAATGAGAAACGTATGCAAGAGTAAAGCTCAAACATCTAACCGTCACGTTCTATGATGTGGTCAACTCCCAGAGGAGACGCAGAACGACAGACCATGTTATGACATTAACTGAAGGCCTCATGCTACAGTAGGGCTGAATGATTTTAAGAAAAAAAATTGAAGTGTGATTTTTCTAGCAGATATTGCAATTGGGATTTCATTCACGGTTTTCTTCTAATCAAGTTTCAGTGACTCAAATTTGCAAACATCAGAGGAACTTCTATAATGCAATTGAAACAATAAAAGCCATACGCTGACATTATTTAGTGATAGGTGAAGGAAAACTAAGGGGGAAAAAAGAGAGAGAATAAAAGGAAAAACTGAAAAAGAAAACAAAACAGGCAAAAGAAAAAGGGGGGGCGGGGGTAGAAAAAATAAAACAGGAAAATGAGAAAAAAAAATCACAATTTTTATTTCATGATTGTAATTAAAGAAGATTTTATGATATTTGTTTTCATTTGACAGAAAAAAATAATTAATATCGGCTCCAAACATCGGCTTAGAAATATCGCTATTAGTCATCAGAAAAGCTGATGAAAATAAAACCAAACAAATAATTTATATCAACCCCCAAAAAAATCCTTATCAGTTGATCACTAGTAAAATAGTTGATGAAACAAAGTTAAGAGCACTGCAAAAAAAAATAAAAAATCATAGCTCAAATCTTGTCGTATGTAATCGCGACTTTCAGTCCAAAATGATAGTTTGTTCAGCCCCACCTCATGCTAGTAGTAAAAACTTACTTTCAAGTTTTTGCACAAAGAGAGGACTTCACAGGAGCTAACCCCAGTTGCTGTCAGGCCCAGGAAAACCAGTCCACTCCTGGCCTTCACAAAGGCAGTTATTGCTCCTTCAGTCATCCTCTTCCGCCCTGACAAGTCTAGAGAAACAAGTGCCGGGAGGATCTGCGGACTCCCCTCCAGAAGCTGCCGCACCATCTCATCTCCATCACTCCCATCGCCGTCATCCATATTAAAGTGGTCATCTGAAAAATCCAGATGTCTGAGGGCGTGGAGCTGGGTGAGAACAGAGAGCAGGCTAGCGGGCGACATATCCAACTGCTGAAGTCGATGGGCGGTTAACGACTTTAGGGTGTTCTTGCAATCAAGCAACGGCGTGAGCTTGGAGACCGCACAGCAGGAGATATCCAAGATCTCCAGATGAGGAAGTGTACAGATATCTTTAAAGATGTCATCAGTCAGGTCTGTGTTTGAAAGGCTGAGGGTCCTCAAGCCCCGCAGGGAACTGAAGCCTATGCGGGCCCCTTCAACCTCCTCCAGCGCGTCCCAGTCCAGATGCAGGCCGGTCAAGGACAGTCTCTGTAAGCTCGATCGACACTCTGCGTTGGAAGCCAGGCCTGAGATGATATTAGCACCAGAGAGGCCCCCAGAGACCCAGGAGGCATCTAGTTCCTGGAGTCGATGAGGGCAGAGGGCCAGACGGAAAGCTTCTGCAGACACCGTGCAACAGCGGATGGAGGCTCGGCGCAGGCGGAGCTCTTTGCAGTTTCGGAAAATCCCAACAGTTGTGTTATTCAGTATCCCTTGTATGGAGAAGCAAACAGAGTGATGTTGTTGGAAAAAGTAGCATCAGCTTAGCCACATTTATATTTGTGGATTAGACTTTCCCTACCATTTCATCCTGGCAAACTGTAACGTCTCACTACACTATGAACTAATAAGCGATGATAGAGTACGTTGAGGGTAACAGCTTTCCCACAGTGCGATTGACTTTGTTTATAAAAGAAGGTGTGTGCCAAAAAAAGACCACTAACTGAAGGGTGTCGTTAATCAATCATGTTTTGACCTTTCTTTCTTTTGCTTGGTAGCTATGGTATAGTTGTGGATATTGATGTTGTTGGAGCTGTACCTTTGGTTGCCATCATTTGCAGTAACTGGTCGGCCATCTCCTGTGGAAAGAGAGGGGCCCAGCTGAGACATAGGGAGCCGTCTGCACGCTGCCTGCACAGAACGTCAAGGCTGAGGCACACCTGAGCCAAACATAGGTCGCAGAGAGCCTGAGGGCCATCAACATCCTGAAATACATCAGCAGAAGTCACAACCGCTGGAAAAATGACATAAGAACTGAAGTGTAATTAAAACAAGTCAAGTTAACATAAGGGGTCAATTCACTTACACAACAGAATGCTTACTGTTTTCTGTGTAGAATAGTGATAGAGGTATAATGTTTATCTTGTAAAGTCTTGGGTAGAGTTATTTTTGTAGGACTTCCAAATGATTTTTTTTTGCTAATTTAAGTGATTTATCACTATTAATTATAATATTATCAGTAAAAAGCACAAATTTTCCTATATTTCATTTCCTGGTCAAGTAAAAAGAAAGCAAAAGTGACTGTTTCAGGAAAATATATTTTTAACCATATATAAAAAAAACATGCACTTAGAGCCAGTGCGATTTGTCAAACTGCATGGGTTTTATGGTGAATTAATGCTATAGAAAATGGCAGTGTTTCCATGATGACTGAGGAGCCTCTGAATGTTCAAATGTGTCATATGCCATGCACTGAAAAGCAAGGTGGGACAATTGCATTTACCTGAATTATTTTAAACTATTTATAGGATTAGTGGTTAAAAAGTTATAAAACATTCAGACCAGTAGAAGCTTTTGGTCAAACAAGTCATTTCAGCACATTTGCATTTTCTGTTAAAATAATATGTACACAAGCTCTTTCTGCACCTAATTTGTAGTGATGATGTTGAGACTTATGATAAAAGTATAAAAAATATAAGATACAGTACTGTGATACAGAATTGTATAGTAACTGAGTGCTGTGTCCAGTCCTAGGCTCATCCCAATATAATGAAAATTAATGATAGACATATACATTGACCAGCCAATATATCATATCAGCATGTGCCTGTTTTGTTGGTTGATATGCTATTACTTCCCCTGCCATGATTTACTGGCAGGTGAAGTTCACGGCACCACCATGTTCTTGAAGATACTGCTGTCCATATTGGAAAAAATAGTTTTGGTGTGGAAATATATATATATATTTTACAGAGGGGAGAAAAAACAGAGTATGGCTCCAAATATGGGTGGTCTGTATCAGTCATCGGCTAAGGCTGATGTAAAAATAACAAAAGTCTGTATCAGTATCGGCCCCCCAAAAAATCCATATTGGTTGATCACTAATGAAGATATTAATGAATCTATGGCTGGATTCAATATTGACATTTTTTACAATCATTTTTGCCATTTTACAACCAAAATCTACAGGCTACTTTTGCTCTGTCATCACTTAAATGAGGAAAAATAACATTAACTAAGAGTATTACTTGTAAATCCACCAATGCAGTGTGTAACCTGATATTAAATATAT
Source organism: Siphamia tubifer (assembly GCA_020466265.1). Lineage (NCBI taxonomy): Eukaryota > Metazoa > Chordata > Actinopteri > Kurtiformes > Apogonidae > Siphamia > Siphamia tubifer. The sequence goes on along the minus strand of CM035799.1, from coordinate 5,544,236 downwards.
GTTAAATATTACTGCAAAATACTTCATACAAGTGTTTTAAAATCACTAATCAGGATAGACATGGAAGCGCAAATACATTGTGAAGATAATAGTATTTTACCTTATTTATTTTAGTGTTGTTATTTTCTGAATGCCACATTACCACACTTAGGCAGTAATGTTGTTTAAAAGTTTAAAGGTGTTTGCTTTTTCAGATTAAATACATATAGGACATGACAGTTGTCCCTCAGTCGTGTTCCTCGGGGTTAAACAAATCCACACTGACACAGGATCTCAAACGCCGTTAGTCTAATTTTATCCTCAACAGATGAGGAACTGTACATAAGTAAAGCCCCTTTAAATCACCTAATCCATGCGGTCTGTGCGGGACAAAGTGGACCAAAGCAACTGGTCCTTTAGACACTGGTCATTGTCAGACTGTACGTAAATAAAACACTGGAATTTATTATGAACGAAGGGGACGGGGGTCATTGAACTCACCATGGTTTGACAATGAAGTGTACGGTCGACAGAAAAATAAAAAAAATTAAATAATAACACAAAGCGCCAACACGAGAACTGTTCAAATCAATCTTTTGTCTAAATTAACAGCAGCCATTAGTCCAATAAACGGGTTTCTTCCCCGTGTAACTGTTGCGCGAGGCATAAGCTAATTCTTCTATTTTAGTTTCAGCCGCAGCAACGGGTCTTCAAAAGTCTGACAGTCACTGACCACTTCCGATTGGCCATTAATCATGACGTCACTGCACGTGCGGATTTGTTCAGGAAGTAATGGGTTAACAAAAATAAATAAATTTTAAAAAAGGGAATTGGTTAATTTTAAGTTATTATTATTATTATTATTATTATTATTATTATTATTATTATTATTATTATTATTATTATTATTATTATTATTATTATTATTATTATTATTATTATTATTATTATCGTTGTTTTTGCCGTTCATCTTTGTGTTTGTAAGCATTTGCTTTAAAAAAAAAAAAAGCATCATGTTTGTTAAAAAATTTTTCTTTTTTCAAGAAAATTGTGAAAGAAAGAAAGAAAGAAAGAAAGAAAGAAAGAAAGAAAGAAAGAAAGAAAGAAAGAAAGAAAGAAAGAAAGAAAGAAAGACTGGATTTATGTCTCCCTCAAATAAACAGGTGTGGTTTTAATGCTCAGTGCAGGGGTTGGGAAAAGTGTTTCTCTTTGGGCATCTTTAGATTATATTGTCAGATTTTGATTACTAAAGTTGAGACCAAAAAAATCCACAAATGATGGTGATTTTATAATAATATCACACAAAACTTGACATACAAAAAACACAATTATACAATTTAAACATACAAAACTGATACAAAATGTTAAGTGTCATTTGTCACAGAACATACCCATTAAATTGTAAACAAATAATACACTAATCATATCAAATTTAACAGAATAAAATAAAAATGGGGAAAATGATATATATATACTGCATATTGGGACTTTTTGCATTCAATTCTAATAATGACTCTATAATTATGTACTGAAATACACAACAAATCACTTCATAAATAGTCACATAGATATCAAATACCATGTTTATACTTCATTTAGTTAAAATAACTTTTATATGGATCAATAAATCTCATCTGTTCATTTCAATATGTCACAAAGATATGTATTTTATATCTCAAAACAATTTTCAATAGAAAAATGTTATTCGTGGTAACATAGTAAACCAATATATTAGTGTTTATATGTGTTTGACTTAACCATTTTTTGGTAATTGCATTTTTACCTGCAATGAACGTTATTCTAAACTTATTTTTCCCCATTTTAAGATATACATCTCCCATATATCAGCTCTATATAAAACCTAACACTACTGTTTGAAGATCAGAAACACACAACATGGGGAAGCATCTGTATTTTTCCATCCACTTAACAGAGTTTGTGGTCCCTCTTTTATGGTAGTAGGGTTTGGGTCTAAACTTATACAGTCTTTGACAATGAAAAGGTCTTCCACTACATTCAGCCTGGAGAGCATTCATAATTCTCATCTGTAATCTATTTTATGCACATGTGTATTTTCCCATAACTCAGAAAATCATAGAATACTGTAGGGCACCCTCTTTATTTTGACATTCTGACAATCTGCTGTGCTTTTAAGACCAAAACAAAACAATGCATATTTATGCAAACTGTCTGAATTTTAATATTGTAAACAGGATCGGTACACATCACATAATTCCAGTACAGTTTATGAAAGCTGATATTCTGCACAAAAAGGATCATTTTTAACCACAGAAATAATAAAATATACAATTAAAGTCATAAAACCACAAAACATTACATCAGTGTTTTTCAACATTGGGGTCTGGACCCCCCATGGGGTCACCTGAAGTTTAAAGTAATAGCAGAAATAAATAAAAGGTCCCAAGCATCCCCTGTCCTTAGACTCTCCTTCTCGCTCCAAAACCCAGTAGGAAAACCACACTGAAGGACAGATCCACTCCCATGGACAGACAGGCTATAGATGAATGTCCATTTGTAGATGAAAGAGGGGGGCGAAGAAGGAGGTCTGGGGTCACAGGTCAGGACAGGACCCAAGCGAGTCACCGCAGATCCTGTTGTCCATGGTTCCCCGCATGGACACTGCGGAGAGAGCTGGTACTCTCCCCAAAGGAGGGGAGTGGGGAAAGGGGACACCAGGTGACGAGCTATGAACAGACTTGGTATGTAAGATAGGTTTAAGAAATGACAAATACAGACATGAAAGAGAGAGAGAGAAAGAACTCAGTGCCTGTACTTCCTCCAGCAAGGTTGAAGTTGAAGTTAATGGTTAGGGTTAATGTTAAGGTTGGGGATTAATTTTAAGGGTTGGGATTAATGTTAAAAGTTATTGTTAATGTTGGGGTTAAATTTAAAAGCTGGGGTTAATGTTAAGGCAGTGCTTTTCAACCTTGGGTTCAGGACCCCATGTGGGGTCACCTGCAATTAATTGATTAAAAAAAAAACTCTGCTCAACTCTGAAGCAAAAAGTGAATCACTGTTGTTCTGTTTATCTGTCAAATATTCACTGTGGTCAATTTCAGATGCTGCATCTCTTTCATAATTCATAGTTTGAATTATTGTTTGTTCAGTATTAATTTTCAGCCTTGTAAATATAAGATGGTCTGTCTGTACATATCCTGACTAAGGAAAATAAAATTCTCAGTTTGTGCAGTAATAATCTACACCTGGCCTTTCTACCTCTGTCTATAATAACAATATATATTATATAGACTAATTTAAAATGAACCTTTATTTGAAAAATGGTATAGCACACTTTTACATGATCAAGACTTAATAAATTTTAGCAAAAAAATGTCTGGGGTTGCCGGAAATTTGTGATTTTAACATGGGGTCACGAGTGGAGAAGAAGGTTAGAAACCACTTTATTATATATGTCATTTTTTTTCATCAGTTTCAGTTCAGTTGGTAATATAATCCAGAGGTGTCAGCACTTTATGACCCAATTTAGCCAGATTTAGGCTACGATGTAACATTTTATGGTTTCTATTCCCCCTATCAGTCTGCCTCCAGCAGGTTGTGTGATCAGAATAGCATCTGGTAAAGTAATGTACCTGCAGCTGTGAAGGTGCAGAGGGTAGTTAACTTGTGTTGCCACAAGGAGGGGCTCACAGAGAGAGTATTTGGGACTGATAATGTGTCGCTGGTGATGATAGAGTCAACACTGAATATTAACTGTGAGCCGACCAAAAATAGTATAAAGATATAAATTGTAATTGACAAATAGAATCCCATCAAAGTGTATATATAGGTCATGGGTGTCAAAAAGATAAAGTAGCACCTATTTCATCCTCACCATAGGGCAATGATTTATGTATTAAGGCAGGGGTCCTCAATCCTAGTCCTCGAGAGCTACTATCCTGCATGTTTTAGATGTATCCCCCTTCCAGCACACCTGATTCAAATGATAAACCTCTCATCAAGCTCTGCAGAAGACTGATAATAACTGTCAGGTGTGTTGGAAGAGGGATCTAAAACATGCAGGAGAGTAGCTTTCGAGGATCAGGGTTGAGCAAGGCATGTAAGCCACATTTATACAGAGGAGATAGAAAGCCTTTTTGTCCTCTGTAGTGGACAAGAGTTTCACAGCTTTAATTCAAAATAAATAAATTAAAATGTCCCCTGAAAAGGACATTACATTTAAAAAAAAAAAAAAAATATATATATATATATATATATATATATATATATATGTATAAAAATGTACCTGAAAGAAAGTGTTGCATTGTGTTGTTTCCAATTAAGGTGATTAATTAATGTAAAAGAGCAAAAAAGTTTACTTACTGGATGTCAGGAGGATAAAAAAAATAAGAATGTAAAAATGTATGTGGATTAATGTGGATACCTGCGAGGATTTAGGAAGTTCATTCATACTTTCATGGATTTGAAGAGCACACATGGCCTAGTTTCCGAGCTGTTCAACTCCAAACACATGTTCCACTTTATATCATTTATTTCAATATGATGACTTTTTTAAATATACATATACAACACGTTGCCACGGAGACACACTCTTACAATCACACATACAAACAAATCCTCTCACCCACACGCATACACACACTTTGAACATTTAACATTAAGGATGTCCTGCCTGATTGTACATAAGCAAAACTGTCCTCCCACATGGTGAAGTATGCTCCCCATACAGAGAATCCCTATGCTTCAAAGCCTGTGCTTCCTTCTCAACTCAAAACATTTAGCTGAGGGGTGTTCTTCTTGTCTCCAAATCCCTCTGCATATTGTCCTCATAACCAAATAAACACAGCTGCCAATGGCTCTTGGGTTGTTCGAAGACACACATGCATGCATCCCATATATGGAGCAAACTCAAGAGGAACTCTCGCATCCAAAGCTGGCCTTTTATTATTATTATTACAATGGTAAAGCTACTGGATCAGACAGTTGTTAGATCTGAGCTGATAGAAAACAGTTTGGTGAGTAAGAGTAAGTAGAGCTAGAGAAATTGTAATGCAATATGAATGAAGCTGACACATGAGAATGGCTCTTTTGTTTGAGAAAGAAAGAAAAACAGCCTCGTCATCAACTTCTGTAAGCTGACAAATTACATATGTGGGAGACAAACTATGCCTGTAAACATGACCTGATGAGAATTAAACACTGATGTGAGTGTCTTCCCCCATACCCGCTGACTCCCATCCAATCTGATTCATCACTTATTTTCTTATTTTCAGTTATGGGGAGGAGTCTGTCTTTTCTTTCTAAACTTTACATGACACCAGAGGAGGTAGGCAGTACCAAGTCTCCCTCTCTTTAAGCTACACACACACAAAAAAAAAGTTATCCCATCAGCCTCCCTCTTTCTGCAAATGGACCACCCTCTACTGTTCTCCTAGTGGACAGTATTTGCCTGTGCCATAACTGTACGCACGGCCTTCATTCTCAATGAGACCAAAGACGGGGGGAGACTGAGAGTGAGGCGAGGAGAATGGAGAGCATGAACCTTCAGAGGAAAGACAACTGAGACATCGAGCTGGGGTCCTGACATCGCCTACTGGTACTGCTCACTGACCCAGGTAGGACTTTTGTTCCTGTTAATTTATGAGAGCATGTATTTAAGAGAGGATAGATCATGACCATCACAGATTATTGATAAAAAAAATAAAACAAAGTAACAATGAATATTTAATTAATGAAACCATAGAATATTTGAAAATGCTAATAAATGTTGAAAATCACTTTAGAAGTCATTCAAAAAGTCAAATAGTGTGAGGTTTTCTCTTTTATTTTCCAACTTTCCATGACTATGTCCAATGTAAACCCTATAATCATTTTCCTCATGCATCATGTCATCCCCCTTAGCAGACAGATGTAATCAGAGGCACCATCAGAATAACTTGCGGGCTAATTGGTACAACCGTAAAATTTGGCCGACCCAGAGAAAAAGCCACAACAAAGACAAAAGAAACAGAAAAACTGGGGAGGTTTCAGACATGCAAAGTACTGTGCATTATATTGGCTGTACTGAATATTGAAGTAAAAATTGGTCAAATGAAAAGCTGTTGCTGCACGTGGAACTCCGGTCAGTCAGAGTTCGGTGAAAATCTTTCACTTGAGGTGCATGGTAATGGTTAATTAGACCTTAGTGGTACCACTTACAGGCAAAGAGCTGATTGGCAGTGTCCTCTTTCTCCCCTGGGCTGGGAAAACCCACCACCGCAAAATGTTTGACCTGTCTGGTTGCAAAGACTGCATTAATATAGATGAGGTTGCTGGAAATTTGAACAGGTTTTGGCTTTGATTTGATTTTTTTTCCATTTGATTTGGGTTGGTTTTTTGGTTTTTCTTTCAAGAATTCACATAATAATACATATATACATACATACATACATACATACATACAAAAAGAAAAAAAATATTATTTCATTTGCACCTAAAAAGTAATGGGAAGAAAAAAAAACACTTATTTAATTCTCATAAATAACTTAATATACTCAAGTTCTAAACATTCACTCTTGTCCCTCGACCACAGGCTAAAATAAACACCCCCCCACCCAAACACATTCAGAATCAACTGTAACTTTGAGCAAGGACCGAAGAAAATTCCCTTTTAATAAGTCAACAGAAAATGGCTGGCTGCGGTGGTTGAGTTGATGAAGACCAGCAGGGTGTGAACGACAGAGAGAAACCTGGTGGTAATAACTGCCGATGAGATTCACAGCCCTGGCGGAGACTCGCAGCGAGCCTCTGTGTAAACACTGTCACTCCTGTCAGACCAGGGCCTGTGAGATTCATATTGTGGGGTTGGAGACGTGTAGACGGGCCAATTGCTGAGACCCAGCTATGAAGGGGGATGACCTGTGATTACAGAAAGACAGGAAAAAGTATTCTCTGGGTAATAATAACTAACTGACAGTGCCAAGGTGTTTTTGAGTTCTGACGCATGGCCCGTTTTCCTTAAAATGGTTTTTCCTTTGCCCTCAGATAGTTTATAATCTGTATTAAAAACAAACTGCTGATTTACTGTTTTCCAAAATTGTGTTTCTCATTTTTAATGGTAAAACACTGACCCGAGGGCAGTTTTTACTTTTAACAAACAACGTAGTTATTAAAAAAAAAAAAAAAAATCTTGGCTCAGACTGGTCTTTTTTTTTTTTTTTTGTCAATAAGTTTATATTACAATATTGTATATTTCCCTACAAGCAAGCATGTTTTTTTTTTCCTGACAGTGATAAAAGGGTACTATTCTGCTACAGCAGCAGTTTGAGCTTAGGTAATGCTTTTGGATCTGTCCCATTAACTGTGGTCAGGACTCTTCAGTGCAACTAAACATCAAGAGGAGACCACAGAAATTATTCAAAGCCCCTGCTGTCTCTGCCTTGGATTCATTTAATTCTGCTTTCTTGGCATCTGTTAGAATCCTTAGCGGATTTGTTTTGATGAGCTCTGATATGAAGTGGGTCATATTGTGTGCCTGTCAGAAGTGTTAGATGAAGGTTATTTAGCCTCCTTGGCCATATATCCACCAGACTGCCTTCTGGTTGGATTTGGCCCCACTGCCAAAATCAGCCTGAGGTTGGCGCACTAGCAGCTCCCCTTCCAGAGCCAAGCTTAGCTATTGAATATGGAAGGAGGGAGCTTTCTTTAAGCATGCATTTTTGAACGTCACCAACCCCTGCTTTATTCCTTGTGCTGTCAAGACCAATACGATCAGAACACACGCTTTCCTTCCAAAAATAGACTCCAGAAAACATTACTCATAGATCAGGGATTCCTGCTCCCCCTGCTGCTTCTCAAACACCATCATTGTCTTTTATTTCTCATCAAATTCTCATTTATCTTGTGGTACCAGCCAAGAAGCAATGGCATAAGTTAAAACAAAAACTGTGAGCACCAATCATAAGCACCTGTCGACTTCATTAGTGATAAAGTCGGTGAGACAGTAGATGAAGTGGTTGTGATTCTGTGCTTCAGTTTCAGTCAAATAGAATAGAATAGAATAGAATAGAATAGAATAGAATAGAATAGAATAGAATAGAATAGAATAGAATAGAATAGAATAGAATAGAATAATCTGCTTCACAGACAGAAGGACCCTGGTTCGAATCCCACACCAGACCTTTCTGTGTGGAGTTTGCATGCTCTCCCTGTGTTTTCTCCAGATAGTCCAGTTTCCTCCCACCATCCAAACACATGCACTGATAGGTTAACTGGTTAATCTAAATCACCCATAGGTGTGAATGTGACAGTGATTGTTTGTCTATATATGTTCAGCCCTGAGATGAACTGGAGACTCATACAGGGTGTACCCCCCCTTCATCCATTGGAGCTGGATTAGACCCCCAGTGACCCCTGTGACCCTAGTGAGGATAAAGCGGGTTCAGATGATGAGTACGAGAATAGAATACAATAGAAATTCCTCTGAATTTCACCTCAATTTCTTAATAGAGTAATGTTGTTCTTGAACCATTTTAATAACATGCAGTTGGTGTTTGATTATATTATAAATGTAAATATTAAGATGAAAACTGGGATATCGGAGGCGGGTACTGTTAAATGATGGAATAGATGAAACATTTGCTGATATTTATTGATGTGTTGATGTGTTTTGGATTACATTTGGACAATTTTTTTTGTTTGTTTTGGATGTTTTTGTTGGACTGTAACTGTGTTTGTTGGAATATGCTTCCTCTGTGGATAATTATGAGACATAAAGGTTGAGATCAGCTGTTTGACTTTTGTATTTTGAACCAATATGTCTGGATATTTTATGTGAAAGTGGCTTATGATATATCTTCTGGTGTGTGAGAATCGCTGTTGTCAAACTACATTAGGTCACATGACATTTGGGACAGGTTTGGGTGGTTTGCTTAACATTTTTGAGTGACTACTTGAGGCCAATACTGTATGTGGGCCCTTGGAAGTTTAAAGGGTTAATAATAATGGATTTGATTTCTATAGCGCTTTTCAAGGCACCCAAAGTGCTTTACATTAGTGATCCGTTTTTCATTCACTCTCACATGCTCCCTCTGGTGGTGGTAAACTACATATGTAGTCACAGTTGTCCTGGGGCAGACTGACAGAGGCGTAGCAGCCATTTTGCGCCTACGGTCCCTCTGACCATCACCAAATATTCATACACCAGTGTGAGTAACGCTGGAGGCATGGAGGGTGAATAGAGCTATACTGTATGAAAAGCTAAGATTAACCAATTTAAGGTAGCATAAAATGTGCAAATCTAGTGTTTTGTTAGGTTTGGTTGCAGATAGTATTAACATGCTAATTTTTGACACAAGTCAGTGCAGGTACTCTGAAAGGCTACAGTATGAATGTCTGAGCTGGGAGATCCACAGATATGTGAAAAACAGATTGCTGCCCTTGCACACACCCCGACACCTGATACGTAATGAAAGAGAAGGTATTTAAAAATATGAGTTATGATAACAGATCTGTGGTGAGTGGGTGGCTTTGCTCTTATTCCACCACACAGGAACCAGAAAACATGCCTTGCCAACCACCAACAGCAATACTCGATATTTGAAACCAGGTGTGTGTCCTCTATGGTAGTAGCATCATCTGGTAGTTTTCAAATTACATTTTAATGATCACTTACTTCATAATTAAGTTGAAGTTTCGTCCTGACTCCTAAGAATAAGCCCTCTTCTGCCTCATGCCAGCTGTTGCTATTTAAGCACTGCTGGCAGAGTGGTTATATTGGATTATATTGGATTAGAGGAGCAAAGAAAACATCTGCATAATATTGTAGACTTCTGGTAAATTGCCTCTTAGGAAATTAAACAAAAAACATAAAGCGAGTGTTAAAGGAAATGGAAAATGTCTTTTTAAATACCTGGGCCAGATTAAGACACAAACCTGATTTTATTCATTAAAAAAAACAACAATAATATATGGAAACATACATACATACATATGTCTCTGATTTTTTTTTTTTTTTTTTTTTTTTAAGATTTATTCTCCGAGATTGAGCCATTAAACTTTGGGATAAGTTTCCTAAGCCAAGTGAGGAAGCTATAAAGTTTTATGCAGTGGTTTGAGTGTTTTTATATGGGCTCTTGACAGTAAGAAAAGTATAGAATACCACTAACTATATTTTCATTTTTCTTCTCCCCTCTTTCCTTTATATAGATCTGGATTCTTTGGTGATAAAGAGAGGTGGAAACATGGGACCTGGAGTGTGGAGTCTATTTATTCTATTTAGTCTGTCTCTTTGGAGCAGCAGTGATGCCCTCACCAAGCACCCCATCCTCTCAAGGATACGAAGAGCTCCAGACGCCAATGGGGAGAGTAAAAAGTGCTCCTATACTTTCCTGGTACCTGAACAAAAGATCACAGGTCCTATCTGTGCGGCCAGGGGTTTTTCTACCGACAAGGACAGAGTGACGCGTCTGGACGTGGCTTCGGTTCGTGACCTTCTGTCTAAACAACGTCGTGAGATGGAGACCTTGAAACTTGTGGTTGATGTGGACGGTAATTTGGTGAATGAGATGAAGCTGTTGAGGAAAGAGAGCAGGAACATGAACTCCAGAGTGACTCAGCTCTACATGCAGCTCCTGCATGAGATCATCAGGAAGAGGGACAACTCCTTGGAGCTGGCACAACTGGAGACACGGATCCTTAACGCCACCACTGAGTCATTACGTCTGACTTCCAGGTACAGGGAACTGGAGGCCAAATACTCAGCCCTGTCTGCCCTAGTCAATAACCAGTCAGTACTGATCGGTGCGCTGGAAGAACGGTGTATGCAGGTGTATAGCCGCAGACAAGAACAGCCACCATTGGGACCTCCGCTGGTGCAGGTGGTGCCTGAGAATATTCCTGTAAATGTGCCACGTTTCACCAATGAAATCCAGAGGGACAACACCCGGGGATTTGCCCGAGAAAGAGGCTCACGTTCTGGACCGTCTCCCACAAGTAGCACCCTGGACACCCAAAAACCTCTGAACAGAAACTTTAGCACTGAAGGTGAGAAAGGGAGTGATATATCTGCCCATCCATCTATCTATCTATCTATCTATCTATCTATCTATCTATCTATCTATCTATCTATCTATCTATCTATCTATCTATCTATCTATCTATCTATCTATCTATCTATCTATCTATCTATCTATCTATCTATCCATCTATCCATCCATCCATCCATCCATCCATCCATCCATCCATCCATCCATCCATCCATCCATCCATCCATCCATCCATCCATCCATCCATCCATCCATCCATCCATCCATCCATCCACCTACCTACCTACCTATCTAACAATCTGTTTGACTATCTGTCATTTTCATTCATCAGTTTTCATTCATCCTGTCAACAAAATTTTGACCCAGAACCACAGAAATGTAGAACAGTCATGACTTTGCAGGCCAAAAAAAACCAAAATAATAATCTCTGACTTTGAATGCAGCTGCAGGTGGGCTAGTGGCCTCATTTTCAAAGGTTAGGGATTTGCAAATTCAGCTGGAAGTCTGTTCCCTGCGCAACAAAAAGAACACAAACCAGGATGGAAATAAAAATGTTGTAACGTCTCAATTGAGGTAGGGGACTTAAAGTAAAGCATAGAAAGACTTATCCAGTGAAATTTCGCTCATCAACAGACATTCCCGACACATTTAGATTGCCCTCGCCCAAGAATAATAAAGTGTGTAGGATTTCAGGGCAGCTGTGTATGAAAATGATCCTTACAAGACTGTTCCATTGCATGTGAGACCCAGAGAAAACCCAGGCAAACCATGAGGTAGAGTGTGTGCATAGCATGAATGTACTGTAGATATTATTGTATTATTAACCAGATGGAAGTCACTCCCTCTTAAACAAACTAACTGCAGCACATTTGCTTGTAATTAAAAAATCTCGTAATGAGAATTACCTTGACGAAAAACAGACATTAGCCACTTAAGTCATGGGTTAACAAGACATCTATTTTGGTTTACTGACCTCAAATGAAATGTCTTAATTAGCCTTATTCTCCACCGTTGCTTGAAGGCTATAACATAAGACAGGCACATCTTTGTAGACCTAGCGTTTTCTATTATTTTCTTTGCTTCCCTCCTCTTGCTATTTTTCTTCCTATTTTTTTTTTTTACCCAGACACTGAGTTTACATGACATGATAGTATATTATCCAATAGCATTATCTCAGTAGTTGGACCTCAGTTCTGACCACAGAGCATTTGACATAAATTATAATCTGTTTAAATATATATGATGATTTTATCTGCAAAAGTCCAACTGTTTGTTTAATTTCCACCCAGTAGCTGTCTTTCTTACAACCTGCCTTCCCCTCCAATGTTTTCTTTTAGGCCCCTTCAGAGACTGTCTCCAGGCTCAGGAAGCCGGTCACAGCACCAGCGGCATGTACTTGATCAAACCAGATGAAGCAGAGAGGCCTGTGCAGGTCTGGTGCGAACAGGATATCGACAACGGAGGCTGGACTGTTATCCAAAGCAGGCGAGACGGATCAGTCAACTTTTTCAGGAACTGGGATAACTATAAGGTGATGACAGTGACACTTCCACTTGGCCTGTCTCTTGTATTTTTCTTTCTTGTCTCCCAGTCTACTCCCTGAATATTTGACTTATCCAGACACAACAGTGGTGCCGTTATATGACCCATCTGGGATCTTTGGGACCATTTCCTGGGCTAGGATCCTTGTGTTTTCACTTACTGTTAAATATAACGCTCTGTCAGCAGCGCTATTCGTCCGAGGTCACTTGGTTTGAGATTCCCATTATGAAATATTAGAAGGCCCAGTAGGAAGGTATGTTCCACAGCTCAATCTGCAGGGGTTTCTTTCCAAAACCGCTACTACTATGCTGCCTTCCTGGATGGGTGGCTGTCTGGCTTAGTGCTCCACACCATAGAGGCCTTCGCATCAAAGCTGAGTGAGATTGAGATGGAGTATATCACTGCTGGCAGCTTTGGAGATTCAGTGTTCCATTCAGGCTGGACGGGTATGTGCATGTGTAACTGGAAGCTAAATTGCGCTCTTCAACATTGATTTGCCTCTCTGCTCTCCCACAAAGCCACCACATGCACATACACACACACAGCAGCAGCAGCAGCAGCAGCAGCAGCAGCAGCAGCAGTAGAGATGAGGGCCCCGGACTGAAATCCTACATCATTCATCATCTGCTGGCTCAACTAGCTAATCCACAATCACAAACCTCAACCTTCTCTACGAGGCGAAGTGTTCTGCAGGCACATAGCCAGACATAGATTGCTCGTGGTTATTTCGTACAAGCACCCAGGCCAGTTTCACCATTAGCTGTGATCCAAAAGATCTGTGAGGTTTGAGTGATGAAGTAGAATCTGAAGAGCCATGCTTATTTTCCAGCATAAATACTACAACATGTTCTTTAGGAATTTCAAAGACAGGGTGGCATTCTTTTGCAACAAGGTTTTTCTTCTTTTGATCTTTCGTCATGTGTCTAAACTACTAAACCATGACGAGGATGTCATCTAAACGGACATTTTCATCTGTGCTAGTACATTCCCACAGCTTCTTCCACAGGGACGTTTTATGTTTCTAAACAACTCTCATGTTTCTAAACTCCACCGTTAACCACACAACAAACAGCTAGCATTATTTCCTGTAATTTTTATGTAACGTACCTTTTAATTTTCCTTTGCTTTAGAGTGGCTTTGGCAACATAGACGGTGAATACTGGCTGGGTCTGGAAGGTATCTACAACCTGGGGAGGCAGGAGGACTACAAGCTGCTGGTGGAGCTGGAGGACTGGATGGGAAAGAAGGTCTACGCTCAGTACAACAGCTTTCATCTGGAGCCAGAAAGTGAGGGCTACCGCCTGCGCCTGGGAACCTACCAGGGCAACGCTGGTGACTCCCTCACCAGCCACAATGGAAAACAGTTCACCACCCTGGATCGAGACAAGGACGCCTTCTCAGGTAAATGACCAAGGAAACGACATTTAAGGCTGTCAAAGGCTATTGGTTTTGATTCAGTTTGTTAATCTCACCCAGCATTGGTTAGGAGAGATTATTGTAGTGTGTGTGTGTGTGTGTGTGTGTGTGTCCACAGAGACATATCATGCTATAACTCAATGAATACTTGAGATATTACTGTGAAATTACATGGACATATACATATAGGTAATGCAAATCAGATGCAATGATCCATTTGAGTAAAGATCAAAGGTCAAGGTCACAATTAACTAAAAGGTCAAAATCACATTATGGGTTATATCAAGAATGATGCAGGATGAAGATTTCTCATAACACGTGTTATCACCTACGACCAATGGTTTTTGAGATCTCTGGAGGTCAAAGGTGACATGTCACAAAATTAACTTCTGTAACACTGTTTGTGTGTATCAACTATAGACATACCACACTATAACTTCATCAATACTGGATATATTATCTTAATATTACATGAACTGATGCATACGTATATGCATATAATGAAATTATCAATATTGCAAGAGGTCAAAGGTCATCAGAAAGATCGAAATCACATTATTGGCTTTAATTCAAGAACGGGTTGTCATAGTAATGTGAGATTGGCACAAAATAGGGGCGAGATTAGGCATTCTCTGAATACTTGTTTCTTTGTTGAGACTCTAGTGGCAAAAATATTGGTTGAATTAATACTGGGGCCATCAAATGATTAAAATTTTAATCAGATGAATCACAAGGTTGTTTTGGATTAACTTTGATTAATCATGATCAAAACATGACCCAGAATACATCTGATTACATTTTTAGGTCAAGTAGGTCCTTTTTTTTCAATGTCTATAAAAACTTCAATTTTGCTTCAATTTACTTGAACCTTAGAACATGTATAGAAGCAGTTGATATGTTGACATGAGCACATGTATAGACATGATGACGTCAGCTGGATTGATGCGAGAAAAAAAAAAAGATAATACATGCAAGAGGCGGGCTTTATTTGTGCCAGGTACCACTTGTTAATTATGTAATGATTTTTGATCTTTGTATATCACGTCCTCCTGAGACCCAGCAATGCATTTTCCTCTATAGAAGACAGCTTCACAATTTTACTCGTTAAAAGAAAAAAATTCTGTCTACTACAAAGCACATTCCATTGAAAAAAATTTGGCTCACGTTGGTGGAAGAAATTACGAGGGATCTACTATCCCCAAATGTCATCGATCTTTGTTGATTTGAAGTTAATCAGCTAAATAGTTCCAGAGATATGAAGAAGAGTGTTTAGTGATTTTAAACTTTTGAGCGACCCCGTGTAAGCAATCTAGACACGGTATAGCATCAAAAATTGAATCAGTTCATTGATATGGAAAACATTAATTTTCTACACTGAATGTCTTTCAAGTCATCACATTAATACAAAGGATACCCACTCAGACCATAATTCTATTCAGGGATATCATTACAATAATGTAGCTGAAAAAAATCTGTTGCATTCCATTCAAGGCAGATATTTAATGTAAACAAGTTAAAATCTTCACTTATCTGGGTATTACAAAGTTAAAGCCAGTATAGTTAATATTCTCTGTAAATTACCTCTAATAAAAATACTAAACTTGCATAACATTTTGGAAACTAGAAGAGTCTCCACCGAGGCCAGTAATCTGTTTTTCTTGTTGCTCCACAATATGATTACACCACAAATGAACCACACATGATAGCCAAAGTTCTCCTCCCTTTTCCTTTTTTCCAGTTTATTTAATTTAACCTTTATTTAACCAAGTAAATTATCAAAAACACATTCTTATTTACAATAATGATCTGGTGAAAGGCAAAGTCTTTTGAGGCGACAGAGATTAAGTTTATCACAGGACATAACAACATAAAAATGACACTATAAATGACATGACAAGAAATACAAAGTGATTAAAATAAATACTAGATGAGATAGAGCAGACATAGAAATAGCAGCGTATTCGGACAACAAAATAATAAGTAACATGAACAAAATAAGACACAAATGGCACAAAAGTGAAGAAAAATAATGAAATACAATATTAAATGTAGAAATATAAAACAAAATAAGGAACAAAATTAACATAAATTAAGAAATATTGACAAAATAATAACTTAACTTAGTTAAAATAAACTAATATGAAGTAGAAATAACTAACTAACTAAATAAATAAATAATATTGTAATTTGATTCCAGTAGTTTTAGTTTTGGATTTTTCTTTTTCTAAATCAGTTGCTTTTTGACACCTGTTTATTTCCATATGTCTATTTCATGAACAAAACTCAGTAAAATCACAGCAAAAAAACTGTACATTTTTTTCTGAATATTGAAACTAAACCATATTTTGAGAACGCGTCATCGCTGACGCATCAGGGATTAAAGGGTTAAAAAGAAGAACATCTTACAGCAACTTAATACATTTGAGTTAGTAACAACTTAATATATTTAATTATTCTGACTTTCTTTATTTTGTTGAACCACATTTCAATGCTGGACTTGTACTAATTTTGGAAAATCTGTGGACAAGCAGGACAAGTGACCGACGCTGGAACTGTTTAACAGAATTCCTTAAGAGTTTTCCAACCCCAGGCTGCCTTACAATTTGAAATGGTAACAGATGAATAAAAAAAAAGTACACTGCTCAGTACCACTGTCCTACCTGTGTCTTCTACTGTAACTCACATCTATATGGTCATCTTAATTACTCTACTTTCACTAATATTTTTTTTATTTCTATTGTGGATATAAGTGAATATAACTTAAAGACATAAGTGAGGTACAACTTAATTTAATTAAATCATTAAAAACTGAAAATTATATTGTTCTGTTATTTCTATTGTTTCAAATATAACAGATGTACAGTAGTAGATACTGAAATACAATTTCAGATCACTCCAAATAACCACCAATATCTATCACATCAAAAAAAATTACAATCACAAAACACAGTAATTTTATTCAAGGGCAGCTGTGGTTCAGTTGGTAGAGCGGGTCGTCCAATGACTGAAGGGTCAGTGGTTCCTGTCCCAGCTCCAGCTGTCCATGTGTTGAAGTGTCCTTGGGCAAGACTCAAACTGAGTCAAATTAACTGCACATATTTGAGTTGAGCTAAATGAACATTTTTAATTCACCTGTTATCAGAAGCTTTAGGCTGCATGACATCTACATTTTAAGTTCTGAAAAATGTTATTTTTTAAGTTCATCAACTTAACCCTTTAAACTTCCAAGTGTCAACATATAGACCAGAAGTAGTCGCTCAAAAATGTTAATCAAACCACCCAAACCTGTCCCAAATGTCACATGACCTAATATAGTTTGACAACAGATATCCTCACACATCGGAAGATATAAGCCACTTTCAGATCAAATATCTACAGCAGATACAATCACTTATTTGTTCAAAATACAAATGTGAAACAGTTGATCTGAACATTTATGTCTCATAATTATCCACAGAGGAACCACATTCCAACAAATGCAGTCATATTCAAAACAAACAAAAAAAAGTGACCATATATATAGTCCAAAACACATGAAAACATCAATAAATATCCACAAATGTTTTATCTATTGGATAATTTCACAGGACCCCGCCTTTTCATCGTAATATTTTCATTTCATAATAAAAGCAAACACCAACTGCATGTTATTAAAATGGTTCAAGAGCAGCATTCAATTTTCTTTATTTAGAAATTTAGGCGAAATTGAGTGGAAGTTTAAAGGGTTAAAATAATCAAGGCAATTGATTGTCTTAAATATTTTGAGTTCTGCTCAGGTTTACGGTATAGAATATCAAGGGGAATATTTTATGAAGTTTCCTTTTGTGAAGCAAATACCAAAAGGCAACGATAATAACTTTCTGATATTAAGATGCTGGATTAGACAAGTGGGAAAAATGTGAAGTTTGTTCATGTCATCCTGCCTAATAAATATCAGATAAATGCATACATTTCCTTGGTGGAAGTGATTAGAATTTTCCAGAAAACTATGAATGTTATATCCTGTTTGCAGGATTTCTGAAGAATGTTATCGGTATAACTATATTGTGCTGCATAAATCTTAGTGTCCTGCAGCTTCTGAGCAGATTTATGAAGATCAAGCTTTATCCAGGAAGGCACAAGAAAGAAAATATGTTCCTTGTGTTTTGTGAACAAAAACAATATTGGGTGTGTGAGTGTGTTTTTAATCAGTCCTCATATGAAAAACTCTGGTGTTTCCCAGAACAGGGTCAGGGTCTCCTATAGTCAAATGTGTTGCTAAATGAATATGAAGAATCACAACGTTTTTACACATAATATTGCTCAAACTATTAATAGTTTATTTTTGTTTATATAAAATCCACTTCAAAACATTCAATTCCTGATAATTAAAAGAAATTCATTGGAATAAATATAATATGAAGCAACAACAGAGTACAGTGCTACATTAAAGACACAGAAATAAACAAACATAAGCAAGGTAACAAGACAAAGACAATATATATTATTATTATTATTATTATTAGTAGTAGTAGTAGTAGTAGTAGTAGTAGTAGTAGTAGTAGTAGTAGTAGTAGTAGTATTATTATTATTATTATTGTTATTATTATTATTATTATTATTATTATTATTATTATTATTATTATTATTATTATTATTATTATTATTATTATTATTATTATTATTGTTATTATTATTATTATTATTATTATTGTTATTATTGTTATTATTATTATTATTATTATTGTTGTTGTTATTATTATTATTATTATTATTATTATTATTATTATTATTATTATTATTATTATTATTATTATTATTATTATTATTATTATTATTATTATTATTATTATTATTATGCTAGGTCTATTGATTGATGGAAGTAGACTCATAGTGTGTATTGTGTTCACAAAATCCTCAGTACTTTTATGGTTGTTATATTTCAATAAATCTATATTACTATCACCACAAATAAACATATTTTTGTTTCCTATTCTAGAAAAACGTGTTTTCCATCCAAACCTTGAAGTTATCAATACTTGAATCTGGACTTCTATACACACAGCTCGTTAAGATAATACCTTATACTAATAATTCCTCCAAACTAACCATTATTTTCTTCACCCATCAACAGGTAACTGTGCCCATTTCCATAAAGGAGGTTGGTGGTACAACGCTTGTGGACAAACCAACCTTAACGGCGTGTGGTACAACGGAGGCGTCTACCGCAGTAAATTCCAAGATGGCATCTTCTGGGCTGACTACGGTGGAGGTTTCTACTCCATGAAGACGGTTCGCTTGATGATTAGACCCATAGACTGAGGAGAAAACATATAAACCATGCAGAGGCAACGGAGGAGAGCAAACTTGAACATAATAATAAATTGTGACTCTATAAATCAACAGTAAATGGTTGATCTTACATGAAAGAACGACATCCATGATGATTCATAACATTCAGTGGTAACTTGAACTGCCGCCTGTAAAACACACAGACTCTGTGTTGCTATTATTATATAATAATGAGAGCTTACATAAAGGGATTTAGGGATTTATAACTATTTATAAATCATACAGCTCCTTTAAGTGCCAAATACATATATAATGATGAACAAATTAGGAACCTCCTGTGCACTTCATCCAATATTATGCAGTTAATCAATGTAAGTTGATGTTCTGCCGTAGAAACAGCAGTGCCATCTTCAATTGTTTCGCTCCGTTCAGCAGAGCTGCAGCAGCACAACAGGTTTTCATTGATGCTGAGTTCATTCATAAGCTTTAGTATGTCAGGATCTCCTACCTCGCCAAGATAAACATATGGGGAAAACACTCATATATGGTATTTTACTTGTGCTATAGGAGTTGGGTACTAGAAAAGACATTTTGTTCATTCATATTTACATCTATATAGACTCTGTATCCACTTCCAGATCGGAAAAACCTCAGGAGGTATTCTAAAATGTTGGAAAAAGGTGGCAATTTTTTATTTTTTTTTTTATCTATGTTTGATTACATGTAAACAGTACTGATTGTAGTTTCCCCTTTGTAGACTTAAAATGACCTATACTGTATGTTTAACTACTTTGTCCATGTTCAGATGACCAGAAACTATAATATATGTGTACAATTAACTTATCATAACAATGAAACGGGCCTGGTGTCCTGAGGGAACAGTAAATTATCCTACCAAAAATAGAACTAATTTGCTCAAATGTATATATGACAATCATTCCTGAAGTGTGCTTGCACGACTAAAAACCTATGGAAATTGCTGTTATATGTTTTTCTCATTTAGATGTTGATTAAATTTCAGCATGAGTCCAGGGAAGGACGACCAATGTTGAGAGAAAAAAAGATGGAATTACGTTTTGTTTTGAGTGGTTTTTACGAGCACAAAAAAAATATGCCAACCAAGCGTGTTGAGAGTTATAGACGCTGGGACAGACAACGAGAAACACATTTTCTGAAAGTCAGACAAGACGGAGGAAGAAAAAGAGAGGGGAGGGGATGATTTGGGATGGAATCAGTCCAAATTTCCAAGTTATTTTTCCCCCCTCTTCCTTTTAAATACAGTGAAATTTACATTCTTTCCACACAGAAGTGCTTTAACTGCATGTTTTCTTAAAAATATCTCTCATTGACATTGACCTGCACTCTGTAATCACCGGTACGGAGAGAAAGCTGCATCCTTTTGGGAAAACCATCCCAAGGGGGAGAAGAGACCACTGGCTTGAAACTGGTGGGCCTGCTTTGAACAACAGCGCTCTTTCCATTGCACACATAAAAGACAAACAGCCTTTGGTGTCTCAGCTCAAAATAGACTTTCACATTGTGCTGTTTTAGCCACATTGGCCATCACACCCAGCTATTAAACAAAGTTTTATAAAGTTCAAACAAAAATAAAAACAGTATGGAATACCGGTCAAACCCTTCTGGACAAGGAAACATGTTTATTGACATATAAAAAAAAAAAAAAAAAGCTGTGTCTAATAAAAATGACATTACCGTGTTGAACTTAAGCAGCAATAAAGGCTGGAAAAAAAACACATGAGTCACAATACTTGGCAGGAAAATCTTACAAAACTACAGTCAATAAATTGGGAACGGTCGAGGTCACTTTAGGGGACATGTTTACTGGGATTCATTCCAGTTCTTTCTATTTATTATAACGTCAGATATTATAAATGGTTAACTATTGATATGATTATAGGTTAGTTAAAATTACATGTGAATTATTGTTTAATCTCGAGGGTTTATAGTTTTTCATGGCAAATTAAAAGTGGTAATAAGTCAAATGTGAAGGACACAGGTTTTCCAATTGATGTTATTAAAGAAATCTCACTTTAGCACTAAAAACAGTTGTCTCATGTTGCCTTGAAGAAGTCTTCAGGAGAGGGGAATAAATCACAGTCGTCCTATTTTAATTGGCAACACATTTTGGTGGATGACTGGGTAACTCATCATTTCAAGTCTGGCTCACAACCTGAATTATTTGACTCTTTTTATTTCTTCCTCACAGCTTTAATAAGCCTTTGTTATTGAAGACTTTAAAAGCCAAGTTACACCCAATGGTTTAATCAGTATGGATACTTTAAAATCACTGGGAGTTAAGGTAAATATTTCTACCTAAGTTTAAACAAAATCACTGCGGTACAGTATTTATTTATTTATTTATTTATTTATTTATTTATTTATTTATTTATTTATTTATTTATTTATTTATTTATTTTCAATCCCCATTACCTGCTGCACACCACAGCAGCTATTTTTCCTTGGGTTATCAACAATATACTGTATTTTGTTTTTAAAAAGCACACAATTTCCCACAACCCGCTCAACAAAGAACATATGTACATACACTCAACTAAACACAGTGACACACCTTTAGTGTGACCTTGACCTTTGACCTTCATTACTCAAAATGGGTTCTTCCTTGACCCATTATCTATCATTCCTGAGAGTTTCATCAAAATCCGTTCAGAACTTTTTGCGTAATCCTGCTGACAGACAGATAGACAGACAGACAAATGGACCCACATTTAATATCTCCTTGGCGGAGGTAATTATACTGTACTAGTCTTAGGTCATCTTTAGATTTGTTGTTTTTTAAGGGGTTGTAATGAGTGTACATACTTATTTCCCATTGTCTTTACTTCAGATACAAGAAAATATAAGAAATACAAGCTTAAAATATGGACAAAATACTGAACTAAATGATTCAGAATTCTTTATTTGTCACGTGTGGACGAGCATCCACAGTGAAATAGAAGTAACACTCCCTTAACACTGTGCAAAGATGCAAAATAACTATACAAATATAACAATACACAAAAATATACAAGATAAGACTACAATAAGAATAAGTAAAATATAAAGTAAGTAAGTAAAATGTAAATAAAAATATAGAGGAAAAACATGAATAAAAATATAGCCTGGAGGTAATATAAATATGTACATGGATATACATATTACTATATACTGAGTGGTGATGGTTGGGGTAGATGAGTGGGGGGTGGGGGGCTTATGTGTTGGGTAAGGAATGTAATGTAATGGATTCTAAAGGTTAAAATCATTATTCACTGTGACCCCTGACCCCATGACAAGAGACAATTAAAAAAAAATCTTAACAGCATAAAACATTATCAAATGAATGTAACATATTATCTGAACAAATGGATAAAAACACGCTGAGTGCAGTTTGGCTTCTTTTAAATGCTACCACTTTGGTTTATAGAAGGTGTTTCTGTCCCTTACACTTTGGTTTTTACTGCTGTACAAACTTCACATATGTCTACATTGGTGCTAAACACAGAGACTGAGAAAGGCATAGTATGTGTGATCAATGTAACTTTGCAAAACCAACAAACTTAATGTTGACTCAAGACTTCTTCACAGTACTGTAACTTACTGTAACTTAGGAAGACTTATTACCTTCAGATCCTGCCCTGCTTTGAGTCTTCAGGCTAACATCTAGAATGTTATAAATCTATATTTAAACTCACTACTGAAACAAAACTCCTAAAGTATTTTAACCTTTTAACATCCTGTAAGTCACCCATGACCCATTTAACGGTTATGGTAAAAAAAAATTTACGGTCGGAATTAAGCTTAAATTTATGCTTTAGCCACATGGTAAATAAGGAAACTAAAAAAAGTTCCATGGAAAGGGTGGATGTGTAAAGGTTATGTGCGACTACAGTATAGCAATGCAAAGACTAATATGTTTCTAGTTTATATTAAAATATATAATTTCCCCCCCTAAGCCACACAAGACCTTTTACTAGCCTGTACAAAGTGGAAATTTCAGTTGCAGCCACTTAAACCTCATTTCAACAGTGTCATTGAAAAGCTAATCTAAACACATGTACTCCTCTAGTCCAGGTTATTGAACATGTCACAAGTCTCTCTCTCAAACACTGAGTGCAGCCACCCCACAGGCCGACTGTGTGGGATGCTCCCTCACCGCAGGAGCTGTAACTAAAGTCTTCCAATAACTCTGACCACACACTGAACTCTTACATTTTAAAAAGCCTCATGGGAGTATGGAAATCCATGATTAGGCCGCAAAAGCCACAGTCCTGCTCTGTCAAACGTTGGAGCAGGGAAGGTGACATCCTTGGCTCTGGTGAGGGGACCACACTCAGGCCTGTACCACCTTGGATACCTGGCCCGGGAAACTGGGGATGGTCGAGCGCTGTAACCGTGTGGTCGTCTGTGAACGGCTGGAGGCTTCTGGGGTGAAAGCGTTCTTTGTCACTGGGTGACGCTTCACTGTCTGCCTGATTTCACCACCAAAATGGCACTAAGCTCGGAAGATTTCTGAAAGAGTCTGGCTATGCTGCTCTGTGCTGTTTGCTAAAAGACATCTGCTGTTACAGGAATGTACGTGAGAGTGACTCATTAGCTCACAAAAGCTCAGTTAGTGTCAAGAAGCAAATCAACAGAAAGGATATGGAGATATTTTCTTTAAAAATAAGCACCATGACTAATCTCTGCCCTCGCTGTGACAATTAAACAACTCCATAACTAAGTCTACCACTAAGTGGTCTGATTTAAAGACACTTGTTGAAGATGGATGATCATTTAGAGGGATCTGGAGAGGCTCATTCTGGAGCAGACAGCCCAAGTTTCCACTCTCCCTTATTAGTCGAAAACGTACAGCAAAGTCATATTTCATTTAGTTGTACAGCAAACACACGGGTGCTAAGATCCCAAAGTTTAAACTTGTTTTAATGAGATCTTTTGGATAGTGGAGTTAATCTAAGCACTAAATACAATCCAGACATAAACACAGGAACGCTGGATCCAAAATTGTGCACCCTGCATTTCAGCTGCTTATTAACAGATATTTAATCTGTTAAACATGCCTATTAGTGACCCTGGAGTCAGATGGTTTTCATTGCTCTTGCGGTTACCATATAATGCTTGTTTGTTCTACACTCAAACATAGAACCCCTACATGTTAAAATGGGTTTGTTAAAAAAAAATAAAATTAAATGATGATCTCAGAACAGTGTAGAGTCAGCATTAGTCAGTGAACCAAAGGACAGTCTAGTTTATTTGACTGTTCAATGTATGTGTGTGCAATGGATATATGATTCCAGTTATTGTGATAGATGGCGTGAGTCACGGAGGTCTGTTTAAGGCTTCATGACCGCCTGGGGAGACAGAGCCAAAGGAACGATTTCCCTGACTTCTCAACTGTTTTTACACCATAGTTAAAACAGTGAAACACAAAAGGGCCTCCCAGCACAGACCTGCTCTAGACAAGTATGAAACAAAGAGCCATAAAGGAAATGTTTTAGGTAGAAAAAAAAAGACATACAGCAGCAGAAATAACACATTTAGGAAAAAGGAAAAAGTCATCTATTCACTGTTTGATTTGCTTTGGAAATAGTCTTGATTGGAGCATGGAAAATGTGAATTTGAGTGATTAGATGACATGTGATTTTAAAAACGACTAACTATAATATCTCAGGTACTGTCAAAAAGGAAGGAAATGATTGAGCTGGTCCTCATTCAACTTGTGCAGCATTCAACACTCATTGTTCATCAGCTTAAGTTCAGCACAGTCATGGGAAAAAAATATTAGACCATGAGAAGGACACTTTCTTTGCAGCTTGGACATTTCCCAAACACATTTAAACACAATACAGTGAACAGGTTTCTGGGAACATAACTTAACCTACCATATCAAATTTAATACCTTTTAAAATGTTTCATAAGGTATTAAATCCAAATTTCTACATTCAACACTTTTTGAGACCCAGTGGTAACTTTGTATATACAGTCGTGGAAAAAAAATGATTGGACTATTAAAACTCATCAAGTACTAACTCGAGTATGCATCATGTGACTTAAACAGACAGAAAAGAAAACATGGAATGAATAAAAGCACTGTTTCAATGGCATACTGATGTAAAAACTGAAGTGATTCTAGTCATTATCAAGGAAACCATGGAAAATGGATAGATATCATCTCTGGAATTAAACTCTTATGAGCTATGTTTGTTGTTATTATTATATTTGACCAAAACAAATAGTAGTTTAGTTGGACCAGGCATTGAAATTAACAACAAATGTAAGAAAAAAGGGGGTGGAATAATCATTGTTTTGTGTGTGTATGTGTGTGTGTGTGTGTGTGTGTGTGTGTGTGTGTGTGTGTGTGTGTGTCAAGTCCAAAGAAGCAAGTGTCTCCTGAAAAACAGCCAGTATTTAAATGGAAAGCACTTGATACTGATGAGGGAACTGTCTTCTTTTTTGGGGTAAAACTTGCACTAGAAACGTATGATTGACACTGATGTATTTTCCATATTTCAGCTTGATGGACACAAAGTGGATGGCGCTTTACAAACTCTAAACCATACAATG
Source organism: Siphamia tubifer (assembly GCA_020466265.1). Lineage (NCBI taxonomy): Eukaryota > Metazoa > Chordata > Actinopteri > Kurtiformes > Apogonidae > Siphamia > Siphamia tubifer. The sequence goes on along the minus strand of CM035799.1, from coordinate 5,518,446 downwards.
ATTCCATCTAGTGGTTTAGTACTTTTACTACAACCCTGTATTGGTCTGCAGGTGGAAGACAGCAATATATCAATAACAGACTGTGAACTGCTCTGTCTAAGTGGTGATGAATAAAACTATTTAACTACATATTTTAAAAGATAAATGGGAAACACTGGCAATTACAAATAATTAGATAAACAAATATTATATATTTTACTGAATCTGTTATGGATTAAATGGATCATCTTTTAATTGCACTATGTGTAGCACATTTATTGTATATCTTATATGCAGTAAGTGGACAATCTTTTAATTGAGCTACGGTTCATTTGAGTAATATATTTTTTTTTACCTTTATTCTATTTTGTTGTTCCTCTATGTATGCTGATATTTTCATATTTCTGTTTTTGACTGGTGTATAACTGGACCTATGTCACCAAGGGGCTTGACTTGACTTGAAAGTTTTAGTTACTCAGTACCCCAGCGCCCCCTACTGTTTCACTACATGCAACCAACGTACAATATATTTGGTAAATTAAAAATAGATAACTTGATACAATATAAGTAATTTCTTTGGTTAAAATATACCATAATAATGTTTCTAGTGATAAATATGTATAATCTAATCGCTGAGTGGATGGTTGTGGTCATATTTGTTGTTTTGTTTTTAATTAAATCGTTATTTCAAATACTAAATATAACAAATATCAAGCTTACAATCGACAGTGGTACAAGAAATAACATGCATTTAAACATATAACAAAAAAACCCAAACAAAATTTAAAAAAACCATGCAACTTGTTCAATGAGTACCGAGTTAATGCTGTCGCTGGTTGATGACGTCATACTAGGAGTTCAGGAACGCAATGGCAGCTCATGCTAGCGAGCTGGAGGTTGCAAAGAAAAATTTAACTGATGCAATTGGCGATAACGTTAAACAGTAAGTGAAATATCGTCTGTGTACGTTTTTCTTAACAAAAGTTAGTTTTCCGTCTAAAGTTCTTAACGGCTTTTAATGTATTTTACTAACTTCATAAATCCGATGTGTGCATTAGCTGCTTGCTACCATCTGCTAATGTTGGTAGCAAGTTTACTTAGTTACAAGTGAGATTATATTTGCATGTTTTCAGTAACTATTTTTTACTTACGCAACTAACGAGAATGAACTCGTTTACATATGTTGTTCGTTATTAGATACAACCACCCTTGTACTAGTTTACCTGCGTATATGTTTTATGGACATGGATTAAGTGAAGGTAAAATTAGAAAGATGGAGAGGGAAGATATTAAGCTTGTTTTATATTGTTAATATGCTACGTTTGTATTCTTAAACACACGTGGATGCCTAAAGCTAAATCATTATTTTTTTATAAAACACATAATAATAAACAAAAAGATCACCACAGAATTTAAGAGATCAGAAATAGTCTGTGTGGGAAAAAAATCTAATTAATTAATACAGTAAATTCTACAAGAAGTGTAGATTATCCATCAGAAGTCAGGCAAGAAATACAACCATCAGGTATGTCTTCATGAAAACATTTAAAGAATTTAAGAAAAACAAATGCGTCTTTAGATGGGTTATAATACCTCAGTGGGAATATGTAGTAGTACACTTTTCTGTGTACTAGGGACAACAACTAATAGTGTTTGTTCATCGCTGGGTATTCATTTAGTGAGACAGAGCAAAGACTGATGAGCACAAAGGAATGATGTCAAGGTGTCATGGGGATTAAAACTTCACAGATGAAACAGTTGACAGCATGCAAAAATAACTTCATATATTCAATACGTTGTTGCATAGCACATCCAGTGTAACTTAATGTATATTTTTGTGTTGTCTGTGATATGTAGTTATTGGGCAAACCTGAAGTTATGGTTCAAACAAAAGATTAGCAAGGAAGAATTTGACATTGAAGCACGCCGTCTGTTGGCACAGGAAAATGGTGAGTGTGTCTTGCTGTTGCTGTTTTTATACATTTTTGATTGAAATCATCATGTTTATTTTGTTTGTATTTTCTTTGTTTCCTATTTGCAGTCCATTTTCACAATGATTTCCTCCTGGCCATTTTAACACGCTGCCAGATCATTGTCTCCACACCAGGTACTGTTTGTTTACTTATAATGGCAAAGTGTTCCTTTCAACTAAGCTTGTGTTTTTTACATTTGTAATTAGTTGCTCTTCTTTTTGTAAATATTACAATGTACATTTACGAACATTTTGTTCTTTAAAAATCTTATTACGTAGTTAAAGAAATTGTATAATATCATTATGAATCAACAGTAGTTATATTACAAAATTGGCCCTTGATCAATGACCTTATGTGAATTTGGACAACCTACTGAAGTAAATTCACTTTTTTCCCTGTAGAGGGCGCCCCTTTACAATGGCAAAGTGGCCCAGCTTCAAAGCCTGGCAAACCAAAAGGGAAGAAGAAAAGTTCCTCAAGACAAAAATTTGATGTATGTACTCTTTGAGTAATTCCTCCAGAGCAAATATCCATGAAAAAATCTTCATGACTTTTGCTTGGACATGAATATTTTTGAGGTTAGATAAATCAAATGAATCTAAAGTTCCTTGACCTGTGCCTTTTAGCACCGCTTTCAGCCTCAGAATCCTCTGACTGCTGCTCAGCCATTCAGCCCACGGGAAGTTGGAGGAGAGGAGGAAGAGCTGCGTCTCAGTGCGCACACCTTGCTGCTGCCGACACGAGGCCAGCTTGAGGCCCGCATGATGGTGACTGCCTTTGAGCTGGGGTTGGATAACATCACAGATGATGCTGTCAACACCATGATTTATGCTGTTGAGGTGTGTATCAACTCCCAACACAAGTCAAACGGATAGTCATTCAATGTATAAAGCCCTATTTACTGTACCAGCAAGGGGGTGAGAACACAAGGCAATATGTGCATAGAATTTTAGGTGTGAGTAGTAGATATCTGACAAAGGAAAAGCAAAAATAGTAACACACTGTATCATTTTAGTAAGGGGTATGAATACACTTGGATAACATTGGATAGCATTTACTTTAAGATAGCAGATGACTGATGTAGTACAGTATTTACCAAAATAAATAATATGTAAAAGATTCTGTCCTTTTGTAAATGAATCAGATTTGTAAGCAAATGTCTCATAAGTTCAGTATGAAATAGCTGAGACTGAGGAAGTTACATTTGTATGGTTGGCTCATTTTATAGTTTGGCTTTTCATGATTGACCTGTGTTTTGTGATGTATACTGAATTTCACATGAGCAGAAGTTGCATTTTTCACTTTGTTAAATATGACTGACGGTTACATTTATCCTGGAGATTAAGTAAAATGTTACTGTTGTTCATTTCAGCACCACTTGAAAGATGTCCTGACTGCTGTAATAACTCGGAGGAAAGCTTACCGCTTACGCGATGGCCATTTCCCCTACGCTTTTGGCTGTGACATCACTCCACAGCCATATTTAAAGAACAGCCTCGCTGCTTACCACAGTGTCACTGAATGGTAAAGACTCTTATCAATTCTTGACCATTGTATATATTGCATTTCCCCTAGTTGGACTAATAAATGAATATCTTATCTTATATAGCTATTATTATAGTGTTTACAACCAGCTAACGGTGATTTTCATTATGTTTTATAGTCCTCCTCCTAGTGCTTCTCTCCCTGCTGGTCCACCACCTCAAATGTCACCGGATGAAGCAGAACAGCAAGCTGTTCACTTGTTGGCTTGTTCTGCTGACAGTCTCCCTGCACCTCTCCCTCCGATTAGTATGTTTGATCTTCTTGAGGCTTTACAGGTAAGGAAAATATACCTAACCTTATAAGTTATATATGTATGTATATATATATATATATATATATATATATATATATATATATATTTATTTATTTTTTTTTTTTTTAATCTAACTGCAGTATTTATAAGTTTAGATATTCATTACTTGCCAAGTTGGCAAGTCCTGTACTTAACATTCTGTTTCACATATTTTCCTAGCTTGACTATATTTTTTAACTGAATATGTTAAAACAGAAAAAAAAATCTCCACTACTTCCAGACTAAACAATATTGAGAGGATTGGACCATTTATAACACTGCCACGTATGGGAAAAGTCCTTCTAATAAAATCTGGGTGTTCAAGGACAATACAGTATTTTTCTGTATTCATATTTCTAATAAATGTTTCACCATTTGAATCTGGAACACAGGACACAGTCAGCTTTTAAAATATTTTTCCACAGTCCCAGCCCTAACTCCTGCAGTAAAAATGGTACTCATATAAAAAGGTTTCCTGTTTATTGGTACTTTAATCCTAACCCGCTGTCATTTATCCTTAATATATACAGGCATTTTAATATCAGCAGTAACTTTTTCTTTTGATACAGGTTCACCACGGTGTGATGCCCTCTCACACTATGTACGCCCTCAACATGGAGCGCATTCTGTCACGGCTCTGGCACCCGAGCCACGAAGAGCTGGAGCAGGATCATGTACACCGGCAGCGTCTCGCTGCAAAGGACGGTGTACTCGTCAGTTGAGACCCACTAATATGGACTGAGGGTATTCTCTGGAATCAAACACAAAAACAATCCCCAAATGGATACGGGTTGTAAAAACCCAAAGACCTTATAAGTCCCTGATGTGCATTAAGATGAAGGATGCAGCAGGATGAAACAAAACAGTTGGACAGAGGCCACAGCATGAACAGTCAGCTTCAGCTAGCAGCCAATAGAACATAAATGATCAGTATAGCTTTTTTTATTTTACATTTTCAACAGTGTGGAGCTTCAGGTGTCTGTACAGCTGATGAAAATTCCCTATTATGTGATTAGAATGATAATATAATACCTACTGCTAATATTATGCAGCGTTGTGTCCATAACTATAGATAAAATCTTAAAGAAGACAGTGTTCTGCACCTTATTTTTTGTTTTTTTTTGTGATATTGGCTGAATTTCATGGAGACCAGTGATTAGACCTCTAACCATTGAATTGAATAGACCAATGTTTGGGATTGAAATAAAGTAGGTTGTTAAACAAACACATCATCAGAAACAACGTTGTGACTTGAAATGCTATAGCAGCAACTGTACAAGTCCAAACAAAAACTCTTAATAAGTCAAATCACCTGTGCAGAGTCTTTGGAAATCATCACACATTGCCGCCTCTTGTGATATTCCGCTCATACCACAAGAGGCAGCAAGTATTCTGTTGTAAATCTTCCATCTGAGTAAACCCTGTGTGTTGACTGACTGTGCCCGTGGTGAAAGGAAAGTTGTTTTTGTTTTGTTTTTTTTACAGTTTCAGTGCTTTTGGATATTCTGTTCCACATGTTTGTGCTGTGTTTATAGTCGAGCATAAACGTGTAAATTTGTATTTGTCCTTTTTCTACACAAATCTTGTTTTGTAAATTATGTCACAAGCCTTGATATAATAAACATTTTCTTTTGTACATGTGGGTCACTTACTGTAAATATTTTTCCCCATACCTTAAACTACCACCCAGACATTGTAAACAAGTCTACCTATGCTTTCGTATGACTCTTAAGGATCACCAGCTGTAAGTGGGAGGACTGTGATTCAGACGCACACACCCGTCCCAGTGCGCACTGACGACCTCTTCCCTTATTTGGCTGCCTGCTGCACTTCCGACACCCCGCTGTCCAATGGGCGGACGTTTTTTCTCCACCAACCGGAGCGCCACACACTCAACTGGTGACTCACTATCCCGGCCGTCCCAGTTCCTTCAATAACAAACACTTCATCCAGTTGTCTGATTATGCTTTTATAAACCTGCCCTCTGCTCATGTATCATTCAGGAGAGCACACAAGTACGCATGCGTGTCCAACGTTTTATTTTATGTACAGTTCTGAAGTGCTCAAAAAAAATACAACGTACAAATATTATTACAAAGTGTTATTTCAGGTCTAACATTAGTTACACCTATATCACAAAGTCGTATCAAGGTAAGGATTAAGAAAGTAAGGCAGTTTTTTGTCAGTAAACGCTACACACCTATAGAAGTCCCTTTGCGTAAAAGGTGTGAAATGTTAGTGTTACTCTGTACATAGTCGCTGGTGGGATACTCAGTGCTTGACTCGAGTCTATATGCATTAATTGCTACTTAGACATAGTGGAACATATGCAGGCCAAGGCTCGGTTCACATTGTATTTTTGTCCATTTGCAACTTGAACCCCCCCACAGGATCAGACGGTCTTTATCCAAGGGCCTATAATGACTTGACATCTTAAGGCAAAGCATGGACACATCCCATACTGCCTTAACACAAAACAACACATGGATGAAACATTTATAAAAGTAAACAGCAACAATTGCCTGAAAGCTGAAGACTTGTATATCTACCAGCTCATACCAAGAGCCGTGTGCGTCTGCGCAAAAAAAGTCCGGTGGCTTTCCTTTTCTTTCTTTTTTTTTTTTACTCTGTCATTATTACTGACCAATTACAAGTATCCTGTCAGTCACAATTCAATAGTCTTTGTCTACAGAAACTTAGTGGATGCAGCCTGAGCAGAAAGTATGGTGTGGACAATTGAAATGAAACACTGAGACTCCCATGCAAGGATGAGCAGGAGCTCTTGAAGCTGCATTTTGGTCCCCAAGAAATGTCCCTTGGTTCTTTTCTTTTTCTTTTTTTCCTTTTGCAGTCTAATAAGCCTGAAGCTGCTGCGTCAAAATGAGCTGACAGCCACTGTTAACGTGGTCCATAACCTTTTGCTTGAGCAGAGCCAGCTCATCTCGGAGGACGTTGGCAGAGGAAACCAACTCCGTGTTTTGGCTCTTGAGGTTTTTGACCCTGTCCTCCAGTCGGGAGATCCTCTCCAGCTTCCTTTTCCGGCATTTGGACGCGGCGACCCTGTTCCTCATGCGCTTTCTCTCTGCTTTGATGCGCTCCTGGCTCTCCATGTCGATGGGGGAGAGGGGAGGGGTGTCACCGGACATCTCGGGCACAGTCTGCGGCTCTTCTTTCAGCGCATGTAGCCGCTGGTGCTGCGCTGCCGCTGCCGCCAGCTGGTGGTCCATGTGGTTGTGGGCCGGTGGGGCATTTGGGTAGTTGGAAGGTGGGTGTCTGTCGGTGGCAGGTGCAGGTGCAGACCCCACAGCCCGGTTGAAGGTGCCCAAATTCGTGTACTCCGGTGGTTCCGTGCGCACGGTGCAGCTGTAGGGGATCCCGCCGCTTTCGGACGCAGCGGAGCCGGATGCCATGCTCGCCCCGGTCTGTGCGTCAGGGTGCACGGCGGGGATCTGCTGCTGGTAGTGAAGCTCGGCTAGTGCCCTCACAAAACCCTCGGCGAAGCCCTCCTGCTCGTCGGTGATGTTCTTGGGGCAGACGAACTGGGTCGGGGTGGGCGTCGTGAGCCCGCTGCAGGACTGGATGATCAGCCTCTCCAGTTCCGGTGAGGCCAGCTTCAGTAAACCCACATCGGGAGACGTGAGGATGTCCAGGGCCTTGGCGCTCAGCTGGGGTTTAAAGTTTTTCGGGTCGTTCAGGTTGAGAGTCATGGTCTGTTTGAGGGTTTTGGGGTTGAACGCGTACACCCCCGGCCCTTCGTGTTGAGAGTTGGAGCCATTCACGGCTTCGTCGTAGAATGTCGCTTCCATTTTTCTAGACATAAAGTTTGTTTTTGTCCTAAATCACCTTGAGGGAAGGCTTTTCTTCTGAAACAGTCCCGTTTGCATACGTCCTGTGACTGCCTCCTCGGAACTGTCTTGTGATAAAGTCCGGCTATTGTTGAAGTTCAACTCACTTGACAACTTTGTGTCCCGACAAAACTTTTCTCTTCCGAACTGTACGATCATCAACAAAACACAAGCTGTTCTTCCGCCGCCTGACCTCAGTGTTCTCACACCTCAAGTATCCGCTTTGATTTAGTTTTCTTCCTCCCCCCCAAAAAAACTCCAAACAGTGCCTGATTCGGGATAATACTTTCTATCACTTCCAACGTGGAGACGAACTTTATCCACCTCTAAGCTGCAGCTCGACTGAAAATAACAATGATGTCATTTTTACGGCTTCTGATTGGCTGGAGACGATTTGTGGGGCGGGGAATGTCTAATGACATGCAGGTTGCTCTGACAACTAGCCATGTCCCCGCCCCCCCGCGATGGTTTATGGGATTAGGTAATGCAGACAGTGAAGCAATGTACTCTGGGATTACGTAGTGTTTTTGAATATTTAGTTACCCGCTCAATTATTCGTCATATCAATCCTAAAGTCGAATAAAACCTGCTTCAGACGTGATTAAAAACATAATATCTATATTGTTTTAATATTTATCATCAGGAAAATGTTGTCTTCAGGCTGTAAAGTCACAAATCAACAGACAATAGCACATTTGGTGGATCATAAAACCACCAAAAGCAGTGAGAAATCACAGTATGTATGTGATATTATTATAGCAGCTACCTGCTTTTACCTGTTAACACATGTTAACAGGTAAAAAAAAAAGTAATAGTTGAAAATAGAAGAGGACAGGAAATAAGATTTATATGACATAGCTCTTTGTTGTCTTTCTCCAGCTGCAAGCAGGGGTTATAGCATCTTACTGTAGGGTACATTACCCTAATGTGGGACACAAACTCCATATTAATATACATTTTCTACAGATTTTAAGTCTTAGTTTTTATTAGTCTTAGCTTTCATATTCATGTCTTAGTTTTAATATTTAAATTATTTATTATTATTCTAAGGTTAATTTTTTATTAAAGTGTTTTAGGGATGTGGGAGGGACAGGGGTGGTGGTGAATGCACATGTGTGTCATTTTTATTTCTTAATTTAGTTGGATCCTGGAGAAACTCTGTCTCATCTTGACTGTACTATGGTTACATGGACAGAAAAATGACAATACACTTTGACTTGATTCTGTCAAGCATATAAGATGAATATAATGATAACTTAAAATTGCTGTGAAAGGAAGTACATAAAATATACTCTACATGTAGGTTATTTAAATCTGTTTTCTAGCATTCCACTTTAAGGAAATATGCTGTGAATACTGGTACAGCATCATTTCTTTCTTTCTTTCTTTCTTTCTTTCTTTCTTTCTTTCTTTCTTTCTTTCTTTCTTTCTTTCTTTCTTTCTTTCTTTCTTTCTTTCTTTCTTTCTTTCTTTCTTTCTTTCTTTCTTTTTACAGATTCATAAAGAAATCATTTGCCTTTTGTCTCCTCAAGTCAACTAAGTTACGTTAACTGCCTCCTGTAGCAGGGCCACATTTCTCACTAATGTTCGACTTTTTTCATATTCCTTTTTTATGGCAAAAATGCCCATGGCATTTTTCTTTCTTTGCTTCTTCCATGTTAATATATCCAGCAGTAGGATTCTTCTAATGTAGGACAGGTGTTAAAAGCTAGAGTTGAACACAAATGTGTGGAAGGATATGGATTGTTGAATAACAATGGTTTGACTTAGAGGTAAATTCCACTAAATAATGTCAACTGGCTACATTTCCCTTAAAATGACATGAGAGGTGTTGTGGTTGTATGGATAATGAAGGGAGGGACAGTGTTTGTGATTATAATCTAAGTTTAGAACTACTGCTGCTGTGATGTGGCTGGTGTCAGACCTGTATTCCTGTGTACAAGTACAAGTATACAGGAAGACATACAGACATAATGTACTGGGAACAAAAAGGTGTACGTCAAATGTTACTATAAAAACAAGGTGGTTGTAACCTATAGGCTTCAGTACAAAGAATGTATAGAAGGACATTCACAGAACTGTCCAAGGCCAGGAGGCTTTTCTTTGACTTCCTGTTCAAATCACAAATAATAAAATTTTACTACTTATGTTGTTAGTTCACCTGATCACAGTAACACATTGTTTTAGCTGTAATCTGAATTTGCTCAATGTTAAAATACTTTCCAGTAAAGACAGTCAAAAAGTATCACAGACTTTGCCTTATTTTATGGATCTGCTCCAAAATATACAGTGTTCTTCTTTGGCCCAAACTCTACTCTTTGGTTAAATTTCTTGATAATTCATCTTAGTTTTTTCACTCTTACTATCAGAAATTTAATGATCACGTGGGTGGCTGTGGGCCAGTTGGTAGAACAATGGCTGATGGGTTGGCAGTTCAAATCCTAACTCTTTATATGTTAACGTGTCCTTGGGCAAGATGCTGAACCCTCATCTGCCCTCAGTAGGGCCTTGCATGGTGGCAGCTGTACACTAGTGTGTGTGTGTGTGTGTGTGTGTGTGTGTGAATGGGTGGATGTTTTTTATATAATTTTGATTTGTTATCTCATAATCTTAACTTTTTATCTCTTTAACTCACAATTTATTTTTTTTTACCTCATAATTATGCTTTTTTTTTTTTTTAAATCTCCTATTAATGACTTTCAAATTATTCCTAAATGTCCTTCCCATACCAAATAAAAGACATAATCTACAGTAACTCACTTTTAAAGGCTTTATTTTTTGATATTTTTGAAAATGTTCTGCTTATTTCCTGCTTAAATAAGTATTATTTCATCCAGTAGTTCATCAAGTAGTTTTACTTTTTTACCTTATTACAATTTTTAACTTTTACTTCAGTAAAGCAGTTGAATCAATACTTCTACTTTTACCAGAGTATTTTTCCCCACACAAATAGCTGTACTTCTATTTAAGTATAGAATATGAGTACTTTAACCACCTCTGATTCTGAAAGACCAGTGTCATATAGCAGGTTGCCGTAGTAACCTCTTTCCTACACTTCAATTCATGGCAATGCACCACCGTTTATTTCAGCAAGTCTTCCGCTTTAAATGTTTAATCTGGCAGTACTTTATTTAACAATATATGAATAGTATATGCAGTGCTATTTACTTATTTATATTTTTCTTATGTTATGTTCAGAACACCAAGCACTATTTGGAATTTTGGTAAAGTTGTGAAAATGTGTCAAGCCTCATAACTAAATGCAAAGTTGTTCAGTTAAGTGAAGCCTGTGTACAGCTGCAGTCCAGTCTGTCTGGCCTCCCCCATTGTATTATTCAACATGTTCTCCTCAAGCCAACTATAAATAAGTTAACAGCCCCAGACAGCCTGGGAGAACCATAGCTGCCTGAGGTCAACTCTCTTGAGACGACACGCTGTCCTCAAAAACGCGGCCACGCAACACCCATTTGGAAGTATTTGACACCCTGAAGTAAAAATCCAGTGATGGAATGCTGTAGCAACATGTGTGTCTTATACCCCATTAATAACATCCTCATGGCATTTTTCTTCCAGTCTTCCTTCTTTTTGCTTCTTCACCATATATATCAGTTTGTCATTTTCTTTAATGACCCCAAATTTCTTCACCAATATTAACTTTTTTCCATATTCTTCATAATAGCAATAAGGAAAATTTGCATCTGTCAGTCCTTCATGGTTTTCGTTCTTGCAGATTCGTGTCGACATCAGCACATTTTTTTTTCTCCGCAAGCCAACCTTAAATAAGTTATGTGCTGTATTAATTCTGTTTCCTACAATCAGCCCAAATTTCTCCACTAATACTAGCCTTTTCCCTATTCTTATTATTACGAGGTATTTTCAGTCTTTCATGTAATTTTTCTTCGCCTTTACTTCTTATACAGTCATGGAAACGATTATCAGGTCATCAAAAGTGATCAAAAACAGTGGTTATGCAATAAATTATTAACTTGTGTGTGTATCATGTGACTAAAATGGACAGGAAATAAAACATGGAATGCCTAAAAGCACAGGTTTTGTTGTTTTTTATGTAAAACCGTGGAAAATTTATAGATATCAGCTCTGGAATTAAACTTTTATGAGCTATTTTTGTTGTTATTATTATATCTGTCCAAAATAATTGTACCTTTAGTTGTACCAGGCATTAAAATGAACAAGAAATGAAAGAAAACATAGCTGGTCTAATAATTTTTTCCGTGACTACATAATATATAGCCAACTATCAACTTCCTTTTTGCCTGCAGGCAAATTATAAGAATTTTATTCACTCCTCTTTCCTACGATATGATACGATATGATACAATATAATATGATATGATATGATACGATACGATACGATACGATACGATACGATACGATACGATACGATACGATACGATACGATATGATATGATATGATATGATATGATATGATATGATATGATATGATATGATATGATATGATACGATATGATACAATATAATTCGATGTGATGCAATATTATATGATACAATATGAAATATTATATTGTATGGTATTATATAATATGATATATAGTTTTTTGTTATTTCACACAAACATCATAGATGCATTTCAGAAATGACATATCAATTAAAATACCGATATAAAAAAGAAAGTGCATCTGGTGATATGTGTTTTAATATGAGTTTTAATGTTGGACAGTGTAGATACCTGAATATATATATATATATATATATATATATATATATATATATATATATATATATATATATATATATATATATATATATATATATATACACACAAGAGTAGGGAACTTTTTTTTTTCATGAGAAAATATGTAAAAAATTGAGTTTTTTATGCTAAACTTTGTCACAGTGATTCAGTTTCATATAGACATTATCAAACTGGTTTTAGAGTTTACAGGTTTCTACCATCATGGTGTATAGTTTTTAATTGTCAACGCCTTCTCTAATATCTTACATTTTCCTATTTTCTTCAAATCAATGAGCAGCTTCCCACACATAACAATAGCTTTCTAAGCCACTTACCAAGCGCCCTCTCTCTCTCTCTCTCTCTCTCTCTCTCTCTCTCTCTCTGTGCACACCTGTGTAAAACCCACTGTGGGGTATTTTCCTATCAAACTACCGCTGTGCTTCCTGTTTCTCTGTCAGCTTTTCCTTTCTCTTGCCCTGATGGGTCGCCTTTAGATAACAGTGCTTTCCTCCACCCTGCCCAGGCCAGCTGTTTCCACTGCATGCAGCTTTCTAATCAGGAGCTGGGCCTGTTTGCCTCCCAACAGGCTCAGCTTTTGTTGTACAAAGGTGGAACAGAACAGGGTCCATGGAAACATTTTCTCTCTTTATAGGCACAAAACACAAAGAAAGACTATATATGCATGTGTTGATGTATCAACAGAGCAAAGTTTTGATTACCTTGGAGCACACAGACATATATACCAAGCAGCGAGAGAGACAGATGAGATTTCAAACACTGTCCGTGCAGTGTTTGTTGAAGACCATCTGTTTCTTCCTGTCCTGCTGCTCAGTTTTTCTCTGTACTCCATCTCTGTTGATCATTCCCGGTCCAAACACCCTGATCACAGCCAGCACTATTTCCTTTAGACAGCTGTTTATCTCCTCTAAGAAAAGAATACAATGGTGTTAAGTGATCAGAGTGGACGTGGAGAAGAAAATTTTGTCATATCATTAGCCAGAAACTTTGATGATTCTATCTCCATTTTCAAACGTATTTATTTTAATAACTAATTTTTTGCATTTGTATTAAAATTTTCATCTCAGTACTTGTCTTCCAAAAACAAACTAAGCAACCAAACAAAGGAAAAAACAACAAGAACAAACATCATTATATGTTGTGAAGTTAGATTATGTGCAGCTGCAGAGGGGCCACATAACATGGATTCCCAAAGCAGACACATTGTGTGTTTGCTTTATGGACATTTGATTGATTACATATGTATATAAAGGACCATGGATTAGCTATAAACGTTGTAATGATGTGTGTTGGAAAGAGGTTGTTGAATGATTAGTATTTTATAAAATGTAAGGGTACATGGGTAAAGTGGGGTGATTTTCTGGAGGTGAGTAAAAGACATTTTTGACTCATTGTTGGAACCATGCGACTGAAACTGAAGCTGTTGAACTTGGAATTGAATTAGAACCTGTTCACAAAGATAAGCAAATGACATTACCATGCAAATACTTCCACATGAAGACACCAGTTTACATTCATGAATCAACTGCACTCATGTCACCAAATACAAATTCAATCTTATAAGTCTTTTTCTCATGGGATTATATAGTGTAGACCCGCTCCAAATATATATACTGCCCTAAGATAACCCATAAAGACCCAAACATCCACCTTAAACCAAAATGTGAACTTACACCTTTTTTTTTTTTTTTTTTTTTGCTTATGTATTTTTTTTTCATTTCCTACTTTTCTTTCATAGTATAAAATATATTGTACTGTATTTTAATCTACTTTAGTGCTGTAGAAAAAGTACAACCAGGGACAAAAGTTAAGAATTAGCACTAGCTATAAACTATATTGTATGCATCACATTAGCTATGTCTGACTGAATTGTCCCTGTCAAATCAATCAATCAATCAATCAATCAATCAATCAATCAATCAATCAATCAATCAATCAATCAATCAATCAATCAATCAATCAATCAATCAATCAATCAATCAATCAATCAATCAATCAATCAATCAATCAATCAACCAATCAATCAATCAATCAATCAACCAATAAATAAATAAATTCACTAATCCTATCAAAACATGTAAATAATTGGAGTCAACTGCATTTATTCGTCTTTTCACAGCCATCAGATAAAACCCATTGGATGTTCTGGAGGCTTTTCTGTTACCATGGAAACACCATCATCTTCTACAGTATAGATTCACCAATAAGACAAATGGGAGTTTAATACATTATAATGGATGAACACACTGGGTGATATATTTTACTGAAAAAGTCCATTTTTGTTGAGTTTTCTTTGTTTCCGACAACATTATCTTTAACTTTTAATCTAAGTTTTATGGGAACATCAACATGTCCCGTAAATTAAATGCAGGAATATACCTGATTTTTAGCGATAGAATGGAAAATACAAAAGATAATATTACAATAAATTTTGATAAATCACCAGCCTAGCTGCGCTAGACGCCCTTAGTGACAACAAATCTAATTGCTAGATACAAGATTGGATCAGACGGATGGACGAGGGGCGGTGCTCAGTCCTGCCCCCATGTCCGTCCGGCTGAACAAATCTAGCATCTACCAATCTAATGTGCTACCATAGTAGTCTAGTTATGCTCAATGTAACTTTTGGCAAAAATTTCCCTGAAACTGTCCGGCAAATCACAATGAAGAGGGCTGGCCATAACAAAGTGACGCTGCAACGATTCGGAGAGAAACAACGGGCAACAACCATAGAAGAAGAACAACTATGATAGATGGCTGCCAACAGGGTAGTGATTTCCTTTGATCAAAGATGAGTGAAGAATGCGAGAAAATGTCAGAAATCTTTAAATTCTTTTTACAGAAACAACAACAGAATCCACCATTTTGTTTAGTCATTCGTAACTTTCTTCGGACTCCTCCGTGAACTTTCTGGTGTTTAACTACGTCATCACAAAGATTACACTGATTGGTTGTAGTACTGTCCTATTGCATACAGAGGATTTGAAAGACAAAGTTTTAGCTCCGCCTCCCCTGACTATGAAGCATGACTAGACCCATACATGTAATGAATGGGGATAGCGCCGCTAGGCTAATAAATCACTTAAGAAAGGTTACATTTCACAACCAATATGCAAAGAATATGATAGCCTTTACATCTTTCATTGAAAGACAACTAATACTTTTTAGGTGGAAGAAGAAATACCCTGTGACTTTCAAGATGTGGGTCAGTGGTCTTTTACACCACCTGACATGAGAGAAGATCTGTTATTCTACAAGAGGATGTGTTCAGAAATGGAAACCCTTTCTAATGTCACAGAGGTCAGTGTTGTGTTGGACTGTCCCTCTACTACAGATCTCATTTCCTTTTCTTTCCAAACCCACCATACATTACACCACTACTTTAATTCAACTGCTCTTTTTCAATATTAACAGGCAAACAATGTATGCAATATGTGTTTGTATGCAGAATCAAAGCCAATCTGCTAAATGGTACAATAATATAGTATTTAATTTAATTTAATTTAATTTAATTTAATTTAATTTAATTTAATTTAATTTAATTTAATTTAATTTAATTTTTATTTATTTGAGGGCACAGGGAGGGGATTGTTTTTGGGAAGGCAGTTTAGAGCAATCAAAACAAGAGCAAACAAATTAAAAAACAGCTTTCAATCTGACTGCAATCACCTCTGAACTGTACTAGAACACGAGGTTTGAAACTGTGAAACTGTGTGTGTGTGTGTGTGTGTGAGTGTGTGTGACATTTAAAATTAGACATGATTTATTTTTTTATTTGGAACTTGTTTTTACTCCTCATTCACTGACTGGTTTTGCAGTTTAATTTTGTTGTACTTGTTACATTAACAAATACATTCTATTCTATTCTATTCTATTCTATGTAGTCTGTACAGGTTTTTGTATGAATACCATAAAAAATTACATAAAGAGAGCATGTTATTTGGGAACTGACACTGTGTCTTTATGGATGAATGTTAATACAACATGCAAATAATACATTTTATGATAATTCCACTTAGATTACAATATTTTGACAAATGAAATTCTATAATAAAGTGTTTTTTTGTTTTTTTTTGCCAGATTACCCTTAAGAACCAAGTGTGACATTTGCAGTAACCAAATAAAATGTTCTCTATATTTAATTGTCCTGTAATATTATCTTCTGTATTTTTTTTTGTGAAAATCAGGTATTTTCCAACATTCAATTTAATAAACCTGTAAATGTTCATAAAAGCTCACAGTAATGCTGATGATTATTATAACAAAAATACGTAAAACTGAAGAAATAGCTACTTTTTCTGTCAAATCTGTCATTAACTTAACACAATTTCTTCATTTCTTTTCCCTTTTTACTTAATTCAAGCAAAAAAAAAATCTGCCCATGATGATGTAAGATATTTGACTTATATGACCAAAATACATTTAGTAAAATTAGGCTCTTTTTTTCAAGTGTCAGTTGTGGAGAGTTATTTTACTGAAAAAGTCAGGTTTCCACAGTTGTTCATGTTTTAAAATAATATCCTTTTAATTTAATATGAGTTTTTATGAACATCAGATTCTACATGATCAGTCAATTAAAAAGGAAAATAGATTAATTTCACAGGAAAAATTCCAAAAGTCAGAGGATAATATTATAATAAATTACGCTAAAATCCTTAAGGATGGATAAACGTAGAGGCTAAGTCACGCCCTTCCACTTCCGGTCCATGGGTGCTTAGCTAGCAAAAAAAAAGTTGAATGGCGGTGAATGCAGCAAGTCAAGCTAAATTCTAATTCCGTTTGACAAGTGCTCTGAAATTCACATATGATGGCGGTTAATAAAAAAAAATGGTAGCAGACCACCTGTTTTTGATGGGATGCAAACATGAAGTTAGGTTTTATGTGGGGTTAGTAAGAGACTACAATGTGTCGCATATGAGACGACACACTCGGGTGTTTCGTCTGCGGTGACGTCACATATGCGCCAGGCGTGTAGTCCAATTTATCAACGGGTTTTACTCAGCCGTTGGTTAACAGAAGCAGTTTAAACGCACATCAATAATTCAAATGTATTATGAGCTAGAACATGTTTGTGTTTCAGGGCACATGACAAACCAGATACTATTTAGGATTTTATTTCCCATTGAATACCATTCATTAATTTTACAATCCCCGGTCCCATGAGCCTCCCGAAAGGGAGTGTGGGAATTGACACATAAGTCACACTGGGTCTTTATGGGTTAAAATGTGTTATGATGCGTGTGCATACGTTTATTATTATTATTATTATTATTATTATTATTATTATTATTATTATTATTATTATTATTATTATTATTATTATTATTATTATTATTATTATTATTATTAGTAGTAGTAGTAGTAGTAGTAGTAGTAGTAGTAGTAGTAGTAGTAGTAGTAGTAGTAGTATTATTATATTTCCTATACAGCAGAAAATCAATTATTTAACGAAACGCGATTATTTTTTTGGAGGCAAAATTAAAAAAGCGGAGTGGTCTCTTTTGTCCTCTTGGGCTTCCCGTACGTAATCACTGTTTTAGCTCAAAGTCCGTTCGTCAGTAACTTCAGTGATGTTTTTTCTTATCAAATAAGATTTTTATTACCCTGTAAGTTTGTCAATATGGTAGTGACCATTGTCAACGTGTGTTCCAGATTTTATCATGTTTTATGCTTTGGTGAAATGTTGTTTTTTTTGCAGGTTTTAGCGCAAACTCAGTAGATGCATGTCGTGTTTGCATTGGATGCTATTATTCACATGTGCACACGTTTTAAGTGATGAGTTTAAGTGAATTATCCGAAGTTTTTACGTTAATTGCAAATGAATGAATCCAGATTGAAATGTTTTATGTGTATTTAGTTGGCTCTATTATGACACAGCTTGTTAATGTTGGTTGTGTATCCTCCTGGTTAATAATCCAGCTCCACTGTGTCCTGTTCATCCAGTTGTTCTTCACACCATGGCAGAGGTCTTCTATGTTGGTGTGGACGTGGGCACTGCCAGTGTCAGGGCTGCTCTAGTGACCAGGGATGGATTGCTCAAGAGCACCTCAGAAGAGCCCATCAGCATCTGGGAGCCCCAGTCTGACCACTATGTCCAGTCCTCCACTGAGATCTGGGAGAAATGCTGCACAGTTGTTAAGGTGAGGGAGGGTAGAGCTGCACAAAATAATGTTTGACAATCAACATCACAAATGTACGTGTGCACAATAGTCACATCGCAGGTCCTGCAATCATTCATTATTATTATTATTTTATTTATTTGTACATGTTTTTAAAATTATTTATTAATATGATTGAATTAATATATTTTTATTTATGTATTTTTATTCATAATATGTTGTTTGAGAGGGTTTTTTTCTTCTGTTGATTGTATATACATGCTCTAACTGAGTAATACAAAGGGGTAGGACTAGATACGTTTTATTAACTTCCCTTTTGAACAAGGTATAATTATCTAGGATGATAAAGAGCTGTTACTTATTTAGTTTTTTATTTTTCTGTAATTCTGTATTTATTTTGTTCATAGCGGGTCATTCTGGGTCCATATTATGTTATTAGGGTTAGGTCCTTTTCATTTTGGTTTATTTTTATTTGTGTTTTCGATTTCTTTTTCCATAAATAGATGCTAATATTTGATTATTTGTTATTATTTCTGTTTATGGTCTTCATTTTGTATGTATGTACATACAATATGGAGGTAGGAAGAGGATTTTCATGAGAAAAGTTGATACAGTAAGAAGAGGTGGTTAACTTCCAGCCACTCCTTCTGAACATGCTTGTACTGTTTTTTTACTGTATTCTTTTTATTTTCCATTTCTTAATGTTCAAATGAAATCAAAATCAAATGTTGCCCCCCTATGTGTGTTCCAGAGGGTTACCAGTGGAATTGAGAGGACGCAGGTACAGGGGATTGGTTTTGATGCCACCTGCTCTTTGGTGGTTTTGGACCAGAACTTCCAGCCTGTTCCAGTCATTCAGGATGGTGAGTACATTAGTTCCATTGAAAACACAATAATAATAATAATAAACTGTATTTATATAGCATCTTTCATACAAAAACTGTATGCCAAAGTGCTTCACAGTGATTAAAAATTAAAATAAAATTGTCAGACAAGGGTGAAGTAAGAAATACATAAAGATTTGATTACACACAAAATATAAAGAATTTAAAGCATAGACAATGCTTCTTTTAAAGGTGTTATTTGGCTTAAAACCACTTTTCCACTTTTCTCCTTTGGGAATCTGATGGGTCACCCTGATTTACCAACACATGCTGCGTGGTGTGTCCCCGAGAAGGATGACACTGAAACGTATGTTCTCTGTCGAGCACTAATCTGTTTGACCGTTTGCGTCGGCACCACACTGCTGTTATTTACTCTTGAGGATTTTTTTCCCATATCACAATATATATCTACTTTTTTTTTTCTAATATCTCGCAGAACATTTTGTCATGTTTTCACAGGATCCTTTTCAGTGCTTGGATTGTTTTAGTGTAATTGGACACTCTATTGATCCGCTTCTTCAGAAGGAGGTCAAAGGTCGGCGACAGAAGCGGGTCAGGAGGAGTCATGTTTTTTTCTGTTATGCAGAGCAGATACAGTAGCTATGAACCTGGTACTTGGGTTAATGACCAGATTGTGTTTGATAAGAATGCTCTAAGGTCATATTGGTTTTTTTTATTTGATATAATGTGCATGTTCATTTCAAACTGATATTTTGATACTTTAATTGTCTCTAGACTTCACATTAACACACATGGTGACACCTCATTCAGTTTTTATTTCCCCAAAATATGGAACAGTCGACCTGAGGATCTGAGGTTCGCTGCCAGTGTTCATATTTTTAAGGGTAAACTGAAAACCTACCTTTTTAACTTAGCTTTTATTTAAATTTGACTTTTAACATAATTTAATTCTGCTAATTTATGTATGTACTTTTATTTTATTACTATTATTTGTTTATTTTATTCTTTTTAACTCTGTAAATCTTTTAACTTGTTCCTACAATTGCATAATGGGGGGGGGGGGGGGGTCAGATGTAAAGCACTATGTGCTACATGCACCATGTATGAAAAGTGCTATATAAATCAAGTTTTATTGATTGATTGATAAGAGCACATGTGACTTCCTCATTATTAAACTTCTTTTTATTACAGTGAATGTCGAAGCATCGGTTTAAAACCTTATGTACGTCAATCATCTCTCTCTTATATAATGACTTGAGATATATATATATATATATATATATATATATATATTTAGCAAATACACACTTAACAGGAAACAAAGACTAAAAGTTTTTATCCTAATTGCATCAACATTAAGGGTGTAAGAAAATATTGTTTCCACAATATATCGCGATATTTCATTTCACAATGCTGTATTGATTTTAAAAAGTACTGTATCAATATTTTTAAGTATTTATTCAAATGAACATATGGCAGAGTTTAAGGCTGCACAATATTAGAAAAAAACTGTCATGATTTTTATTTTAATTTTTTTAAACCCTGTGATATATTTTGCGATATGAAAAAATCCTCAGAAGTAAATAACAACTGTGTGGTGCCGACGTAAACGGTCTAACTGATTAGCGGTCGACATAGAACTTATGTTTAAGTATCATCTTTCTTGTAGCTGAAATAACTAAACAAAATTAATAATTAAAAATAAATAAATTACAAATTTAAAAAAATGATAAAATAAAAAAGACAAATAAATACAAATAAAAAAAATGTCTCCTGGTTTAGGTCTGACTGGTGTACATATATATATATATATATATATATATATATATATATATATATATATATATATATGTATTGCAGCTCTAGTGTGAAGCGACATTTAATTTTTTAGATCCTTGTGCCTAAATGTTTAGTATTGTGATTTGTATGATTATCACCATCCTTTTGCCAATACACCCCCTACTCAACTTGGACTCCATTGACCTATGACCTTGTCGGCTTAACACTGCATTACAGAAGCATCATCTGCTGGTAGACCTACACTTTGTCTTCTTATAAAGTGTGCAGGATATTTAAATAACATAGTTTGTTCACATGTACTATCACTGGAATCCTTCTGTGGCTTCTTTAGGTGACAATGAAAAGAACGTGGTGATGTGGATGGACCACCGTGCTGCAGAACAGGCCGCTCGCATAACACACACTGGCCACGGGGTCCTGACCAGGGTGGGAGGGGTCATGTCACCAGAGATGCAACCCCCTAAGCTGCTTTGGCTCAAAGAGGTGAGAGGTGAGCGAGGTCACCACTGGTCACTAGCTCTTTTATTTGTGCAGTTTCTGTTCATTACCTGCTGTTATTTATAGACTTATGATTCATCTTCTGTTGATGATTAGTTTACACAGACAGAATTACAGTCCCAGAAACCTCTTATGTTATTACACTATGAACTCTTGTTATATTTTAATATATAGTGGTGGAAAAAAGTTTATGGATATCCAATGTATTTGTTATATATGGTATTAAAAATGATCCCTTAGATCAGGGGTGTCAAACTCATGTTAGTTCAGGGGCCACATGAAACCAAATTTGATCAGAATTGGGCCGTACCACAAAATAATAACAATATATAAATAATGTCAAATTTTCTTCTGTTTTAGAGTAAAAAAAAAAAAAGTTCAATTATGTGATGAAAATGTTCATATCTACCAACTGTCCTTTAAAACAATGTGAATAACATGAATAAACTGGCACTTCTGCAGAAAACTAAATGCTATTTTAACAAGATTATGTCTCAGTTTATCATTTATGTCAATTACAACATACAGATGATTTATTAGTGGATTTACAAATACACAAAACATTTAATAACAGGCAAAACATTATTAAACTTATACTTCAGACATTTAAAAATGTTCATATTTATTCAGATTATTCACATTTTTGTGAAATAATAGTTTGTTTTATTGTAAATACAGTAAAATGACAAGAAAATGTTTAAATTAACAAAGAGCAAAATGTAGAGTTATGAGTATTTATAGGTTATTATGATAGTATTGGATAGAAAATACTTTCTGCACATGCTCTGTTCTGCACATGCTCTGTTCTGTCCAGGTCAAAACTGAATGTTTAGAAGAAAAACATGTTGAAACGCTCATTAAATTAGTTTTGTTATTATTTTCTTATAAGCAATAAAAAAACCCAACAAAAAATAAAATAATTGTGGCTCAGTTGGTAGAGCGGGTCGTTCAGTGACTGAAGGGTCGGTGGTTTGCGTCCCCGCTCTGGCTGTCCACTGTCCACATGTCAAAGTGTCCTTGGGCAAAGACAATGAACCCTAAGTTAGGCTCCCAGTAGGACTGACAGAACCTTAGAAACCTACTGGTGTGTGAATGTGAGGCTTTGAACACCATGAAGATAGAAACGTGCTCTATAAGTTCAGTCCATTTAACATTTACGTCCGTTTTGTCTGATGTAACCACATGTTTTGAAAATGAAAAAGAAAAATGTTTCTGCAAATATTTAATGATAATATTGGAAACTGTGTAAAATGTTAAGGGTGTTCTTTTCTCACTACTGTATAATGACAGTTTTATTAACAGTCTCCTCTTTGCTCTGCATCAGAATCTAAAGGAAAGCTGCTGGGACAAAGCCGCTCATTTTTTTGACCTCCCAGACTTCCTGTCGTGGAAGGCAACAGGCTCTTTGACAAGGTGACTGTGGTTGATTATCTAGGCCTCATCCTTGGGTCATCTTAACATGTATAATAAAGAGGTAATGTGTTTTTACATGAACGCCTTAGGTAGGGTGAAAAAGGATAATCATCCATACTGACCTACAAATTACTGTTTGTGAGTTCGGTATCATACAAAGCAGTTTGTTGTTTGTACACTGTGCTGTCCTGTGACAACAGTATCCTTGTATAAATGTCTGTTTTAAAAGAAAGAATGGGGCTGTCCCCGATATAAGAGCTACTTCTAAGAAATGGGTCTTTTATCTGTTTATGTTCTTCCTCAGATACTGTTAATGTGACTCCGTGTAAGTAGATATTAAAAACCCTGTTTGCTTCAGTCATGTTCATGTGAGAAATATCTTTTTTTTTTTTTGTATTTTGCACAGGTCTTTATGCACTCTGGTGTGTAAATGGACCTATTGCCCTCCAGATGGATGGGATGCAAGTTTCTGGACTATGATTGGACTGGAGGATCTTGTAGAAAACAACTTTTCCAAAATAGGTAAAAAAAAAAAAAAAAAAGACCCAAAACAAACAAACACATCATTTTTGTCAGTTTCATTTTTTATTTTAGTGTTTAAACCAGTGTTTTTCCAACATTAAGGTCTGTAGCAACTCATAATGTAATAAAATCATGAACACATAATGTAATTATTATTACATGATGAGCTCAGTTATATAGCAACTCATTATTAGACATTAGTGGTTGATTGAATTGAACCATTCTTGAAATAAAACACGCCATAGACCATATAAAATAAACAATACAGTCAGGCATAATACAAAAAAACCCAGAGGCTTATTTCCATTGTGGTCTCTATTGATCCATAGTCATAATTTATAAACCATCGTCTTATGTTTAGGAACAATTTGACCCATTTCAGTTGTTGTGTTGATCACAGTACTGGTTATTATTTCTTATTCTTCATGAAATGTTGTGACTTTTCCTCTTCTATGGTCATGAACTGTTGAGTAAAATCTGAAAACTCTGCTGTGTAATGGAATGTCTGTGCAGAGTTTATATACAAAGATAATGTTGTGGGTCATTTTGACCCAGACACTTTAATATGGGTAATTAGTTGTTCAGATCCAAAATAAACATGTTTTTATGATATACTACAATACAATACAATAAATATACTTTATTGTATAGCAATATAGTACAGCACAGCAACTTAACAACCACACTGACAGCAGACAGTATCAACAGACACCATCACAACAACAATTACAGTACATAAGGATACAATCACACAATAAAAACATAATAAAAACAGATAAAAGCATCATAGTAAAAACACAATCGGAAAAATTGCACAATCTTCAGCCTCAAGCAACTTTCTTTTGTTTACCCAGTTGTTAATATTTTGATTGTTTTTTCTGAATAAGCTTTGGCAAATTGGAAAGTTAGCTGGAAGAGGATCCAGTGGACACAGATAAAATAAAAAGGAAAAGAATGAACCATTTAATAAAATGTGTTTATGAAGAGGAGAAAAACTTGAACAAAATAGTTTTTAAAATACAGTGTTGAAATAAAAAGATGTATTGTATGGCTCTTTTCTAAATATTTATATCATCTAAAATAAAGTTGTTATTGATTTAACCTGTTATTTATTTATTTATTACTATATTGAGTGGATTTACACAGTACGGGTCAAAATGACGCACAACATAATCAATGTAATTCATGTTAATGGTGTTTGTTTAGATGTTATTTAGATCTCAAATATTAACATGAAGTAAGGAAATATCCTGAATAAGACAATATATGAATTATTTTTGTGTGTCAAAAGATGCAGCTGCATCAGACAGACAGTGACAGAAGTATTTCTCTGTTTCTTATTAACATGAAAAAAAAAATAACAAAACCAAATTGTTGACAGTTTCAACATGTCATGCCCTGGATGTGTTTTATTATCTACTGAAACCTCGACAGAACTAGTGTGTGTGTGACATTGATTTAAGAGTGATTCTCAGTTTAATATAATATAATATATTACACATGCATGGGTTGTCCAAAAGCTTTTTTCCATCACTGTAATTATCAGCCTTGTAAATAGAAACTGGAGCGACTTTATATGTCTTAACCTTTCTGCTTCCATCCTTAATAATATATATTATATAGACTAAATGTCATCTGAAATGAAACTTTATTTGAAACATAGTATAGCAAACTATCACATGATCAAAAACTAATTAATTTTAGCAAAAGAAAAAAAATCTCATTTTTGAATGTCAAGGTTTACCATACATTTATGATGTTAAAAATAAATAAATAAATAATTGTATATTGGCATCTTTCTTGGCACTCAAGGACATCATACAGTAAACCGTAAAGTATAAAGACAAGCAATAAAACAGTAAAAATCAAAAAAGCAGGTTATAAATTGGACAGTACAGTTGTGTTTGCACAGAGAAAACACTCCTAAATAAATGGGTTTAAGGTTGGATTGGAAGAGGGGAGTGAAAGTAGTATTTTTTTTATCTCCAGTAGCTGGGGGTTACAGAGTTGGGGAGTAGCAGAATGCTCTTAACATTTTATTTATTTATGTATTTATTTATTTATTTATTTGACAGGGACAATGCAGTCAAACATAGTTCCAGACTTGCAGCTGATGTGATGCATATAGAGTTCATGGTTCATATAGAGCTCGTGGTAATTCTCAACTCCTGTGGAAGGAAGGAAGGAAGGAAAGAAGGAAGGAAGGAAGGAAGGAAAGAAGGAAGGAAGAAAGGAAGGAAGGAAAGAAGGAAGGAAGGAAGGAAGAAAGGAAAGAAGGAAGGAAGGAAGGAAAGAAGGAAGGAAGGAAGAAAGGAAGGAAGGAAAGAAGGAAGGAAGGAAGGAAGGAAGGAAGGGAGGAAGGAAAGAAGGAAGGAAAGAAGGAAGGAAGAAAGGAAGGAAGGAAGGAAGAAAGGAAAGAAGGAAGGAAGGAAGAAAGGAAGGAAGGAAAGAAGGAAGGAAGGAAAGAAGGAAGGAAGAAAGGAAAGAAGGAAGGAAGAAAGGAAAGAAGGAAGGAAGGAAGGAAAGAAGGAAGGAAGGAAGGAAAGAAGGAAGGAAGGAAGAAAGGAAGGAAGGAAAGAAGGAAGGAAGGAAGGAAGGAAGGAAGGAAGGGAGGAAGGAAAGAAGGAAGGAAGAAAGGAAGGAAGGAAGGAAGAAAGGAAGGAAGGAAGGAAGGAAGGAAGGAGCCAAAAAATAATGTTTTATATAAGCCCAGCTAAATGGTTTACATACATAGTATAAAACATTCATTCACTCACTCGTCTGAACATAATGAGGTCACAAGACAAAAAAAGTTTGGAAACCACTGGTTTAATCAATGTGATTTATATTATTTGTTTGTCGTACAACTGTATAAAGGTGGTGTTTTCACTGTACATTAATGCTCCAGGCTTTTCAAAGACATCAGTCAGTCTTCAGATGGTCTTTGATCTTTAAAGCTGTCCTGTTTTTGTCGTCCAGGCAGTACGACCTGTCCTCCAGGAAGCCCACTGGGACACGGCCTCAGCCTGGAGGCAGCGGCTCATCTGGGTTTGGAACCCTCCACTGCTGTCGCTGCCTCTCTTATTGATGCTCACGCAGGAGGCCTAGGTATTAATACTGAAGCACACGGTGGAAGATTTGTAAGACTGTGTTATTACACCCCCCCCCCCCCAAGGGTGTGTGTCTGTCTGCATGTCTGTCTGTCTGCAGCTATAACTCAAAAACACTTACACTAATCTTCTATTCTTTAAGTTTTAAGAAACTGAAGGATGAAGTAGGGATTTTATTTTGTGTTTTTCTTTCAAAGTAAAAAAAGCGTCTTGTTACTACAACGTTTTAATCTCGCTCAATGATTGTTGGGTGAGATTATTGTAATCACTGTGTGTGTGTGTCATTTATTTATAAGTATAATTTATTTTATTTATTCATTTTATCTTTATTTATTTTATTTTGTAATTATTTTTATTTGTTCATTAACTTCTTGTTTTTTTTAAATTTCATTTTCAATTTTTTTCAATTTAATTTAATTTAATTTTTTAAAAAGATGTGTTCACACTTACTTCCCAATGTCTACTTGATTACAACCTTGGTCTTCATGAGACATGGAAACGTGTGTGTGTGTGTGTGCGTGTGTGTGTGTGTATCTGTGTGTGTCCGCAGAGACATATCATGCTATAACTCAATGAATACTTGAGATATCACCATGAAATTACATGGACATATATATACAGCTAATGTGCATCAGATACAATGATCCATTTGCGTAAAGGTCAAAGGTCAAGGTCCCAATTAACTATTTCAAGATTTCTTTTGCACAATTGTAAGCAAAAAAAAGTTTTCCTATTATAAAGTGTACTTTTAGATGTTTATAGCAGGATACGATGTGCACCATTGTGATAAAAAGTGGAAAAAAATAAAAATTGTATTGTTTGAATTAAGCAAAATAAATAAATAAATTTGAATGAAGCAAAATAAATCTACCAATGGAACAAGTGAAAATGATCTTTCTAAGATTTCTTGAAATAACATTTCCAATATATATTTATCTAAAAACAAGTTGTTATATCTCACTGAAAAAAAAAATGCACTTTAGGTGATTATGCCATATTTTAAATTTGATGAAATATTTTGACTAGAAATCCGAAAAATACACTTGGCTTGTGCAGTGCACCATCAATAATTAATTCTTCCAACTGTAACTTTAGGTGCTTTTCTTTTTTGGTTCCAGAAACCAGATCTTCACCATCTGGTTTTGTTCTGAAAGTTAAACTACTGATGAACCCTAACCTTTGACCTGTCGTTGTGGTTTCTGCCCATCACACATTGTTGCATCAGTCAGAGGTTAAAACACTCAGTGCTCTTAGTTGTTGTACACGTCAAAGTGATGTACACCCTCGGCCCAGATACGTAGATGAACCACCAACCGTAAAGTGAAACCAGCTTAGCAAACATTATTGCAGCAGTTAATGTCACTGCTTTATGGCACATGAAGGTTAAGGAATGACTTCACAGTATCATTTCTGATCTGCACTTCTGTCTGATTTGACCCTAAGGAGACACAAACTAAAAATACATACAGATGCTGGCGTAATATGAATAAAATTAAACCCTCTTTACAGCCTTATGTCCCCATCCTGGGATGTAGATGACATTATTTTATAGGAATGGGAGAAAAAATCGATTTACATATGTATCAGGATTTTTTGTTTTACAATTTTTAAATAAATTTTTTTTGTTCAAAAATCCTTTTTTTTTTTCAACAACAAAAAAATCACCCCCCCCCCCCCATATTTAAATTAATTTTAAGCTGGGTGGAAAAAATGTACGATATATGACTGTATGAGTCACTCAGATGTATGTGTCATGGAGTACACAGAAATCATTTCACAGAAGGCACACAGATGACAGCTAGCTTATTATTGTATTAGCTTCAACAACACACTAGTTAAACAGCATTAACGTATGCACAGATAAACAATACCCTATGTTGATATCTATTCCAACTGTATTGTGTTATTAATCTGACCTTGTGTCATTTACACACAGTAATAAATAAATAAATATTATATTATTATTAATTATTAATAAATAAATATTAATTAGAGTTGGGGAAAAAAGGAGCGTGGAAAAGTGGTTTTCAACGGAATGACACCTTTAAACACTTGACTATAATCTGCTACGATATCATAGAAGAGCAGCAAAGGTACGTCGTTAAAATTAGCAACATACCTATGCTGCTCTACACCTTTTCAAGCTAATATTTTAAATTAATAAACTTCAACTTCGTCTTCATCTATTTCAGAGATGAGCTCTTGTGTGATATCGTAGCTGATTATGGTCAAGTGTTTAAAAAAGATGAAAAGAAACGTAAATGTTGTAGAGCTGCACTAGTCAAATGAGTAATTAAATGAATGCATTCAGTTTGGCCACATAATAATCTACATGACCTTGATGATAAACTCTCCCAGTGTGTTATTTAGGTAAAAATGAGTGAATCTGCATATTTCATATGTACCAGTAGCCAACTTTAAATGCAAAATAATGTTGAAAAATGTAGTTTTTATGGATATGAAGTTAATTTGACTCTATTCCCAGCATTTCTTAGAATTATAACCTTCTTCTATTAAGGGTGGAAACATGTAAATTTATTAGTCTTTTTTTTTACTTGTTAAATAAAAAGGAAAAGTGAGTGTTTTAGTCCAAACTACAGGATGTTACCTTTACAAAGAGCCAGTGGTTTTATCTTTACTCCAAACAGTCGAAGAACAGCTGTTATTTTAATTTGGAGAGGTATTTTTGAGGTGTTTTAAGCAAAATCAGCCTAGAATGGTAAAAAGGTTTATCAACACATCATTCAATACATAATCCTCACGTCCCTCAGGTGTGATTGGAGCAGATGTGAAAGGATTGCACCTGCCTTGTGAGGATCAGCCAATCACATCACGCATGGCGATGATCTGTGGGACGTCATCCTGTCACATGGCGGTGAGTGTTTTTAGATATCGTTCACATGTGAAGGAACTGTGAGAAAAAGAGTTCTCTGAAAACAGGAAGAACATCTCCCTGAGTGTATTTCACTGTAATTGATGTTCCTTCTGGAAGGTCATGTTTTCTTTTTTCTTTTTTTTTTTTAATTCATTTGCCTGAATCATCCAAGCCTCCCTCATTTTTCTGTTAAATACTCATGATTCTGTTTTATGCAGAGTCACATCTGGGAGGTGGTGTAAATTTAGACTCATACTGTGAACAAATACGCATACACATTATCTTTTCCAAGAAATCGTATCAGTCACTACACGGCTACATTTACTATGAACTATTTTCCTTTATATTTGTCATCTTATTGTATGATCTTATCGTACCCATAATCCATGACTGTTGATGTGAAATTCAAAGTCATTCTTAATGTTAATGTTAATGTTAGATGGTGTTTCACAATACCTATAAAAAAAGGAATCTGGCTTACTACACTAGGTTGATTTCTACATATGGATGTCAATATCAAATTTGCTAAATTTTCTGAGCTATTATTTACCTTCATATTGTATAATTCCAGAAGTTTTAATCTCTATATTATCACCCACTAGGCCTGGACGATAAACTGAAAATGTACGATTACTGAATTTTACTATGAAAACCAACGTTATTTTTCCCATTTGGTGTTTTAATACAAAAGAAAATAAAAGTCTGTTGTTGTTTGTTTGTTGTCATTTCGTTGCCTCAGATCAGCCAGCAGCCTCTGTTTGTGCCTGGGGTGTGGGGGCCCTACCTGTCGGCCATGGTGCCCGATCTGTGGCTCAATGAGGGAGGACAGAGTGCCACTGGGAGGCTGGTGAGCAGGGCTGTGAATACAGACTGACTATGGTGGTTGAATGCATGCCAAATTTAGCTTATAGATTACCCGTCATCCAGAATGGATCTCATCATAGTTTGACAATGGTAGGTCAAATATCACATTTTTTATTGATGAAAAAAATAAATACCGTATTTTCCAGACTATAAGGCGCACTTAAAAGATTTTTTTCCATAGTGTGTTTTATCATCCAGAGCAATTTATATGTGGATTAATTCTGGTTGTGCATAGTGACTTGGAATTTTGACTTTTTATCATAATTTTCACTTTTTGTCTCATAATTTTCACTTTTTATCTCATGATTGTGGCTTTTATATTATAAATTTCATTTTTTTATCTCATAATTTTCACTTTTTGTATCATAATTTTCACTTTTTGTCTCATAATTTTCACTTTTTATCTCATGATTGTGGCTTTTATATCATAATTTTAATTTTTTTATCTCATAATTTTCACTTTTTGTATCATAATTTTCACTTTTTATTTCATAATTTTCACTTTTTATCTCACAATTTTCACTTTTTATCTCATGATTTTGGATTTTTATCTAATAATTTAGACTTCACTTAATGTGCCTTATAATCCAGTGCGTCTCATAGTGTGGAAAATATGGTAAATAAAAATCTCTATTTACTTAAAATAGGCAAAATATAAAATGTCTGTAGCAGCAAAACTGTTGATGGAATTCATACCAAATTGGGTTTTTAGATTACCAGTGACCCAGAATATATGTTATCCCACTTTGGGAAAAGTAGGTAAAAGTTTAAATTTTCTGATTTTTTTTTTTATCTCTTTTTTTTCTCCCATTTATTTATAATGGGAAAATTTCATATGTCTATAAAAACGCCACGTTCAATTTACTTCAAACTTGGCACATATACAGTACTATTCGGAAAATTAAAATATCACGTAAAAGCTGTTTTATTCAGGTAATTCAATATAATTATATTTCCTGATGGGGCCCGGCCTGGAAATATTTTTCTGATAGTAACGCGTGGGCAAAAGCTATAACTAGTTTAAAATAACTAGTTTACACTATGGCCCATCAAAATAAGAGCAAGTGCAGAGTGTAGGCTATGTAGCTACAGGCAAGTTAGAATAAATCCTTTTGTAAATGGGCGGCCCCAGTGGTTAATGCTTTTGTAAGTTCTGCTGCTTCTTCCTCAGATCGACCACATGGTGAAGGGCCACGCTGCCTACACCCACCTCCAGGAACAGATACAGCACAGGTCAGATGATGCATGAAGAGCCAACATTTCAGCACCAGTCTAGTTTCGGTTCAGTTGATTTATTTTATTTTACAGCGTCTCCTACATTTCCAAGTTTGAGTGAGTGGGCGTAGAATGAGCTGTTTTTTTTAATGTTTTCACAGATCTCCCTTTATTGGCGAGAACATCTACAGCTACCTAAACAACCACCTGAGGTTGATGGCTAACTCCCACTCTGCCGTTGACCTGCTGGGTTCAGGTCTCCATGTGTGGCCGGACTTCCATGGGAACAGGTCACCGCTGGCTGATCCCACCTTAAAAGGCATGGTGAGGAGCTTCCCGTTATGGTGTCAGATATTATTAATTAAAGTTAGGGGAGCTTCAAGGTTGTCTTAATAACTGAAAATAACCTTCACAATAACACTTTATATGGACATTCAGAGGCTTTGTCGTTACCATGGAAACACAGTCATCTTTTACAACATTGATTTGCCAGTAAAACCCATGGAGTTGGATCAATGACAGTGGATAGAAACACTTGGTTTATGTCCAGTTGCTTCTATATTTTAATAAAAAAAGTCACGTTTTATTTAGTGTGCATGTGAAAGCAAATTAATAATGGGTCACTAATGTGAAGCGCTTTGAGTGGCCAAAAAATCACTATATAAATCGAATCAATTATTATTATTATTATTTTAAAATAACCATCTACTTTAATGAACAGCTATATAATCGGCAAATTAAATATGAGACAAGGCAGTCAGAGACGGCACACTTCTGTCAAGGCTTGATTTTTCATTCACACGTGATATGAAGGAGCCATAGGTGTTGACCCGTCTGATGTTAAGAAGGTTAGGGGTCAAAGGTTAGGGTTATAGGTGTTGACCCGTCTGATGTTAATAAGGTGAGACCATGTGAATGGAAAAAAAAACCATGAGATTCTATCTTGTCTGAATCCTGAGATAGATGTGTTTTAGCTGTTGACATTTAGTGTGACCTTGACCTTTGACCTTCATTGCTCAAAAATTATTGGGTTCTCCCTTGACACATTATCATTCTTGAAAGTTGCTGTCCTGCTAACAAACAAACAGACTCGGAATTTAATACCTCCTAATAAAAATGCCTTATTTATATTTCAAAATGCAAAATATAGAGAATAATATTACCATAAATGGTGATGAAATTGTTTTATATGCTCATGTATTGATAGATTTTTCCCAAAAAGTCACAATTTCTTATTTTTTCCTCTGTTTTTAATGTAATAACCATCAACTGTAATCAGAGCTCAATCAAAAATTCTATCAAATTTTATTTATATAGCACATTACAACACCAAAAGCTGCACAAGGTGCTTTCAAAAATGAGATAAAAACAATAAAAAACAAGTAACAATTATAAAACCAAGATAAAAAACGAAGATAAAACAAGTTATAAAACCATAGAAATAACATAAAAAAGACATGGACAGTCGACTACATGTCAAACGCTTGGCTAAATAAATAGGTTTTTAACTGAGATTTAAAAAAAGAGCTCTTACCATCATCAGTAAATCAAGTGGAATTCAAAATACAGAGATAAATATAACTGGTGATAAAACACTTAAAGGTTAAATAGAGAGAAAAATGATTTGGATACAACCACTAAAACTGACTTTTCACAGAATAGGAAACATCTGTTTAATATTTACAGAATATTCATAAATCTTACAGCAGATCTTTTTAAATGGGGTCATTTGAGAATCTAATTATTATTCAATACTTCACATTTTAGGATCTATAACCCATAATGACCTCAATATCCACTGTCGACCCAGTTCAGAGGCTACATAGTTACCATGGAAACACTGTCATCTTCTACAACATTGATTCACCAGTAAAACTCATGGCGCTGGATCAATAACAGTGGATGGACAAACTTGGTTTATGTTCAGTTAATGATAGATTGGAGTAAAAAAGATACTATTTATTAATTTTTTTCATGTTATGATATATTAACTTTTTAAAAATTGTTCATTTTCACTGGAAAACATGCAAAATTCAGAGGATAGCTTAATAATAAATGGTGCTAAGTCACTAAGAAAAAGTTAAAAAGACAGAAAAATCGAAGTCACACAGGGTCCTTATGGGTTAAATATCCAGACTCAACCTAAAGTCACCCTATAAATCTGAAGCCATGAGCTTCTATTGTCCATTTTCAGCTCATTGTTTAACTAACCATTGTTGTCATTTCCTGCAGATAGCCTTAATCTGTAGATAAATGCTCAATAAAACATGTAGAATTTTACATACAAGCGTGTCATGGTCGACATCTGACCTATTGAAATGATTTCTCAGTGCTCTAAATGAATAATTGTTGCTAAGTTCTATCAGCAATTCTAGGAAACAGGAAGTTAGAAAGAAAAATGCTGCTGAATATTGTTTGGGCTGAATAAGGAGTGATCTGAGATAGCTGCTTTCCTCATAGTCATAGGATAATGTCTCGTCATCTGACCCCACTTTATCCTCACTAGGGTCACTGGGGTCACAGGGGTCACAGGGGTCACAGGGGTCACTGGGGGCCTAATCCAGCTCCAGCAGGTGAAGGCGGGGTACACCCTGTATGAGTCTCCAGTTCATCTCAGGGCTGAACATATATAGACAAACAATCACTGTCACACCTATGGACAATTTAGATTAACCAGTTAACCAGTTAACCAGTTAACCTATCAGTGCATGTGTTTGGATGGTGGGAGGAGCCAGAGTACCTGGAGAAAACCCACATAGACACGAAAAGAACATGAGAACTCCACACAGAAAGGTCTGGTCTCAAGAACGGAGGGTCACAGAACTTTCAGATTGATACCAAACGATGTGGAATGAAGATTTCTCATAATAGGTGTTATCACCTACGACTAATAGTTTTTGAGATCTCTAGGGGTCAAAGGTGACATGTCCCAAAATTAACTTCTGTAAGACCGTTCTTGTGTGTCTAACATAGACATATAACTTAATACTGGATATATTATCATAATATTACACACACTGACGCATATATACATATAATAAAATTACCCATATTGCAAAAGGTCAAAGGTCAAGGTAGCATTTAGCAGAAAGGTCAAAATCACATTATGGGTCTAATTCAAGAACAGGTTGTCATAGAAATGTGAGATTGGCACAAAATAGGGGCGAGATTAGACATTCTCTGAATACTTGTTTACTTATGAAGTTATTTATTCTATTTTTTTATTAATATTGTGACTTCTAATTTTTACATTTTATGTTCTTATCTTAGCAGACTCTTTTTTTTTAGTATTTTCTTGAGGTTTTTATTGTGTTTTATTGCATTTTGTTTTTATTTATTAGATTTCATTTCATAATCTTTTTTAAATTGTCATTATTTTATTCATTTAATCCTTTTATTTAGCCATGCTATTATATTGATGGATGGTGAAACACTGAGCAAATACCTGCCGAACAGCTTCAGTGTGTGTTATCTTGTAATGCCAAATGCAATTACTCTGCCTGCAAAACAAATCAAATATCAAATATAAATAAAGTAACCTTAAACTTTGAACTTTGAGGAATTTCCGTGTGTTTTGCAGGTTGTTGGACTCTCATTTTCTCAAACCGTGGATGACTTGGCCTTGCTCTATTTGGCCACCGTTCAAGCCCTTGCTGTGAGTTTCACTGCCAGTTGTGTTTTAAATAGTTTCAGTGACATCCGGCAGTGTTGTCATATTTGTTTTCTTCTTGTTTCATCTTCTCTTCTTTCAGCTTGGCACATTACATATTCTGGAGGCTATGAAAGAAGCAGGACATGACATCAGAACCCTCTTCCTGTGTGGTGGGCTCAGTAAAAATGCCCTATTTATTCAGATTCATGCTAACGCTACAGGTATGAATCATTTTGAATTATTAATTATATTGGTCTACAAGTAAAATGCTTCCAGAATAAAACTAATGACAATGGAAGTAACTAAGTAGAAGTACTTCCTTTACTGTACTAAAGTACTTTTACCTGAGTATTTATTTTTCTGGAAAATTTGTACTTTTTCTCTCTGGATTTTTGTATAAATATCTGTACTGTATACTCTTTACATTCTCTTTACATGTAGATTTACATTTTCAAACTAGACAAATGCGAAAAATAAGTTGTAAATCAGAAATTTTGACTTACTTAAGGAACAAATGATTCAATTTTGCTGGTGATCTGGAAGAGATCCTGGATTCTGGATCACTTTGAAATGTTTTCTCCATTTACCGCAATGTAAAAGTTGAAAGTGATCCAGAATCCAGGATTTCTTCCGGATCACCAACAAAAGTTTATCATTTATTCCTTGTGAAACCCCCAACCTACCCTGTAAAGTTCATCAAGATCTGTCCATAACTTTTAAAGTTATCTTGCTAACTGACAGACAGACAGACAGACAGACAGACAGACAGACAGACAGACAGACAGACAGACAGACAGACAGACAGACAGACAGACAGACAGACAGACAGACAGACTCTGGCAAAAACATAACCTCCTTGGTGGACCTCTCTTCATTCAAAGAGGGGGGGTGTCTGCCTTGGCGGAGGTTTGCGCTCTTTTTAGTTTTGACTTCTTTCCTCAGAATTTTTACTTTTTATCTCATAATTTGGATTTTTATTATCTCATACTTAAGCTTATTTTATAATCTCCTATTTATGACTTTTGAATTTTATTACTGGTATTTTTATTAATGCTATTTCTCACCATCGTCATCATCTTAGTAGTTACTGTTTAGGTAATATTGACACTTAATTTGAATACAGAGCTTTATTTTTGTAACTTTTTTGATTTTTTTTTTTTTTTAAATAAAGAGGTAAATAGGTCAAACAAACACCTGTTTGTTTGACCTATATTGTTGTATTACTTCAACACTTACATTTTTCCCTCAGAAATCCTGTGATGTATGTCTAATATTGATGGTTTCAGGTTTGCCTGTGGTGTTGCCAGACCAGACAGAGGCTGTTTTAGTCGGGGCAGCGATCCTGGGTGCATGTGCATCACAGGACTACGGCAGCATACAGGTGATGCACAGAAATACACAAAAGTGAGGAAGTGTGATCTGATCAAACACAATTTCAACACAGTATCTCACTTTTAAAGGGTTTAATTTGGATACTTTTTAAACTTTTCTGATCTTTCCTGGTTAAATAAGAAAAAAAAAAAAGTAGTTCACTCCCTGATGAAGGCTATGATGCCGAAACGCGTTGGGGTTTTTATATCTTTTTTATCTTCACTTATAAGAGAGTGCCTTGGAATTTTTCTTTCTTTTTTGTCTTGCTATTTTCCTATCCAAGAGAGCACCTCTAATTATTATTACTTATTTTGAGTCCAGGTAGCGCTCCTTAAGCAAACTTTTTAAAAAAAAAAAAAAGTAGGTTTACTTTTTACTTTTGTATTTCATTACAATTGAGAAATTGCTACTCTTTTACTTTTACTTAAATAGAGGAGTTGAATCAGTACTTTTACTTTTACCAGAGTATTTTTTCCACATAAGTAGCTGTACTTCTACTTTGACCCTCTCTAGGTGACATTGATATTTGTTTCCAGTGTCAGAAGCTTGTGTTTTTACCAGACAGTTGAATCAGTGACTCAGTGCTGCCATCTGCTGGACGTCCACTTCTGCTTTATCCCGTCACAAAGAGCCAGATTGGCACACATTTGTCTTAGAGATAAAGTGCAGATTACTGTTTTGTCTGGTTCAGCTTCCACCTCTTTGTGACTCAGTCCCTGAGTTTGAAGCATTAGAGAACAGCAAGCCTTTAAGCCAGATATACTAAAAATAAGAGTTATTGTTGGCACTGTACTGCACCTGTCAACCCATTTCCAGCCATAACTACAGCAGCCAGTTGTTGTGTCTGATCCTGTGGACTGCACACACTCAACTGTTTGGATTTTGTAGGTTTAGACAGTGACCCTATACTCTTTAACCCATAAAGTCCATATAAAGGCCAGCCTATAACTGCTGCAGTTGGCTCCTCTTCATGCTATAACTGGGTCATGCTTGGCCTGAAACCAAAAGTGCATTACATGACTTATTTAGTAGTGATGTTTCCAATTTGCATTTTCAGGAGGCAATGGCGAAAATGGCTAAAGTGGGAAAAGTCATCCATCCTGACCGTGAACTGAAGAGGTGAGACAGATTTTGTCTTCATAATGACATGATTTGTAATATAATTTAGAGCAGGGGTGTCAAAGTCGTTTTAAATCAGGGGCCACATTCAGCTAAATTTGATCTGAAGTGGGCCGAACCAATAAAAACAAAACAAAACATAATAATATATAAATAATGTCAACTCCAAACTTTTCTCTCTGTTTTAGAGTTAAAAAAAAAAGAAACTTATATCATGAAAACAAACAATATTAGGCTTTTGTTTATCATTTACACATTTACATTCTAATTTACAGACCACAGTGGAGCTACAGATACGCAAAATATTCAGTAATAAGTGGAATATTGTGAAAATTGTACTTAACTGTACTTCTCTTAAGACATTTCCAATTTTTCATATTTGTTCTGATCATTGAGACTTTATTTTGTGAAATTCTAGTTTATTTTAGTGTCACTAAATGAACAAAAAAAAATACATTTACAAAGAGGATTTTTTTAACTGGTAAATATTTGTAGGTTAATATATTATGAGATTGAATTGGTCTGAATGTGTGGACCATCAAATAAATTATTTATATCTTAGTTATTCATACAAAGGCCTGGATTTGGTCCCCGGGCCACATGTTTGACACCTCTGCTTTACTCACCTCAGTTTTACTCCCTATATTTTTGCATACATATCTGTACTTTATTCTCTTTACATTCTCAGAATAGACTCATTACTATTTTAAACTAAACACATGTGACAGTATGAAAAATAAGTCACCAGAGGAAAAAATAATTGGAGGAGAAAAACTGTGATTTTATATAATATAGTTATATGATTCACAATTTTGACTTTTTATCTCATAATTTTGACTTTTTGTCTTAAAACTATGCATTTTTAAAAATCTCATTTGTATTTTTTTTTTTTTATCTCATGATGAGTTTTTATCTCAAACCAAAAAAAACATATATTATTTCAGTAATTAATTCATTTTTCATTCATTTATTTGTTTATTCGAACAGGTAAAATAAAATAAGTAAAACATACAAAGTATTTAATCAGAAGTTAAAACAACACCTCTTTAGTATCCTAAATAGTTATACCTTGTTCGAAAGGGTGTAGGATGAAGTTAACAAAACTTTTCTAGTCCTACCCCTTTGTATTACTCAGTCAGAGCATATATATATATATATATATATATATATATATATATATACACATATATATATACACACATATACATACATATATACATACACACATATACATATATACACACACATATACACATATACATATATACATACATACACACTAAACCGAAAAGAAAAGAGAGCGCAACAGAAAAAGGGAAACCTGTTCCTTGCTAGAAATTCATATTTACAATTCTTTCCTGTATCCACTTAGAATGTGGTTTATAAAAACCTGTTTAAACTTTTGTACTGATTTGCAGGTTTTTAGTTCTTCACTACAGTTATTCCAGAGATTAACTCCTTTAACTGAAACACAATGCATTTTTAAGTTAGTACGTACATGTGGTTTTTTAAACATATAAATTCCCCTCAGATTGTGTTTGTTTTCCCTCACTTGAAACAACCCTTGGACACTTTGTGGTAACTGGTTTTGATTTGCTTTGTATATTATTTGAATTGTTTTAAAGTCGACTAAATCCTTGAATTTTAATGCCTTTAATTTGATAATTAATTATATCCTGGTCCTTGTGTTGAAGTGCATCATGAATTTATTTTGTTAAAATAAAAATGTTAAAATCTCAGTCATAGGATTCAATATTTTCACCATTTTTTTTTTATTTCTTTATTAACAAGTAGAAATAATTAGGTTATATACAGTATATTGTAATAATTGAGATACTATTGAGTGAGTGAGCAATCTAACTTTTATGACAGGGCTGTCAAAGTCATTTTAACTCAAAGGTCACATATGGACAACATGATCTTAACTGGACCATTAAATAATGGAAAACAGTGGGGAAAAAAAAGTCTACCTGAAGTCAAAGTTTCCTTAAAATATGAATCAGTGTATAATGTATTATGTTATGAGTAGGCTTTCCTAAAGAATAAATGTTTTAAGACCTTTTTTCTTAGTGAAAAGCTGATGTCTATGCCTACGTCTGCCTGTTTTATTAAAACCAAAACTAAAATACGCTTTCAGAAATGTCTAATTGTCACCTGAATGTCACACACTTTTTGTTTTTTAGCTTCTACGAAAGGAAGTACAAGGTGTTCCTGCGTCTGTTTGCCCACCAGAGGGAGTACCAGTCCCTCATGAACCTGAGATGACACCATCTGTGGGAGGTGGAGGAGCTGAGTGTCTATGACGTAAAAACTGATGATAAATCCACACACTGGAAAAAAACAGGGACAAAAAGCTCCAGTCTGCTGCTATTCTTTACCAACGTGGTCCACTTTCACCACCTGCCATCCTGAGAAAAATAATAAAAAGTATATTCTGATGATCTTAATTATAACATTCAGGGATTATTGATCGAGCATAATCTGCACAATTTGAGAAACATACGCACATGAGACCAGAAAGGAAGCCAAAATGTATGAAGTAAAAGTGGCAAAATTAAATAAATGCATCATATTTTTATAAAAATTAATCAAATGTGTCATGAATTAATTACAATTACAATTAAATATATAAATATGTCATTAATTTATTCAAATAGCAATTCTTTTAAGGTTAAAAAAACTAAAAAAAAAACATATATTATTTCAGTAATTAATTAATTATATCCTGGTCCTTGTATTGAAGTGAATCATGAATTTATTTTGTTAAAATAAAAATGTTGAAATCTCAATCATTGGATTCAAGATTTTCATCATTTTTGAAGGTTTCTTTATTAATACGAAGAAATATTTAAGGTTATATACAGTATATTGTAATAATTGAGATACTATTGAGTGAGTGAGCAATCTAACTTCTATGACAGGACTGTCAAAGTCATTTTAACTCAAGGGTCACATATGGACAACATGGTCTTAACTGGACCATTAAATAAACAGAGATCCTGATTCATTTTTTTAAATTATTATTACTACAACTACAAAACAGAAGTTAAACAAACTGGCACTCAATAGTGATGTTGGAAAGCTCCAGTCTGTTGCTATTCTTTACCAATGCAGTCCACTTTGACCGCCTGCCATCCTGAGAAAAAAAAAGTATATTCTGATGATCTTAATTAAGATTATTGATTGAGTATAATCTGCACAATTTGAGAAACATACGCTTATGAGACCAAAAAGGAAGCCAAAATGTATGGAGTAAAAGTGCCAAAATTAAATAAACACATCATATTTTTATAATAATTAAATAATTGTGTCATGAATTAATTAAAATTAGAATTAAATCTATAAATGTGTCATTAATTTATTAAAATAGCAATTCTTTTGAGGTTAAAAAAACTAAAAAAACTTATATTATTTCACTAATTAATTATATCCTGGTCCTTGTGTTGAAGTGAATCATGAATTTATTTTATCTGTCAAACTTCTCCATCACAGTCAGTGGGCGGGTCTTAACACCTGATTGGTTCCCCTGCACATTAAGTCAAGTAAAATGAATTCCAGATGGGGGTGCTATTAACCTCTACGTTTGTTTGGATACTTGAGGAAACTAAATTTTATTGGCCTAAAATGAATTGGTATTTTAACAAATTAATGACACATTCATGGATTTAATTCCAATTTGAATTAGTTAATTACATATTTATCTAATTTTGTCATTTCTAGTCCTCCATAAAAAGGGAATGCTGCTTAAGTATTAAGTTAAATGTTCCTGCTTCTACCTACATAAATGTCACTCATGTCCGTACTGTACTGTCATCATACTTATTTTTAATAAATAATTAATAAGATAAAAGCGTGCTCATATTAACTGTTACCTCAGCTTAATGTGATGTGATGTATTATTTGTTGTGTTTCAATGTAATTATTTATTTAATTCACTTCTCTTTTGTTGTAGTGCATCTTATCCTCCACTTACCCTGT
The DNA here is from genome assembly GCA_020466265.1 of Siphamia tubifer. NCBI lineage: Eukaryota > Metazoa > Chordata > Actinopteri > Kurtiformes > Apogonidae > Siphamia > Siphamia tubifer. Next base: position 5,476,720 of record CM035799.1, on the reverse strand, counting down.
CCTTAAACTCTACTGTCCACTGGTCATGGAGATTTGTCTGTTGACAGGAGCTCTCAAGATCAAAGTTGATCAGCTTCCCACTGATGCCGTCGACCCAAAGTGGGGGAACGCCAAATCCTCCACAGCTGAGTTAACAGTGGGCTTTAAACAGACCTAACCCATGGTGAAGGGGAATGGGGTTAGCGCTGCCGGCCAAAACTAACAAACTGATTCAGAAGGTCCTGCCCAGTGGGGTCCGGAAGTCATGACTGAACGGGTTCATTGTCCCACATTACTGAAAGACTCACTTATAGGGCTGTCAAATGAATAGAAATTTTAATCAGATTAATCACAGGGTTGCTTTGGAGTAATTTTGATTAACCCTTTAACTCCTGAGACGTTAACAGTTCCAGTCAAAAATTAATAAAATAAGTTTAAAAAATGGACAATAACAGCCAAAAATGTACAATAAACTAACAAATTAATAAGCAACATGAACAAAATAAGACACAAATGGCACAAAAGTGAAGAAAATTAATAAAATATAATATTAAATATAAAACAAAATAAGGAACAAAATTAAAAACTAATAAATATTTACAAATTAATAACTTAGTTAAAATGAAGTATAAATAAATTATATTGTAATTTGGTTCCAGTAGTTTTTGCTTTTTCTTCTTTTCTAAATCAGTTGCTTTTTCACACCTATTTATTTCCATATTTCCATATATCAGACCCATGCATTGTACTGTTTCCAAAAATTTTACATAAAAAAGTCAAAATATGTACATTCCTGCGTCTCAAGAGGTTACATCAGAAAACAAATATCTACTGGAAAAATCTAAATCTGACCAGGTGTATTTTTGTCATTTGGTGTGTGTGTGTGTGTGTGTGTGTGTGTGTTTTAAATTTGTAAATGTTATATTTTTAATTTTAAGCTTGTTTTAACTCCTCATTTACTGACCGGTTTGCATTTTAATTTCGTTGTACTTATTACAATGACGAATAAAGTCTATTCTATTCAAAAATATTTCATCATTATGACTTTTTCTAGTGTTTCCTTACATCATGTTTTGGATCATTGTCACATTGAATCATCCAGAACCATCTCATACACATTCAGTCAGGGTATGTAAACTTATGAACACAACTGTATCTTCACCCAAAAAAAAAGATAAAATCACCCATCAGAAAGTAGACCAAACTTTGCATCTTTTATTAAAATTTAAATATTTAAATTAAACACATCCTCTTACTTCAGACTTCACTTGTCAGTCCTGTTAATCTTTACTAGATCCCTTTTATCAGGACCTGAATAATAAATGAGAAAAGCACAAACTCTAGTCCTGTCTGCTGGGTTAAGTTACAGTCCATGTGACACGCTTTGGCTGTAAGCGCTGTCCTCTCAGTTTGGCTGGGGTGTGTAACGCAGGTATTTCTTTCCAGACGGCAGATCTTTTGTGTAAATGCCAGCTGGGAACAAAGTGGCTGCCTCCTCTTCAGACATACTAGGAGGAACCATCACACAGTCTCCAGGCTAAAGAAAAAAAAGAAACACTACATCACTGAGGTTGTTCTACTCTGCAGCAGCAGGTGAGTTCCTGTTTGATCTGCATCTGTGTTCTACTGTAACGGCCAAAGGGAAAAATGGAACAAGGTCATATTTAAACCCTAGTCGACCACAAGCAAACACTAATATGTTTTTAAGGTTCTGTTTGTTTTACTTAGGAAGTGGATGATGCTGCTGTGACAAAGCAACTTCCTAATTGTTGATCAATAATAAAGTATTTCTATTCTATTCCATTATATTGGATAGTTTTTGTAAAGAGATGTTCCTAAACACTGTGTGTGAATGTATATGTGTAGTTATGTTTCATTGGTTAATATCTTAATATTCCAGATTCATACGTCTTGTCTACCATCCATCTGTCTGTCTTTTTATTAGAGGTAATTTACAGAAAATATTAACTATAAATAACTATCCACTATTGTTAACAACTGCCACCAACTCCTCATTCGTGTTCTTATGTTCTAAGTTTTAAGCTGTTTTTTTAGCACGTTAGCTTTAGCTCACTTTTATCCATAACGTTTTTACGTATTTATTTATATATATATTGTATGTATATTATGTTATATGTGACAACAGAATTGACCTGAGGGGATAAAAAAAGTATCTATCTATCTATCTATCTATCTATCTATCTATCTATCTATCTATCTATCTATCTATCTATCTATCTATCTATCATGAATTTATTACTCTGCCATTCCTTGTTTTTGTCAGTTTATCTCTCTGTGTGCAACATAATTCAAAAAGTTATTCACTGATTTGGCTGAAAATTTCACAAAATGCTGACGTAGGAACAAAGAACAAATTATTAAATATTGGTGGCGATCAGTGGAGGTATGTGGGGGACATGGGTGTGATTCATAGCAAGAGAACTCAAAAAGTTATGGATGGATTTGGCTGAAATGTTCAAGAAATGTTGATACTGACACAAGGAACAAGTGATAAAAGTTTGGTGGTGATCAGTGGGGGCGGGGTTGATGTGCTTTGGTAAAGTCTGTCACCCTCCGAATGCTTTTCTACTTTCTTTCTATGATTGTAAATAAATGCATTATAATATTGTGACGGATCGTACCCTCCAGTCTGCCGGCGTAGCTACTCGTCTTTCTGTTGTGAGCTGGAGGGAGTCCACCACCCGCAGGATCTCGTCAAAATTGCGTCCGGTGGTGGCGGGGTAGAGGATGGACAGTTTGAGCCTTTTGTCTGGGCCGATGATGAACACCTACGCAGAAAGCAGACACGAAAGATGAGATGTGGGTAGTGCAGAAGAGCAGCTGTAAAATGGGCTGTATTATTCTGTGTGTTGAGCACAGATAGGGATGGAAGAGAAGACCCTCACGCAGCGGGCGGTGAGTGGCATGCCGTCTTTGTCCTTCTCATCTGGGTCCAGCATGCCCAAGGCCACTGCCAGCTCCCGTTTACTGTCCGCGATGATGGGAAAGGGCAGCGAGCAGCAGGCAGAGTCCTCACAGTTGTACGCCAGGATGTCCTAGTAAAGTAAAAAAAGACACGAGCTGATGGTTTGTTTTTCTCCAAACTGCACAGATGGAGCCCAGCTTCCTTATTTATTTAATGAAAATACAATCATCAGTAAAAGAATAAAGACACTCTGTAAACATTGTGGCTGACAACAGTCCACTGGTAGAATTTAACCCTTGTGCGGTCCTTCGTAAAAGGCACACTGGCTGTGTCCTACAATCGGGTCTTAAAAACCCAGATTCCAAAGTTCAGTTCCATAGACTCATCACCCCACCCCCCAAGGATATATTACTGTTTTCAGTAGAAAGCAATGGCATCCTACAGTACGTATAAAAAGGTACATTTGTGAACCACCGGGTCTCTTTGACCCGAAGGACCGCACAAGGGTTAATCAATATTTTAACCTTTTTTTATTATCTTTTATGTTTGGGGTTTTTTTTTATTGCTGTCAAATGATTAACATTTTTAACCAGATTAATCACAGGGTTGCTTTGAATTCATTTTTGATTAATCATGATCAAAACACTTTGTCAGTCACTCGTTCTGTTTTGGGTTTTTGTTTTTTTTTACTCAAATTTCTCACAAAATACACAAATATGCAGAGTTAAAAATATACAAAATGTACTAAAATTCACACTGCAAAAGTAACAAAAAATCCAAAACATTTAAAAACTCTAAAATACAGAAAAAACACCAATATCTAAAACATGCAAGAATATGAATATATATGCAGTTAATATGTTTATTCAACAGTTTCAACAAAACTGTTCCATTTAATTGCATTAAAGTTTTTAATCAGATTAATCATGACTGATTACTTCACATTAATGCATTAATTTTGACATGCCAAATGTTTTTAAAAATATAACATTAAAACCAAATAAGAAAGCTTTTGTGACTAAGTGTTTTGTGTTTTGGTCGATCTGATACATACAACTGATGCATAATATTGTTCAAATCTGTCTTACAACCCCAGAAATTTGTACTTTATGTTTTGTCCAACTTTTTGTCTTTATTTTTGTGCAAAAAAACCATTAAATTATTAAAAAAAAACTGTTACTTTAATAAACTCCAAACAAGAATGACGTATATAACTTGAAAAAACTGACATTTCTAGATAAATAATAAGTGCGATTTTAACAATATTATGCAAGAGATTTAGAGTTTACTGTATTTATAAGATATTCTGTTTTTATTTTACCCGACTGATCCACTTGGACTGTATGTGGCCCCTGAACTAAAGTGAGTGTGACACCCCTGGTGATGTGGTGAAGTGTTTTTCAGGTGTTGGTATCAGTCAGGTATCACACCTTGGTCCAGCCGTGGTGATCTTCTACGGAGTCCACGGACAGGGCGATCATTTTGACATTCCTTTTCTGGAACTCGCTGCTGAGTCTGGCAGCTCGGCCTAGTTCTGTGGTGCAAACAGGAGTGTAGTCTCTGGGATGGGAGAACAGGATCCCCCATCTGGATGAAAACAGAACCCAAAAGAAGGGTCAAGGGCTTGCGTTAGGTCCAAGGCAACATTTAACCCAATGTAGGACAATTAGATATACTCTAAAATAAAAAAAATTCCAACCTTACACAGTGAATATACTGGTGATAAGTTAACATCCATGCTGTTCATTTTAACACCCATAAAGTGTCTATATGTGTCCACACTATCAGAAGTGGTCAAAGTACTGACATTCTGTACTAAAGTAGAAGTACAGGTATTTGTGTGGAAAAAAAATACTCTGGTAAAAGTAAAAGTACTGGTTCAACTCCTTTACTGAAGTAAAAGTAAGAAAGTACAACTGCTCAACTGTAATGAAGTAAAAAGTAAAGCTTTCAAAGTGGCCGAACTACCTGCGGAGTGATATGGTACAGTGAATCTGAAGTGACAAACCCGTTTCCATTGGCAGCGGGCGGTTATCGAAAAAAAAAAATCCACCCGCTGAAGGCTGGGGGCGTCAATTTAAAGTGAACGGGAGCTGCCGCAGCGTTCTGGAGGGCCGTAGAATAAAGTAGGCTAAATGGTAAGATACATGCCCCAGAGGGTGTACGTTTGATCTGAGTAAACAGAAGGGGAGGAGGAACAAACATGGCGGCTTTCTTCCACTACCAATGAAGCGGCTAAGTCACGCCCTTCTACGTCCGGTCCATGGGTGCTTAGCTCGCAAAAAATTCAATGAGACTGAATGGAGCGAGTCAAGCTAAATTCTGATTCCGTTTTGCTCTGAAAACGGATAGCGGTTAATAAGAAATATTTGATGTGGCATAGGCAGACCGCCTATTTGATAATGGGAAGCAAACGTGACGTTAGGTTTTATGTGGGCTTAGTAATAGACTACAATGCTTCGCGTGTGTGACGTCACACTCCGCTTAGCTGTGGTGTGGAGTCTGGGGTGACGTCACACGTGCGCCAGGCGTGTAGTCCAAATTATTAACGGTTTTACTCGCAAATGAATCAGCCGTTGGTTAACACAAGCAGTTGAAATGTACATCGATAATTAGCATCTGTTATATGAGGTACGCCGTGTGTGTGATTCGGGGCACACGATAACCCAGGTACTATTTAAGCATTTTATTTCTTATTGAACGCCATTCATTAATTTTCTGAATTTAGGCCCCATGAGCCTCCCGGAGAAGGCGGAGACTTAAGCTCCGATTGTCGCCTGAGTGGCTCCGTAAGATAGAGCAACTTCACTGGCTCTTGATGGTGGTGGTTTGCATGCAACATTTAACTATTTAATTGAGTATTATGCTGTGGATTTCCTTATATTTATTGAGTATTATGCTGTATATGATTGTTATCTGGAATTGCTGTTGTCTGTTTTGTGTGTCTTTTTTTATGCCACTACCAAAGAGAAATGTCCGTTTTACATAAAGTTTAATGGACAATAAAGCAGTCGTAAGTGTACGTTTTAATCTAACAAAAGCACCAGGCACAGTGTTGTTTTAACACAACACCAACACTCTCTATTTAACACTGACACTTAATATTTAACACTTCCATATTTACTGTGTATCAACAAAATGCAAGAATCAGTAAAAAAATAAAAAAAACACTACAGTGCAATTAAAAACAAGTAACACAATTTTATACTGTATATATAGCCTAATATGCGCAGACCAAAAACAGTCACTTGCTTGGTAAAGGGTTATGACTGACTGAGATTGTATCTCTGTTTCGCTCACAAAGTCTTAGATTATTGTGATTCGTGTTGGACAGGAAAGTGCGGGTGAAAATGCAAAGTTATATGCCACTCACAGGATGTGCTCTGATGCTGTTAAAATGATGACTGGGGGCTTTTCCCCTTCAGGTCAGCACTGTTGTTGTGTACCAATAATGGCTTACAGATGTCAGATGTTACGTTTAGTCATGCTTTTTATATTAACTTTAACACTTTACAGAGCATTAAGCTTTATATTTATACTGATATGAACCTGTGTGTGAATGGAATAAACAACTTTTAATCATAGCTCATGCAAACTTCAGACACATTAAACCTGTACCAGTGCAGGTAGTAAACAGTGAAGCAGAAGTCAGAGACTGAACAGGAACTTAAACTTCACACGGTCTACACTAAACTTCCGATGAACCATTTAAATTCAGTGAAAAAAAAATGTCTACTTACGAATCACCGAGAAAATCATAAAGTTTAACAGTGCCAGTGGTGGTTTCTGCCTCAAAATTGGGAAATTCATCTCCGAGCAATAGTCCGGGCATATTCAGCAGAGGTGGATGTCTGTTTGAAGCTCTGATGACAGAGAGTGAAAATGAGAAACAGGAGGCGGAAACACCCCCATCTGTGTGCACCACATTATTGACACAAGCATCCATTGTGAACTGCATAGACCAGCAGATTACACCACGCGTGCGTAATGTGGTATATGGTGCGTTCAGGTCGCGCTTTTGATTGATAAGCGCAGTTGTTGCAAGTTTTTCAACCTGGAATAATCATCTAGAAATGATCAGAATTTCCCTTTAATACTCCATGGCCAATCCAGTAGAATATCAACTAGTAAACTATGAGAAAAAAAATGACATTATTATTAGTATTTTACGCAAAAAAACCCTTTTATTACACCATATTATAGTGTATATTTTTCTCCCCTACCAAATGTAATAATTAAAAAAAACCGTAACCTAAAACTCAGCTTTTAACTAACTGCATGTGAATAATAGTAGATTCCCACTGTTTAATTTATCAACCACGTGACCAGTCTGTGACCACTGTTGGAGCTGGTAAATTCTATGTGGAGTTGAGTTTACAGATTTTACATCCGAGCACGCAAGGATTAAACTGTTTTACTACCAACCAAACAGGTGGACCATCCATAAACATTGCGGAAATACTGAAGAAACACTGCCAAGATAAAAAAAAAAAATGTCTTCATCATCCACATCCAGAAGGAATAGCTGCCGTGGAGCTGCGTGTGGAAGCCGGGCATCATTAGAGTGTCATACCCGCCGCAGGGGCTCCAGCTGTTCCTACTTTTCCTCTGCAGCTCAAACTGAAGACTTTTCTGTCAGTCTGAGCCAACCGATCTTTACTATAACTCTGCGCTTCTTGTTGGCTATAGATCTGTGGCTGTCCAAACGCCTGGGGGTGTGCGCCTGTGAGGAGTCTTCGTGGGGCAGCATACGGCCGCTGGTTCGCCTGGTGGAGTTCTCCGGGCATGTCGTCCCTTGGCTCTGCGGCACCATGTACACCCTGGTCCGCGGAGAGAATGTGGCGGAACAAGAGATCATGCTCAATCTGGTCCTGGGTGAGCCAAAGTCTGGCTTTTTTCTTTTTTAATTTGTGTTTTTTTTTTTATTTATCAGGAATTGCACCAGAGTAAGACAGTTGTTAAGTCAAAAGTACTAATTAGTTGGTGTTTTATTTTTATACCCTTTCCATCAACAGATATTACACAGTAAATTTTGCAGTGTTAAATCAACACTTAGAGAGTTTATTAAACTTCTTCTAGAGTGTATTTGGTCCCATTGTCTCCAAATTAACACTGCAAATTCTACAGTGTATTTGCGTAAAAATACGCATTTATAGAGTTGTATTAAGTCTTTGGTTACTTTAAAGGTGTTAAAGGGTGTTTTTTGTTTCTTTCTGTTTTATTTTAAGCGTTGTTGTTTTTTTTTAACCCTTGTATTATGTTGAAAATGAATTGCATTGATTATGTTGTGGGTCATTTTGACCCAGACTGTATAAATGCATTCAAAGCAGTAAAAAAGAAAGACAAAAACAGGTTAATTTAATAACTAATTTATTTTAGATTATATAAACTTTTAGAAAAGAGACATGCTAAACATTTTTTTATTTTTTCAACACTGTATTTAAGCACTAGTTTGTTATTTCTCTTCACAAACACATTTTCTTTCATTTTTCTTTTTTTTTCCATTTACATGTGTTTCCACTGGATCCTCCTCCAGGTAACTTTACAGTCTACACCTGCTTATTCTAAAATACAATCAAAATACTCATAACTTGCCAGTCAAAATACAGTTGATCATAAAAACATGTTTATTTTGATTCTGAAAAGATAATTACCCACATTGAAGTACCTGGGTCACCATCATCTTTGTACACAAACATGTTCAAAATTTACATGTCAGTTCATAATCCTAGAAAAGAAAAAGTTAGAAAAGAAAAAGGAAATATAACCAGTACTTTGGTCAACACAAAAACTGAAATGGGTCAAATTGACCCTTAACATACTACAGGGGTTAAAACAAAATGTGTACAGAGGATACCATCATTATAATACATAAAAAGATGAAAAACAAAACAACCCTCCCCTATAAAAAAATATGTATTTATTACGTTATTTAATGCAGCCTGTTGATGCCATCCATTTTTTTGGCCACGACTCACTTAGAAAAGATGTTTGTAATCTCAATTGGATTTTTTTTCCTGGTTAAATAAAAGTTTAAAAAATTTATTTAAAAAAAAAATCCCCAAACACAATACCATGTTAGTCTAAATTAATCACATTTTTTCTTTGTCATTTTAGTTTAAAGCCATAATCCTTCACAATTATTGAACCTCGTGACCAGAAGATAAGCATTAAGTGGGTAAATTAGTTGTACATTGTTTTTGCAGAGTTACACTTAACGCCACTTTACCAGAGGCTAAACCCCCTGCGTTATTACGCACATGTGCCAAGTCTATGTGAAGTTATTCAGAGTAGCTTTATTGAGGTCTGCTCAGTAACGTTAATGGATATTAAAATAGCTCGGTATGAACCAAACCAGTCTCCCCAAGTGTCTAATAATGCAATAGTCCAGCCACAGACGTGTGTGCGTCCTCGTGACCGAAAAACAGCTAGAGTGCAGCCATGGAAAGTTTTCCTCTTTAAGCCACAGCTGATGGGATCTGACGGACATGCACGAGACATGTATTTGCATCTGCACATGATCTGCGTTGACAGCTTTCACATCGCGTCCTGGGCTTTTGGATTGGATTGTACAAGTAAACTTACTCATGGTTTCTAAGAAATTCTGTTCAAAAATATAATATTTTAACCCCTTATTAACGCCTGACTTTAAATATAAGTATTTCTATTTAAAAAAAAGGAGGGTTGTCAGACTTTACAGAGGCTATTAACACGGATTAAACCATCATCATGATTGATCTGATTAAAAAAATCACATAAAAATATTTTTCCATATGTTTAGGATATTTTATCAGTTTTTGTGGATTTTTTTCTCCTATATTTTAGAGGTTTTTGAATGTTTTTGGATATTTCTACTGTCTTCTCAATGAAAATATAACATTTCTGTACAAATATTGTGAATTTCTCTGTCACTGGATGTTCCTTGTATCCCTAATAGTCATCCTCCAATCTTGGTGACTTCAGGTTTTCATTTCACATATGTAAAAAATGCAAACTAGATTAAATAATTTCTTGAGATATCCTTAATCCTGTTTGTATAACTTATGAAAAAAAAATCTATATTTATATTTTTGGTGAGCAGCAATGTATTCATCTTTTGTTGAACTCATTGAAAGTCAAAGACTATATGAACAAACAGTGTTGTGGAAGGAGTTTTACCCTGGCCTTCTAAGGGTAGGCACTGGGGTATTGGTGTTTTGCTGTTTATCCATTTGTTTGTCTGTTTGTCAGTGACATTCGTTTGTTTGTTAGTGACAAAAACTCCTGGACAAATTCCCATAACATTTTCACGAAAGGTGTGAGGTGGTCCAGAATAGATCCCATTGAATTTTGGTGAATGTAGGTCAAAGGTCACCAAAAATGTGTTTTCACAATGATCAGAGATAGGACAAATTTTCATTTCTATATACTTTAGCATATAGTTTAGTTAGTTTAGCATATAGCTTATTTTTCTCTCACTGTTGATGTGCATTGACATCAGAACCTTGAATGACACATTTGAAGACTCTAGGTCAAAGGTCAAACTCACAGTAAAGATCAAAATAAAATTTTGGATCTAACTTTTGAACAATTCATATTAGAGAGTTCCAATGAGCACCAACATGCTGGTCTTTCAATTCTGCATCTTTTGTGTATAGATTTTATCCTATTTCTGACAAAAGAGGTCAGAGGTCACTGGGTCAATCCCTAAAAAACTAAAATGTCTATAACAGAAAAACGAGTGGAGATAGAGACTTAGTTTCTATTATTGACAAATAGAAAACCTCGCATGGGCTTCAAAATCACATCATGACCTTTGACTTTGAGTGAGCCTGAAAGGTCAAACCCATTGTCTCACCTTTTGAGAGGGAGTTGTCCATTGAGAGCCAGGGTTTGTTGTGCCTGGTACCACTTGTTTTTTTCTGTCCATAGTTACTCAGACCGGTTGCTATGGAGTCTTTTTGCTAGGTAACGTCTCTCTTTCCTCCTCTCAGCTCTGCTTTTGGACCTCATGCTGGTCAGAGTGGTGAAGACCTTGGTGAGACGTCGTAGACCTACGCAGAACCGCTCGGACATCCTCTCCACCTTCTTTGTGGAGCGATATTCTTTCCCCTCGGGCCATGCCACCCGGGCAGCCATGTGTGCCCGCTTCATTCTGGCCCAGCTGGTGGACACAGACTCCATGCGGGTTCTGGTAGTGGGCTGGGCCACGCTGGTGAGCCTGTCCCGCCTGCTACTTGCTAGACATTATGTGACAGATGTGGGCTTTGGCTTGGCCATGGGTTACTGCCAGTACAGCCTTGTGGAAAGGTTATGGGTGACCTGGGACTGCCTGCAGGACCTTTTGCTCCTGAGACTAGGAGAGAGACTCAACAGGGCGTACAGTGGACTGTGGATAGAAAACTGGAAACATTAGGTGGATCTGTGTGTCGTATGAGTGCACGTCAGTCATGCTATACAGTTATGATTAATTATTGGATCATGTTTTATATATATATATAAAATGTTTAATAACAGTCCATCCACATCGGTGTAAAATACAGTTTTTCATCTTTTCATGGTCGTCAGATATGACCCATTTGGATGCTCAGACGTGGAAATACTGTAAAGTTAAAAAGTTCAAGAAGTTTATTTTGACATTTGTGCATAACACATGGAAATTTTTGCAGGCGCTCCTAGACTCAAATAGAACAAAGAGACAAGACAGAAATTACATTTTATACACATACAGATAATATATATATATATATATATATATATATATATATATATATATATATATATATATATATATATATATATATATATATATATATATATATATATCCTATATATATAATGTGTGTGTGTCCATAAAACCTTATGAGAACTATTTCAAAACCCAGGAGACAATAAATACAACAAATGGAATAAATACAGTAAAACAAAATACACTGCAAGGAGGATGAAGTAGTGGCATCTTCTATATATTTTTTAAACATTTCTTTTACCAATATTTCAGCACGACAATTAGAACTTTACTTTTGCAAGGGAGACCTGGCCAAGGTAGCAGTCATATAAAGTCCATACAATATAAATCACATCCATATTGTAACATAGCCTGGCATTCACCAACAATCGCGTGTTTCCGCTCAGCTTCATGAGCTGCACACAAGTGTGTAGTAAACCACTGTAAACATCCTGTCTACTGTGGTCCAGTATGATTTTACTGGACCATATTAGACTGAATGTGGCCCCTGAACTAAAATGAGTTTGACACCCCTGATCTAGGGGAACATTTGTTTGGAAACTGTCACAAAAGTAGCCCCGGGTTTTTATGGATTAAAAAAAAAAGACTTTAGCTTGTTTGCACAAATCAAACACCAAAGAAGATTTTAACTGTAACACTAAAAAAGTGCAATTGAAAACAAGGTTAATTCACTGTCAATGTGCAAAACCCACTTTGATAACTTTATGAAAAACTTGAAACAACAGGTTGTCTAATTGAAACACCACCTCAGTATGTGGTGGCAGAAGGCTTGTGGTTTTAATGTATTTATATGAACTCTTGTGGGGGAGGAAGTCAGTTCACACTCGCACAAGTTTCCATCAGCTGCTGCTCTGCCTCCTGACTGTCATTATAATTTGTCCCATCTCCTCTTACAGTGATGTTAAACAGTGATGAACCCAAATGCCAACCACCATCCCTTTATTTTCTCCTTTTTTTTTAGCTAAATACTTGCTTGAGTTACTGTGATTTGCCTTATTTCGTACATTAAGCCAGAAACTACCAGCTTAAACAATAGTTTTTCTGGTGAATCAATGTCACAGTTAACCTGACTCATGCTGAGATTTATAGTTTTTACTGTACAGAAGGGTTGCACACCCTTAAAATTTTACATTTTCCAATATTATGACATTTTTGCAGAATGTTGTGACTTTATTTGGGGAAGATGAAGTATAAATACTGTAGTTTGGAATTATTCTAATTTCATAATGCATATGCAATTTTAGTTAATTCATTTTGGTGTTAAAGATATAGTAAATTTCATTAGTGATTCATGTTAAAAGTGTAGTTAAAATAAGTATTTGTGAATGCTAAGATTTTTCAATAAGATCATTACATTTCACATGAGGCTTAGCATTACACATAAATTTAGGATTTTCACAGAAGAGGAACTAAATGTACGTGAAAAGTTATAAAAGCTGTATGTGTTCTAAGTGCCACAGTAAAGAAGAATCTGTATTTTTTTTAAACACAGTTTCTATTTGTTATTTTTTAATGTAATTTGGATTTTTTTAATTACAACACGGAAAATTATTTTTTTTGTGTTTCAAAAAATGGGGATGCATTCAATAATCAGATTCAAATAATAAATTTTTTGTTTGTTTTATTTTTCTCTGTTTATAAGAAGAAGAAAAAAAGCAAACTAAATTACTGACAATTTCAATATGTCATGTCCTGGATGTTTTTCTGCTGAAACATCCAGTTTTGACCTGGACAAAACCGAGCATGTGCAGAAGGGAGTATGGAAGTTTGCTGGAGAAGGGAATGGTGAGGAAAAAAAACAAAAAGAAGGGAATGGTGAGGTCCATGGGTGCTGAGCTCGCAAAAATACAATGGGAGTGAATGGAGGGAGTCAAGCTCAATTCTGATTCCGTTTGACAAGTGCTCTGAAATTCACATATGATAGCGGTTAATAACAAATATTTGATGTGGCATAGACAGACCACCTGTTTTTGATGGGATGCAAAGGTTTATGTAGACTTAGTAAGAGACTACAATGCGTCGCGTGTCTGACGTCACACTCCGCTCAGTTGTGGTGTGGAGTCTGTGGTGACGTCACACGTGCGTCCAAATTATTAAGGGTTTTACTCACATATGAATCAGCCGTTGGTTAACAGAAGCAGTTGAAACACACATAAATAATTATCATTTATATGAGGTACAAAATGTGTGTGATTTAGGTCACATGATAAACCAGGTATGATTTTAGCATTTTATTTCCTATTGAATAACATTCATTAATTTTCCGATATCAGACCCCATGAGCCTCCCGGAAAGGGTGGAGATTTAAGCTCCCTGTGATACTTGGCATATTTCAATGACCTAAATATGATTTTAATGCAATATATCACAAATGCATGGGGTGTCCAAAACGTGTTTACCCACCACTGTACTGAAAAAGGCTGAATCCCATTTAATAACCCTTCAAACGGAGATTTTCTAGAGGCAGGTTCCAAATGGAGGATACGAGAAATTTCCCAGAATACAATGCGAGTCCTTTTAAAAATGGCGGCATCTAAGAAAGAAGTACAAAGAGAGATGTGGAGGGAGTGTTTAAGGAAGGAGTATTGCGCGTGAAGAAATATAAACTGTTTAACGGAAACAGGAGTTTTAAATAGAGTTTAAGTTATTAGGAGTTTTAATGGTTATAATATGGTTGTACTAATGACCCACACTCCAGAACAGAAGGTGGCAGTAATGTAACATAACCTGGTAAGACACACATGTTGTATTTTCGCCGTAATTAACCGTTTTTAAGTTGTGATAACTGTGGCATTATATAAAGTTTGACATCATTGTCGCAATGTGTAATGGTAATTTTCTCTATATGAGAAAATAACTCGTTATTTACGTAAATGTGGAGTAATCGGTCCATGCTTAGCACTTCTCAGATTGAACTCATCGTAAAAATATGGGCGGGAGAAAACGACAGCAGCAGCAGACATGTTAGTTTACATCTGGTTAAAGCTGTCGTTTTTAGTTTAGTAACAACTGGCTGAGTGAACTGATGACGTAGGTGAGTGTTGAAGGAGTGTCCCAATTCATAGGAGTTGATTTTCAAGTCATACTGTGTTTTGAAGGGGTAAAGGGTGAATGGGATTCAGCCTCTATGCATGATGCAGTTTCAGCTTCTGGCCGACAGAGGGCAGTATACAACCAGGATATGACCACTGATGGCTGCTGAAGGCTTCTAGAAAACACACAAACCCACACAAAATGTCATGGAACAGTTTTTTTTTTCTTGAGGGCTGATGGTCAACATTTTGTGACCTTTTGGGATTGTTATGAGGTCAAAGGTTAGTGGCTGACATTCAATGCCAGTGGTTTCTAAGATGCAGTAAATTCATTTCAGTATTTTCCTTTGTATTTTTAAGGATTCGTAACTATTTTCTCCTACTCTTTATCATGTATTTGTCTTTTTTTTGGTCATTTTGGATAAAACTAGCCCTAAGTGTAAATACGGAAGATAAATTCTTTATGTTTCTTGAGTATTTTAGTATTTGCATTTTATTGAAGTTTCTACTTCTACACATTTCACACTACCATTACATCTGTTTAATTTGAAGACGTCTATTTTGAGAATGTAAGGAGTGTAAAGTACAGATATTTATATACAAATGTAGAGCGTACACGTAAAATGATGTCAGTATAGTTGTGCCATTATTCTGTTGTTTCTGGTTTGTGTTTTTGTTTTGTCTTAGTAGCTGACATTCAGTGTCAGTGGTTTCTTTTTATTTTTAATGATTTGTAACTATTTCCCCCTATTCTTTATCATGTATTTGTGGGGTTTTTTTTGTCATTTTGGATGAAACTAGCCCAAAGTGTAAATATTGAAGAGCAATTCTGTATTTTTCATGAGTATTTTAATTTTATTTAACCTTATACTTCTACTCCACTTCACCTCAGAGAGAAATATGATACATTTTACAGACGGGTAAAGATGCTTTAAACTAAAACACATCGTGTGTGTGTGTGTGTGTGTGTGTGTGTGTTGAAAAGCAAAGATTTGGACAACAAACTTGTATTAATACTTAATAAAATGTTGAATTATAGATTTACATAAACGGGTACTGAGACACTGCAGAATCATAATACAAAAACACTAATTACACAGCAAATCTACAGACCTTTTAAAATAAAAATGACTGCACTAATAAAATAAGTAACAGTAAGAAATTAAAACTGCAAGCAGTCTCAAAGGCCTTCGCCGTCCCTCGCAACCGCCTCCCCATGCGACGTCAGAGTCAAATATCAGCCAAATCTGTGTTTGTATGTTCGATCTACTGCCATTTTACTAACAGTGTATTTGGTGAATCTGTAGGGGGCGCTATAGTGTGAAATAACAATTTCATATGACAAACCGATGTAGACCCAGGAGATAGACGTCTGCGTCAAATTTAAGCCAAATCAGTTTTCATATGTCTGAACTACAGCCATTTTAATACAAGTACATTTCTAGGGGGCGCTATAGTACAAAATCAGAATGTCTTTAGTTAAATGGATGTAGACCTGGGAGATAGACGTCTGAGTCAAATTTCAGCCAAATCGAAGTTCGTATGTCTGAGCTGAAGCAATTTATGTCGTGGTAATTTTTCCCCAAAACTTGGCAAATTTTGCGACAGTGTAGCACAAAGTTTAAAAAAAAAAAATGTGGATAACTTTTGATGTCCCACTTGTCTATGTCTAGATCGTGTTCACTGATTTTGATCTTATTTGGCCCAACGGCCAAGGACGAGTTTGTTAAATTCCAATAACAGTAAATATCCATAACTCCAAATTTTTTAAAATTCAGGCCAAGATGGCGGACTTCCTGTTGGTTTATGGGCGTGACCATCATAAGGTTTTTTTTGTCATCATAGGATGAACATGTGTACAGTTTTCATGGCTCTAACTTCACTAGGGCATGATCTGGCCTAATACAAACTGTTGTCACTATTCTAGGGGGCGCTGTAGACACATTTCTTTACTAACTTTTACGAAACGTATAAATACTTGCAATTTTTCACACTTCTGAGGTGTGTGCAGAAGTTCGTGAGTTTTCATGCATGTTCAGGGGGTCAAATTAGAGGTCAAAGAGCAGAATCAGATCAAACTGTAAGCAGTATCAATAGGCCTTGTGCCCAACGTGGTATGTGGCAAAGGCCTAAAAGTACTTCTTAATAATTTTGCTTTTGCACTTCCAACATTTTCCTTGCAGGCCATAGAAATATAGAGTAGAATAGAATGGGATTTATTGTTATTACACCTGTTGTGCAGAAATTGTATCTAGTTGCAATAAGATTTCTTCCACTGTAGTAGTTTTATGTAAGTACTTTTATTACTGGATAATGTGTGTTTTACAAACTTTAAACTCGGTGTTGGACTAAAATCTGCTTAAAAAATGTCACAAAAATAGAAAATGTGTTTTTTTAAAAGTTTTTATTGGCAAATTAAATAACATGAACATTTCTAAACACAAACATAAGTTTAACCCATAAAGACTCAAACATCCATCACTGACCAAAAGCATCTCAACTGTTGATCCACTAATCCTATCAATCCATGTAGATAATTGTTGTAGAAAAGTTATTTATCTTTTCAAATCATCAAATATGACTATATTTGAGCGTTTATCTTCTATAACATTGATTCACCTGTAAAACCCATGGAGTTGGATCATTGACAGTGGGTGGTCATACTTGATTTATGTTCAGTTAATGGTAGATTTTACTGAATAAGTCAATTTTTCTGCAGTTTTCTCTTCTGAACCAAATAATCATCTATTTTCATGTGAGGATTAATTAATGTTTTTAAGGTGAGTCAATTAAATACTGGAAATTGCCTGCTTCATACTGATGAAATGTAAAATACAGAGGATAATATTCGAATAAATGTTGATAAATCACTTCAGAAAGTTTAGATATAGAGAAAATGTAATTTTGGTGGTGGCACAAAAGTAACAATGGGTCTTTCTGGGTTAAACAACATGATTCTGAAATGTGTATCTAATAGCCACACTAATCTGATATATGGATATTTCTGTGTAAATATAGTACATCTTATTTTCAGAAGTCATAGAAAACATTTTGTGATGCAAAAACATGCATGTGACCAAGAGCTGAAAAAAATACAGTTTGGAGACTAATTCAACAGATGGGTTTGATGGGATTTGTTTGATCTTGCCAGAGGTGGTAAAAGTACTCACATTCTGTACTTAGTAGAAGTACAGCTACTTGTGTGAAAAAGTACTCTGGTAAAAGTACAAATACTGATTCAACTCCTTGACTGAAGTAAAAAAACCAAAAAACGTCTCAATTGTAATAAAGTTTTAAAAAAAAAAGTAAAACTACATTTTTGCTATGGATGAAATAATACTTATTTTACCAAAAAAAAGATAAAAGTTTCAAAAAATATCCAAAAATAAACCATTTAAACCCCCTCTATCTTTCTCCCTTTCTTTCTCTTTTCTCTTTCACCAAAAATAATCAATCCGTATTATTTATTTGCACTTTACATTTACCATCTTTTCATTGTAACATGTCAGTATTGTTGTTTGTTTTGTCTGATTCATGTCTTATTTCTCTGTCCACAACGTCTTATTAACTATCACTAGTATTAAAATAAATGTAAAAAAGAAAAACCCAAAAAAATACTCAAAGTACAAGTACCTAAAAAAATCCACTTAAGTACAGTAACAAAGTACTTCTACTTAGTTACCTCCCACCTCTGGCTCTTGTTCCATCACAGTCCGATACACTGGAGTCCTTGAACGCCTCATTCAGCTGCTGTCCTGGCCCAGTTTGACGTCATACGTGACCATGTGGAAGTTGTCCCAGGCGAACAGCTTCCTCTGGCCGTGGTTGTAATCCACCATGCTGTTGTACCGGTACTTATTTTTGAAGGGAATAGCCACAGCCCGCCCCACACCAGTTGCGGTGTCAAACACATAGTTAATAGTGGTGTTGGACGCGGTGTAGCTGGACACCGTGTACAGACGACCACACACCATGAAAGCGTTGGCCACCGTGTTCTTCCTGATGTTGGTCTCCCAGCTCTTCTTCACCTCCAGGCTTTGGGGATCCAGCTGGGAGATGACAATGGCACCTTTAGCTTTGCTGGTGCTGTAGATGGCCCACAAACCCTGCTCGTCCACTGCCAGGTCCACATCAGTGTAGCCCCCCCAGGAGTATGGATACTGGCCGTGGAAGCCGGCGTGAGGCAGATCCAGGCGTGATGCCAGGCTCTCGGACGCCAGATCGTAACGGATCAGCGTGCGGCTGCGTCTGCGCTGGTAGTACAGGGAGCCTCTGTAAACCGTCGCCCCTGTGCTCTCCATGGACTCGGGCAAAACCAGGACCTTCATAGGGAACCCACGAGAGAACTGATTGACGTCTTCGTACGCAAAGACCTGCCGAACATCTTTTCCCACAGCGTCGATCCGCCACACAGTGTTGTTGGTGTATTGGGAGCTCTGAGGTTCAGGGTCCTGCAGCCATACTCCATATTTACCTGTAATACTGTCAGCTTTTCTGTGTAACATGGGTTCTCCCACTGACAGCAGCTCCCCACAGCCTAGAACACAAAGAAGGTAAACTGTAGAAGATGACTGTGTTTCCACGGTAACTACAGGGCCCATAAACGTCCAAATATGGTCATCTAACCATTAATGTAGGTTAATAATGTAGGCAGATAGCAGGTTTGGTCAACCTTCTTTTTAGAGGTGATATTTAGACATTTTCTAACATGAATCCAAAAATAACAGTTACATTATTGGCATAGTTATTACATTATCAAGGTTTTGTTTTGTTTTTTTAATGTAAGGTCAATAATGTAATAACCTGCCAATAATGTAATAACTTATTGCGTTGTTGGTTGGGAAATGTTATCATGTTATTAGCTTTATTATGTTTCAAATGGGCACAAATTATTTTGTTCTTGGCAGTTGGTTGTAACAAGATGGTTTGAGTCGCCGGTAACTCTTTGGGTTTTTATGGGTTAAAAATATTTGCAAAAGACATTCTATTAAAAATAAATTTAAAGGTTTTCTGCTCCTCTACAGCCAGTGGTGTAGTGCTCCCTGGAGAAGTGGGTTTATTCTAAATGTTTACCTTTATTTTCCAGTAGTCTGGATAAACACCATCATAGAAACAGTCACATAAAAGACTACTCTGTTTAGTTTACCCAAAAATCTATCAGTACCCAGTCAGCATGTCCATTTGTGCCTGTGGAAAGGTTATAATACATGTAAGTGTCCCATGTGGGTTTGTCCACAGTTTCCATGGTGACCCCACATGTGTTTGCTCAAATCAGACTTAGAATGTCTTTATTGTCATTGTACTGAGTTCAATGAAATTGAGGTAGAGCTCTACGGTTCAGTGCAAGAATTCACAAAAAACAAATATCAGTAAAACGACAACATATATTAGTAAAAGGAACAGTTATTTACATTAAATATGTAAAGAATTGCAAACTAAGATATTTGTAAAAGATAATTTAAAGTGCAACATAACATGAGAAGTAGTGCAAATTATATGAAAGATAAATATCGTGGGATAAATAATGTCAAAATTAAATAATATGAGATATTCAGATTCTATGAACAAACACATGTGGGGTCACCATGGAAACTGTGGACAAATCCCCATGGGACCCTAATAGTATCCCAAATATAACTCATCTGGGGCCCACATGGATATGCTGGCTGGGTAGTATTTACTTACTATTATACAATTTTATTAAGATAAATAAAATATAGAAATAAATAAGAAAAGGGATAAAGGAAATGGAAATAGGAAAGAATGCAGGGATGAATACTGAAAAAAGCAAAAACATAAATAAGGACAACATAAATAAATACGTGGCACAGATGTACATTTATCAAGCCATTTTTATATGAATGTATTTCTGTATTTATTTTTTCAAAATGGGAGGGTTGGTCCTCCATATTTTTCAGGTGGATGTAGAAATGGGTATACCTAATGCAGATGGAAAAATAAGTAGGTATACTCTATATTCTATCATATACCCTGGATTACACCACTGTGTACAGCACTTAAGTAAATTAAATACAAAATAGAATTATATACACTTTCGTGAACTGTTTCTATTCATGCAGTTTTATTTTATCACTTGGTAAAAAAAATACTTCAATTTTATTCCAGTACATTTGTGTGACAGGTTTAGTTACTTCTCAAGTTAGTTTTCCATCCCATTCTTTTTTTGGTGAATCATAGATGAAGTAAGTGTTCCTGTATGAGTTGGAGAATTGTCCTCTTTTTAAAATTCCATAAAGTCTTTGAATCCCCTCTTGCATTAGGTGGAAAATATGTCACTGCAGAGATGAAAACAGGTCTGTTTTTCTGGGATGATTGAAAGCTGGTATTTTAGAAATATGTAGTACTCAGAAGATCAGCTTAAACTACCAAAAAGTATTTAAACTGAAAAGTAAAATGCAAAATATACATTAATGCAACATTATATATAATAGTAAACCAGTCGGGTAAGATTTTACTGCAAAATAACTAAACTTTACAAACGTTAAGTGCATTTTATTGACATTTACTGCAATATTAAGATGTCTCCTCAAGAAATGGATCTAAACAGTTGTTCCATCATGACATTAAACCTCTATTCTTTACCTGTGAAGCTGTGGTTTCCCTCAGGAAGGAGGTGGGATGCTGGAACCTCTGTCACTTCTGCCTTCATCTCCTGGTATGCACCATTACTGTATGTAGGGTCTGGGAGAACTACAGAAAAACCACACAGACCACACTCAGTGAGTCAGCATTAGCTTCTTTAGTGCAGCAGGGCCTCCTCAAACACTACTATGTTCTCTTCAAAAAGATCATGCTCACAAAAACAAGTACGTATGCGTGACACAGCCGTAAATGATGCATCTGCGTTGTAAATTCCTATCCCTTTACTCAACATGGGACGACGAACTGCAACCTGACCTGGACACTTTTCACTATGTAACCAAAAAAGATCACATCACAATCAAAAAACAACCTAAAAATATCTGAAATAAATACATACTAAATACCTACAAAGTTATATATATATATATAAATAAATGCAAAAAAACCCTATAAATAATATTAAATGCCTATTCAGGGATGTCAAACTCTAGTCCTCGAGGGCACTGTCCTACATGTTTTAGACATTTCCCTTTTCCATCACACCTGGAAAATATTCCATCTTTATCAGGTTTCTGCAGAGTATGATGATGAGCTGATCATAAAATGAACCAGGTGTGATGAAAGAGGGAAACATCTAAAACATGCAGGATACTGGTGTTTGAAGACCAGAATTTGATACCTGTGTATGTTAAAAATCTATAAATTAATACTAAAAATTCTACAAATAAATATAAAAAAGTAAATATCTACAAAAAATATATGAATAAATTAATACCTACTAAATACTATATATATAATAATAAAAAATTATACCAATAAATTCTCCAAAAAATCTATATAAATACTATAACATCTATAAGCAAGTATTAAATACCTACTCAAGATTAAATAAATAAATAATCTATAAATAATACTAAATAAATACTAAAAATATATAAATTAATACAAAAAAATCTATAAATACTAAATATATATTAAAAAAAATACATAAATACAAAAAGAATCTCTAAAAAAATTTAAATACCTACTAAATGCTAAATAAATACAAAAATATAATAAATACCTACTATATTTCATCATCTGCATCATTTACTAGGAACATTACTTTTGTGTTTTTTTTTTTTAAATGTATTTTATATTTGTGAGTGCTGGACATACCACTGGCAGGCCTCTGGTTGTTTTTATTTATGTTTTATATTTCTATTTGTGAGTGCTGGACATACCACTGGCAGGCCTCTGGTTGTTTTTATTTATGTTTTATATTTCTATTTGTGAGTGCTGGACATACCACTGGCAGGCCTCTGGTTGTTTCCATGTTGAGCATCTCCTGGGATGTGCTGACAGGGTTTGTGCCTCAGGACCTCTGCCTCCTGGTTCATGTCAGACAGCCTCCTCTGCAGCTCCTGGACCTGCCTGTTCAGACGTTCCTTCTCCTGCTGCAGCTGGTTTCTCTCCCCTGTAACCTGTGCGTACGCTTCTTGCAGACCCTCCTCACTTTTAGCCCCAGTGTTACTCTCCTCTCCCGTTAAAAGCCTGCTAACCAGAGCCTCCAGCATGGTGAGCCGGGACAGGACTCCATCTATCTCTGGTTTTCTGGCACCTCCTGGGCAGCTGGACTCGTCTGGACTGGCCACACTGAAGGTGTACTGGCAGCGTCCGGTCTGGTCACTGGAGCGGCTGAAGGAGGCTTGGTTTTCAGTTTGGCTGGAGCTGGTGAGGGTGAAGCAGAAAAGACACAGCACAGACACCTGAAGCCACATTTTTGGAGATTTTTTAAAGTAGATGATCCTCAGATTTGGGGATATTTGCAGTGATGATACTGTTGATCTTCTTCTGCTCGTGTCAAAAAGACTATATTTCCCTTCTTGAAATCTGACACTTAAACTTGTCTTTCCTGACCTGTGTATCAGTGGTCAGTGCAGGTTAGAGTCTGAATTCCAACAATGCTAAGAGCAGGATATTTATACTGTTAACTGACAGGCAGTGGGAGGGGATGAGGAGTGTGGCAGGGAGTGAAAAATCCAGGGGGTGTGGAGTTTGCATCAAGATGCACGTGTTTCTACTTTTTGACAGAGGTGGCAAAAGTACTCACATTATGTACTAAACCCTCCTCTGGTCCTAATATTCTGTATACCACCCCGAAATGACCCCCTAATATAAACAGCTTAATTGACTTTGAAATACCAAATATTATTTTACTTAAAGAAACTACAAACTTGTGTGAATACCTGAGTTTTCCCTCTTCACCTACAGAATGACTGTTTATTCAACACACCATTTATTGCTATTTGGGAGAACTGTCATCTGCAGCACCTTTATGACCTCTGGGAATCTACAAAGGATTAATATAGTTCCATTTGGGTCAGATCGAAGGGTTAATATTGTTCCGTTTGGGTCAGATCAATGGGTTAATATTGTTCCGTTTGGGTCAGATCAAAGGGTTAATATAGTTCCATTTGGGTCAGATCAATGGGTTAATATTGTTCCGTTTGGGTCAGATCAATGGGTTAATATTGTTCCGTTTGGGTCAGATCAAAGGGTTAATATAGTTCCATTTGGGTCAGATCAATGGGTTAATATTGTTCCATTTGGGTCAGATCAAAGGCAGTGCAGTCCAGCAGAAGACCACCTGTCTGGTCTTGTTTACATCTGCTACTGATTGATCTGAGACAGAACTAAAACATTTTCACATTCTGTGGAACTAACTGTGGAATTAACTGTCGTGTCATTTTGATCCAAAGTCGACCTGTGTACTTTTTTTTTTTTTTATAGCTCACATGGAAATGTGCATAAAGGTGACAATTCACATTTTCTAAAGTTGTGGTCAATCAAGGAGAAGTAATCAAATTTCAGTTAGAAAAAAATTTGTTTTAGGGGATTTTTTTGTTTTGTTTTAAACATGGTTGCAGGTCATTTTAACCCAAGGACAACATGAGGGTTAAGTAGAAGTACAGCTACTTGTGTGAAAAAATAACCTTGTAGAGAAGTACAAGTAGGCCTTTACATAAGCAACAGTTAAAAAAAAAATACAGCTTCTCAATTATAATAAAGTAAAAACGTAAAACAGCATTTATTTATTTATTTATTTATGCCATTAATTAAATAACACTTAAGTGGGAAAAATCTGAAAAATTATTATTCAAAAATAACGTTCTTAAAAGTGAAAAATGGAACAAAAGTCATAACTGAGATGAAAAGCAATCATTATGAGATGCAAAAAGTCATAAATATGAGATTAAACAATTGCATAATTATGAGATAAAGTTAAAAATATGAGATTAAAAAGTCACAGTTATGAGATAAAAGTCATAATTATGATATAGAAAGTCACTATTTCTTTCCTCCACACTGATTTTCCCTCTGAAGCCACTTATTTTTTGTACTGTCACATATGTTTAGTTTGAAAAAGTAACGCGTACACTCTGAGAATGTAAAGAGTATAGAGTACAGATATTTATGCAAAAATGTATGGAGTAAAAGTAAAGAGTTGGCAGAAAAATAAATACTAAAAAAATCTACTTCAGTACAGTAACAAAGTACTTTTATTTAGTTACTTCACACCTGTGGTTTTTGGTGAAGGTGGTTGAAATGTTGTGAAAATGACAAACAGGATCAGTGGAAAAATCCACCTGTTAATTCAACATTCTTTATATTAAGTCTGAGCGGTGGTTGTTTTGACTGGACAGCACTGTTTTATGGGTCTACAGGCTGTGCTGTTTACTTCCTCTGTAACTGATAGTTGTGCCATTAAACTGTCGTGTGATTAACTGTAAACCTGGTTTATGGGTGGCACCGGGCTCTGGGGGGATTTGTTGAGTAATTCAGGAATCTGCAGAGCGGGGTTAGTCAGTCAGCAGTGCAGCCTTCTCTCCTCACCACAGATGGGCAGGAATGTCTGGCACATGGGGGATATTGCAAGGAAAGTATGTTTGGCCCTTGTTTTTTTCCCATCAAACCCCATGTTGTCCACAAATATGTGTTGTTTTATCATTAACCAAAGGAGAGAGTGAGGAAAAAGCCATGCATTATTACAAAAAACAAACATTTCCACTACAAAATTAAGCAAAACAAAGATAGAAACTGCCAGTGAAATATGTGACAACTATTTCAGTAAGAATATCTATTATTATTATTATTATTATTATTATTATTATTATTATTAATAATAATAATTTCAAGATCTATGTTCACAAATAAGTTTGTCTTAATTTTTGTGAGATTAAATATTTTGACTAGAAATTAGAAAAATGCACTTAGTAAGATTTAGCTTTTTTTAACAGTGGAAAAATAATATATTAAAACAGAAATCGAATAATTATACTGCAAAAATCAAAATCTTACCAAGTGTATTTTTTCCTCATTTCTAGTCATTATACATAAAATAAGACATAATCACTTAAACAGTAACTTTTTCTGTGAAATATAAGAGACAATAGATCTGGAAAATTTCAAGAAATTTAATAAGAATAATTTTCACTTTTTCTGTTGGCATTTTTTTTTTACTATAAAACAAAAGGGGGCGCGTGCCCAACCTTCCATAAAGTTGTCCCCACTAAAAATCATTGTAGGCACACAAAAACAATTGGATAATAAAATAGAAATGTTGAATAAAGCGACACACACGCGCTGCACATTTTAAACAGGAAAGTTTAAATAAAAAAAAAATTGTTGACAGATTATGATTCCTATATTTCTCAAAGTGGTTTAGTCCACATGCCGTCTCCAATGGACGGGGCTAACGGCAGTTCTGTTTATTAGCTAGCAAGCTAACAATGAGAAACTACGCTAATGTTTAAAAGCCAGTTAGTCATTTATCACACTAATTATTCTACAAGATCAAGGTTGTAACATGAAAGTGGCGTTTTTCCTGCTTTGTCCCACATCAGCCTATATTTGTCTTTATTTATTTATTTAAATCAGCTCACCGGTAAGCTAATAGCCTAGCTTCTGATGCTAACAGGCTCAAAGGAGTAGGCTAATGTAGAATAGCAACAACAAGAGGGAACACATGAAGAAACAAGAGGCCGAGGAAAACGAGGAAGAGAGAAAAGAGAGGGGAGGAAATATAGAGGACACTGTTTTCAAAAACTTCTGTTTGGATATTAATGTCAGATAATTAATATTACAATAACACACACACACACACATATATATAAAATATCCCAAAATCTTTCCCCATGTACGAGTTTCAGTTTTGTATCATATTTCCATATTAATTATTTATGAACAAAGAAAAACGAGATATAACATAAACAAACTGTTAATTCCTTATCAAAATTGTCAGCCTCCTTCCTTATTAATGACAGTCTAGTTGTGTCACTGGAAAAGGCATCTGAACAAATTCCTTCCCCTGGTGGATTATCTGTGTATTGCATGTATCTAATTTTATGTATCATATTTTTCAAGAAAAAAATATCACACGCATCATACAGAGGGCATAAAACTCATGAATCAAAATACATTCAGCATTATAGGGTTAACATGTAACCAGAGAGGACATGATCTGACAAAATGTCAACCAGAATAAAAGGAAAATATGCACCTACAAGTTTGCATTTTAACAAACTTTTGAGATTTCATGCAGAAGAATGCAGTCTTCGTTTCCTCCTGTATACAGTCTCGTTAAAATTACTCGACCATCAAAAGTAATCAAAAGCAATGGTTATGCAATCAAGTACTAAGTCCTGTGTGGATCTTGTCACTAAAACATAAAAAAGAAAATGGAATAAATAAAAGCACTAGTTTTGTCAATACAATTCCATAGATATCAATGCAAGAGCTGCAGTGTTTTCGTTATTATGAAGAAAATATGGAAAATAGATAGATATGAACTGAAATTTGATTTTTTTAATTTTTTTTTGGCGCACTATATGTGTCCAAATAAGTGTACCTTTACTTTCACCAGGCAAAATAAACAAGAAAATGTGGGGAAAAATGCAAGGGTGGTCTAATAATTGTTGTTTCTGTGATTGTATTTATTGGTCTATTCCAGAAGTAGGAAGCTGTTACTGTGAAGGCTGCCTGGACATGAAACCTCTGGGAGTTGGTATGTTTCTGCACTGAACACAGAGGGGAAATACCAAATATATCACCACTGAGTCTGAGCCTTGTGTACGCATGTAAGTGTGTAAAAAAACATTCTTCTACTCTCTAAAAGCCAGTTGAAGTTCAATCCCCATCCCTTACATCTCCTCCACTTTTCTTTTTGTTCCTTTTTAAAGATATGCAGAGTATTTTCTTCATGTTTGTTTCATATGAACCACCCAAACAGTGACTGGTGGTGCACATCTGCATCTGGTTCCACCGCCTAGTTAACCTGTCTGCTTTACGGCTCATGGAAAGTCACCGGTGCACCACAGTGTTTTCAGCACAGAGGTGTGTTTTTCTTATATAACATTACGAGTCCTGTAAACGTTAGTCTCAGCTCCTCTGTCGCCCCTAAGGAGACAAGGGAATCACAACAAGCACCTGAACTTTTCCACAGGCACAATATGCTGAAGTAGGAAACACAGTTAAATGTCTGCACAAGTGATTAACATTTGCACAACCTTCATCTTTGTATTTATGTACAGTATATATATATCCTTCTGAGACCCAGCAATGCATTTTTGTCCTTGTAGGGGACAAATGTTTTACTTAAAAATTCTGTTCTTTGCAATGGACATTCCATAAAAACAAAACAAAAAAATAAAGAAGTTATTTTTTAAAATTTATTTGTTATTTTATGCAGTTTCCAATGAAGACAATTGTTTAATGTAAAAAAAAGCTAAATCTAACTTTCCTGGGTCTCGGACAGATATGCTGCAAAAATTTGCCTACTCTATATTTTCTTCCACAACTCCCACTCAGAAACATTGCAATATTTCCTTCCACATAGGATTTTTTTTTTTGGATTGATTTTCCTCTTACATTAAACCTTAAACATTCTATTTTCTCCATTAAATATCCAAACAGGTGTAGAAATCCATCTTTGTCATGTCTTATGACAATATACAAACCTGTCTATGGTATCATTAGGCCTATTTCTTTTATTCTTGTGAATGTGGTTGGAAACGTTCTTAGTTCAGGTCTCAAGGTTTTTTTTTTATGTCGGGGAAATTTATGTGAATCACGAACACGATGGTCATTATCTTTGGGATTATCTGGACACCAGTAGATGTTGGCGTCCAGGAAGGCATTAGCACAAACATCGACTACTCGACTCCCGTAGCATAAGTCGACTTAAAAAACCGAAGTCGTTAATGCTCTAGCGTCCAGCTGGTATGTAACCAACGGCAGAGTGGTCACTGGTCAGTCCCGCACATTCATGAACAATGGCTGAGGTGGATGGCACGTCGGCGATACACACTCCGGACAACGTAAAATACATATCGTGTCCGTTTTTGTACCTGCTCATTTTGTAAACGTTCCCTTTTGATTGTTAATGAGGCTAACAGTTTAGAGGCTTTCATCAGTAAAGACAACCAGGAAAATGAAGGAACAGTGTTTCACAGACAACAAGGCAAAGGACAAAGTATAATGTTAGTGGATTATGTAAAAGTGTCAGCTGGTAATAATGCTCATTACTGTCACACTACATGTTTCATCAGGAATGGTTGTAAACACACCAGAATATTTGACAGAATACTGTCCCCTGGTGGGCTGAATAGAATATTCAATTTTGATGTTGAGGTGTTAGTGAGGCATTTTCAGAGTAATATTATTAATGTGTTTTTGAATATTATTTGAATATCTACATTAATTTTCAGATGAAATTCAAATATGATTTTTGGGCAAAACAGTGTGTGTGTGTGTGTGGGGGGGGGGGGGGGTTGAGTCCTCTAAAAGTTAGTCTCAGCTCCTCTGTTGCCCCGATAGAGACAAAGGAATCACAACAAGCACCTGAACTTTTCCACAGGCAGTTTCGCAATATGCTAAAGTAAGTCTGTTAGGAAACACAGTTAAATGTCTGCACAAGTGATTAACATGTGCACAATGTTCGTTATTATAAGTATATACGATGCAATAATTTAGTTACTATATATTTTGTTACACAACTCCAACTTACGAACATTGTAATATTTCCTTCCATGACTGATTTTCCTCCTACATTAAGCCTTCAACATTCAGTTTTCTCCATTAAATATCCAAACAGATGTACAAATCAGTCTCTGTCATGTCTTATGACAATGTGGGAATACATGGAAAGCATGTACAAGAGGAAATATGATGTTTACATTACATGAAAGACAGAAACATATGACTTTTTGAGGGACATATTTCAAAGTAATTGAAAAAGACTGTTGATTTATTTTGTGAGACTGTCATTTATAGTTGAAGGGATAGTCTTGTAAAGGCCCAACTGCACAATAGGCTTTAAGAGGTCAAAGAAAATTGTCAATTTCTCATTGTCATTATATGTATAGTATATATGCTGCAATAATTCAGCTGCTTTACATTTTCTTCCACAACTTCCACTCAAAGACATTGCAATATTTCCTTCTACAAAGTATTTATGATTTGTTGACTGATTTTCCTCCTACATTAAACCCTAAACATTCCATTTTCTCCATTAAATATCCAAACAGATGTAGAAATCAATCTCTGTCATGTCTTATGACAATGTGGGAATACATATCAGCATGTACAACAGGAAATGTGATGTTTACATTACATGAAACACAGAGACGTATGACTTTTTTGACGGACATATTTCAAAGTAATTGAAAAAGATTGTTGATTTATTTTTCAGAGACTGTGATTTATAGTTAAAGTCATGATAAAAGGATAGTGTTGGAAAGGCACAACTCCACAATGAGGTTTAAGAGGTCAAAGAAAATTGCTGATGGGATCCCTTTTATAGTCAGGTACCAGATGCATGCGTGTACACAGTTGTTATTGAAATAAATCGGCCGTTATATAATCAAAAAAATATGAATAATGGATGGATAACAGCTGGATAATATTTTGTAATCACATCAAAAACAGAGAAAAAGTAGTAGCTTTGGCAGTAATTTTAAAGGATACAAATAAAATCCAAAAAATTCTTGGCAGTACAGGATTTCCACAGCTGTATTTGGATATGTATTACATAATACGATGCAACCAGACAAAGAGTGGAGGGCTTCTGAGGCAACAGCACCACAGAGGAACAAGAAAGCAGATGAAAGAATCTGTGTGATTACTGATTCAGGACATTCATGTCCAGAATGAAATGTAAATCATAAGAGCTGCAGCCAGTACAGTTTGGTTATTGGTTCAGACGACAGGCAAAGGGGGATTTTTTTTTTTTTTTTCAGTTAAAGAGATGTGGGTTTGGTAGCAAATTCACTGCCAGTTCTTTCAGACTGAGTCACTGAAGTAATGACAACATGCTTTTCCATTTCCACTGGTCGATCATGGCCAGTTTTCCCACACGAAGAAATCACTGGCTCCACACGCCGACATTTACAGGTGTGAACAGTTGCATAATGTGTATTTACATACTCTGCTTTCAGTGCGAGTGTGTGGGTTTTGGTTTTTTTTTTATACGTAAATGTCCATGAAGCTGTCAGTCGTCAACACCCGCCTCCCCGTCTATTCAACCTGAAACTTACAAAGCTGTTTCTCTGGGCGTTTGTTTTAGTTCAGGGAAAACACAGCAGAATAGTATTTTTGGATGCTTTACTTTTGATGTAAACGGGGAAATAAATGTGCATGTTTGGATTCTGTTGTTTAGCATTCATTCATTCATTATTTTCACCCAATATTGGTTGGGATGACTATTGTAATCACTTTGTGTGTGTGTGTGTGTGTGTGTCCACAGAGACATATCATGCTATAACTCAATGAATACTTGAGATATCACTATTAAATTACATGGGCATGTACATATAGCTAATGCACATCAGATGCAATGATCCATTTGAGTAAAGGTCAAAGGTCAAGGTCACAATGAACTACAACATAAAAATCACATTATCGGCTATAACTTTTGAATAGAGGTTCACAGAACTTTCAGATTGGTACCAAACAATGTGGAATGAAAATTTCTACACCAATGGTTAAAACTGCACTTGTTTTTCTTAAGACATAATGATAATAATAATAATGGATTAGATTTCTATATCGCTTTTCAAGGCACCCAAAGCACTTTACATTTGTGAGCCATCATTCATTCACTCTCACATGCTCACTCTGGCGGTGGTAAACGACATATGTAAAGCGTAGCTACCATTTCAGGCATTTCGGGCATCTCTGACCATCACCCCACATTCATACACCAGTGTGAGTGACACTGGAGAATCAAGTGGGAATCAAACGGCCAACCCTTCGGTTAATGGTCGACCCACTCTACGAACTGAGCTGTGGCTGCCCCAATAATAATAATAATATCAACAACTATTTGACATGTCAAGTGGTTGATGTTATTCACATTTTGAAGGAAACATTACAAATGTAAACATTATTATAATGTAATTTTCCTCTTTTCACTGTTATTATTTTACTGACCTGACCCGTTTCAGATCATATTGGGCTGAACGCAGAACTGAAGCTAAATGAGTTTGATACCCCTGTTGTCGAAGATGAGCCTCTGCACATCCAAATGATCATGAAACAATAGAAAACGGCATTTTACACCAATTATTTACATGGATTGATAGGTTAAATAATCAACAGGTACTAAATATTTTATATTTGGGTCAGGGTGGATGTTTGAGTCTTCGTAATGTTAACATGTCCACAAAGGGGCAGTTGTTTTGGCGGTGTTGAAAATGGTCGTCTGTGTGAGCGAGGCTATAATCACAGTAGATGAGCGACGCCTACACACATGAAACCTCTCCCTTACAGTGCACTAGGTGTTGTTTGGCCGCTGACAACTCAATGCAGGTGTTAAACCACAACTTCTGATTATAGATCCAGACAGGCATGGCAGCAGAGTGTCCTTTGTGAAAACATTGACTGTTGCACATTAGCCCACTGCAGTGTTGCAGCTTTTCTAACACTTTCTGTCAGGTACTGTGGGTGTGTTGTACAAGTTCTCAGACTTAGAGGAAATGAGGTGATGCTTCTGTTATAAACTGTGATATTTCCAGGAGTCTTAACCCCTTAATGCATGCATTTAAATAGAAGTATATATGTATATATACAGTATAGCAAAAAATAGGTCTATCAAAATTAAAACATTAACTTAGATTAACCCATAATCATGATTCAGGTGATTAAAAATGTTTAATGCAATACATATTTTTGCATATGTTTTGAATATTTTGTCACATTTTTTGGTGTTTGTTTCTGTATTTTAGAAGAGTTTTTTTGAATATGTTTTGGATTTTTCGAGGGGGTGTGTGTGTGTTTTTTTTCCCTCCATATTTTTTGGGTTTCTTCATGTGTTTTTGTGTATTTTCTGGGAAATTTCAGCACATAACCCCCCCCCCCTACCCAAGAACAGTCAACCAACATGAAGTGTTTTCATCATGATTAATAAAAATTAATCCAAAGCAACCCTGTGATTAAGCTGATTAAAAATTGTAATCATTTAACAGCCCTAAAAAAAAAGAAGAAATGTTAAATTCAGTGGAGATCAGGGTATTAACAGAAACGTGGATTATTCGAGTCCTGTAGCACAAGTTGACCTAAAGTTGGAGGAGTCGACAAGTGGCATGTTAATCTTTTTCTCCCTCGTCGCTAAACACAGACCAGTCAGACCTAAACCAGAGGAGACATGGCTGCTGCAGGTAACACAGGGTGGTGGGTCTGACTAAACAAAACAGAGTGACAGACACGCATCACATGTGGAAATACTTGACCTTAGACAGAAAAAAAAAAGTCACAGCCATCTGAAGAGGCATGCGCTAGCTAACCTGAGTGATGTGAGCAGCTCTTTTTTTTTTTTTTTTTTTTCCCCCCAAGCATGATGTGGACAGTGTGCTGTGAGTCTTGACGGCTGCTGACTTAAAGTTTTTACACTTAAAAAGTGAGGATGCCTGACAGATGTCTGGACAGTCCACTTTTAGAGCCGTGGGTCCAGACAAAATGTGGACATATGTTTACCTACTGATGTTGTGCAGTTAAATTTAACAGAAAAGTATTTGCAAACTTTTTTTCGTTGGGGTTAAAATACTGATGCTTGTCTTGTCAGTGGAGAATTGTTACGTTGCAGTGAACTTAATATAAGTTGCTCATTGCTGGACAGACACGTGTCTGTGTTGTTCCTCCACTGACAGTGTGATGATGTCATCACGACTCGTCGAATTAACTTTAACTTTATTGACGGATAAATCGGCTTGAAAAAAAAAATGAAGTCGTTAATGTCCTAGTGGAGATGATTAATTTGACTATAGCACATATAATGGACAGATTTTTTATTTTTTTGGTATGTTGCATATTTACGACAGTAGGCATTAAGCGGTTCTATTGCACAGAGGAATAGTTTAAGTGTATGAGTGTTACTGATTCCCCCTGAGGTGCCATATTTCATATTCCCAAAGTCTTGTAAATTGTCAGTAACAAGTGTTCATGCCTGTATTTTGTGACATTACATCATCTAAATACACAGTGTAAAATCATGGAATTCGAGCTCATTGCTGTTTCAGTTCTACATCCCGTTTTAATAAGTACAGGTTCATGAAATTCTTCTGCTTCTAATGTATACATTCAACTGTTTCAGTAAATTCCTCTCTTTATACCTACAACGCAAAACGTCATTCCATGTGTTGAGCGGTGTTTGTCTGGGCCGCTGGTATGGCTTACGTAACCCCCCCCCCCCCCCCCCCCCCCACACACACACACACACACACACACACATAATGACAGCTTTACAACAGGACCCTTCCATTTTTGCAAACCTGGCAAACAATTATCAGCCATGTCATCAATCTATCTTGAAAGAAGAAAACAACGAAAAGGTTTTTATCCTCACTGAGTAGCAGAGATGTGAACAGTAACTCTACTCTGTTTCCATCTTGAAATGATATGAGCTGAAATTATATTTGTCACAGGGGCCTTGAAAATCTCATCTGAGAAAAATAGAAAGTCCTAGAAAATTCCTTCCTTTCAAAAAAATAAAAATAAAATCTAAATTTACAGCTGTATCAAATTTAGCAGCTGCATCTGTACTTTTATTGTAGCAGAAGAACAAACTGATCTTATAGTTACAACATGGACTGATTTGACTATTGTGAACTGGACCCACTAAGGCGCTGTTCTTCAACCTTGGGGTCCGGATCCCATGTAAGGTCGCTTGGAAATAAAATAGGGTCACCTGAAATTTTCCAGCAATTGATAAAAATAAAACAGAAAATATTAGGTAAGTTGAGAAACAATGCATAATACTATACATTATATAGAATAAATCAGGGGTGTCACTCGTTTTCAGTCCTATATGATCTCAAATGGACCAGACCATTAAAATAACAGTGTGAAATTACATTATAATGTTTACAACGTTTCCTTAAAAATCTGAATAACATGAACAATTTAAAATGTCTTAAGGAAAACAACTGAAATTTTAACAATATTTTGCCTCAGCTGGCATCAATTACAAAGTGCATTACAATTGTAGTAACAGGCAGAACATTGGTAAAATTACACTTCTCTTCAGACATTTCAGGTCAAGGTAGTTTGTTAATCTGAAATTTTTCATTTAATTTTATTTTTCACATTAAAACCAAATTTAAAAATATGCAGTTTTCATTATTCATAAGTACTTATGATCATATTTTATTGGTTTAAGCAAATGTTTTGTATGTGTAACCTGAATTAAAATTATTTTTTACACCATTGATTGTTAATATTTTCAGTGTAATTCAATCTATGAGCCAGAAATTCACCCTTTGGCCCCCGAGCCTTATGTTTGACACCTGTGGCTTAAATGTTGTGTAAAATTTATATGTATTTACAACATAGTACAGCAAACCATTACATGAAATATATAAATTTGACCAAACAAAAAAAGTTCTATTTTTAATATCTGGGGGTTGCAAGAAATTTGTGATGTTAAAATGGAACCACTGTCCTAAGGTCAGTTTTGTTTTGTCATGGGGAGTGGACGACCCTTCCTGTGTAACTTCAGTGTTGCAGTGAAGCATGGGTAATGGATGATTCAGGGTGATGATGGAGTGGTGGATAGAGACCAACATGTTGATAACCACTCTTCCTGGCTTGGCTTTGACCTGAAGCCAATAATCTGTTCCCCACCATCCGCCGACCATCTGTCTGTTATTATAAAACACATACAACATAATCTCTCTCTCACACACACACACACACACTACACACAATACCATGCATGTGTGCTTACTTAGAACATGCACACAAAAGGAAACTGGAGTTCAATAAGAATCATTTAATCCCCTGTAGGAAACTGCAGCTCAAAAGTTGTTTGTTTATGATTAAAAACAAAGCTACAGCTCAGAAATGTGCAAAACATGCTGGAAAATATACTGTATTACTTTGTTATATGTAAAAAAACCTGCACATGAAGTACACAGACAATTTTTTTTAGAAGTAAAGGGAAATCTGGTCTCTGCATTTTACCCTAACATTAGCATATAGCACACAACTAAGGAATGCAGACATGTTCATGAGTGAACGATAAATGAATGTATTATGGTATATAAAGAAAACACAATATAATCACTAACAGAGCAAATAAGCAAACTATTAAATTATGGCAACCAATATATATACATACTAGGGGTGGGAGAAAAAGATCGATTCATATATGTATTTGGGATTTTTTTCTTTTACAATTTTTAAATCGATTTTTTTAATTCAAAAATCTATTTTTTTTCCATAGTTAAATGATTCATTTTAAGCCGGGTGGAAAAAGATATTACCACTTGTCTCCAGCTGAGGGCAAAATGTTTTTCTTTGACTATCGACTGTATGACGTTATATGCGTTCCCAGAATAACTTGAAGGGAAGACAGAATGGCGACCAACTTGCAAAAATGCGCAGAGATAAAACCCTCACCATCACATTTTAAGTCAAAAGTGTGGACACATTTTGGATTTTTTGCTTTGAAGTGAAAAGCAGAGTTGGATATGTGGAAAGATATTTGTGAACTCTGTAGCGCACATGCAGCATACTGCGGAAACACCACAAACATTACTGCGCACTTAGCAAGACCCCATCCTGAGGTAAATGAAGAGCAGGAACAGCTAAATAAGATAAATAAATACTGGACAAAATATATATTTATATTTATTTGCCTCTTTTACATGTAGTCCAGGCTTTGAAAAGAGAGTTTAACTTCACTTTATTATGAAGTATGTTAATTTAAATGCCCGTATTTTTGTTGTTTGCAGATAAATGTAGCAGTTTACTTCTGAAAGTTTGGCTCAAATATATTAGTGCTGAATAAATCTTAACTGAGTCACATATAATGTGCATTTTTTTGGGACATATGGCTGCTGATATGATCTGTAGGCATCATCATTCAGCTTTTTCCACATGGTCTGATGTTAAAAAAAACAAGCGAAAAATCGGGAAGATCGAAGAATCGCAATTTGAATCGAATCGGCACCCAAAAAAATCGTAAAAGAATCGAATTGGCATAAAAGCATATTAACCCAGCCCTAGTATTTACACATTTTTAAAGGAGTGGGAAGAAGTAGACATTTAATTCTGCTACTTTTCTTTAAATCATGCATTACAATACTCCATCCATAGTGACTAAATGGATGTTTTTATTCAGGTATCACACATGAACAAATGTGTTGTTAGTTTCTGTGTTAAGTAGTGATGAAAAAATTAAATAAAATCCAAGCAGACACAAAATTTATTGCATTCATGGTGTTTTAAGATGAAAAAGTAGAGGTTTAAATCATTATTTTCAGGAAATCTAAGGAATTTTAATGTAACTAATAACGTTTTCCCTAATCAATAATCAATACTAGTTAGGGAGAGACTTTGTTTTTGTTGATTATTTAATTTTTCTATAAAACGGTAATTCTAAAACGTGATTCAAATAATGTATGAGATGTCATATCCATATAAACGATGCACACAGCTATTTTTTTTCTGGAAAACTATACAGACATTTTACTTGCCTTATTGAAAAAATTGTAAATACCTTTTTTATTTTCATGTCAAAATAAGTTCTGTATTTATGAAAGCATAGAAAGCTAAAAAGATCTAACAATAAAATTAAAATAAAAAGTTTAGTAACTTCCATGTCAGTATAATTTACATCTCATTTTTCTTAAATTTTCTAACCATTTTGTTGTATTGGGAATTGTTCTATTTTCCCTGAATTCATACTGATGTTGACTCAATAATTTATATTTTCCAGCAAAAACAGCCAACAGTTTTATAGACATCTAATATTTATAGCGACTTGGAGAGAAGACTCCTTTTATGATAAATGACTATACACTGAAGCCTTATTTATGCAATAGGAAAATTTTCAATACTACTGTATAGTTAAATAAACCAGTGTTTTGGGGTCAGGTCAGCGCTCATCTCAACTGTCCCACCTGTAATTCTCAGCCTTAACTACTGACCAGGACACTGACTCTTCTGTCATCCTAGATACCCAACAAAACTGGACCTTTGGGAGGAAATGACAGATATGTTTTAGACACAGAGAGAACATTGGATTGATGTTGACGTTACTGAATATCCTGGGGCATCCTCGGGGAAGGTCACAGGAGCTGACCCTGACACCAAACAGCAGAGTCAGAATTTATGTCAACGTAAGTTTTCATTACATCTCAACAGCAGATCCAGTTAGTAGACCAGGACCACCACCACATACTCCACTGTCATCATTATTATTGTAAGTTTTATATTATTAGGCTTTCGCTGCGTCCCACGTCAGGCACAAGGCCCATTGACACTGCTTGCAGTTTTAATTTAGTTTTAGTCTGCCTCAGGTGGTGCAGTGGTTAGCACTGGTGCCTCACAGACAGAAGGTCTCTGGTTCAATTCCCACACCAGACCTTTCTGTGTGGAGTTTACATGTTCTCCTCGTGTCTGCGTGGGTTTTCTCCAGGTACTCCAGTTCCCTCCCACCATCCAAACACATGCACTGATAGGTTAACTGGTTGATCTAAATCACCCATAGGTGTGAATGTGACAGTGATTATTTGTCTATATATGTTCAGCCCTGAGATGAACTGGAGACTCATACAGGGTGTACCCCGCCTTCACCCATTGTAGCTGGATTAGGCCCCCAGTGACCCTAGTGAGGATAAAGCGGGTTCAGGTGACAAGTGATAATTTTTTAACAAAACAAAAACACTGGTTGTATTTTAGAATAATAAAATAATTTAGTCGACTAAAATTATTTTTGATTCCGTCAACTAAAATGTTATGAATTTTGGTCAACTGAAACTAGACTAACATTAAAATGATTTAGATGACTAAATTGTGACTAAAACTAAAATAACATTTTCGTCATGAGACTAAAACTAAATTCAAATTTTCTGACAAAATTAACACTGGACGATTCTTTATGGACAGAATCCTGATGCAGTTTAGCTTGACTTCATTATGAGTATTTTTAAATGTACGTTCATTCGATCAGTGGTCTTGATAGGAAGCTTAAATGATAAACTGTTTTGTGAAGAAAGGGTGGGATTATATACATTTTACTTCCTCCTACTCCTTTTTAATATGCAAATGAAGCTGTATTTTGTTTACAAGTATATGCTTTTGTTTTTGTTTCATTCACAAGGACTAAGTAGGATTATTGTGCTGCATATTTGAACTAAACTATAGTAATGTAAACATCTTGTATGGCATCTGCAAACATTATCTGTTTCTTTTGTTGTATGTTTTTGTTCCAGTGTCTTTTAAACTTATTTTCTTTTTTCTTTTTTTTTATGTCCAGCACTTTGTCTTCCCCTGTGGATCTTTTAAATGTGCTATTCAAATAAAGGTGACTGATTGGTTGATTAATTATTAGTAGTAGTAGTAATAGTGTTAATATGTTATTGTTGTTATCACACACTCTTTTTCACAAGATACTGATGCAGTTATTATGTTGTACTGCCATCTAGTGACTCTCCAGATTACTACACTTCACCTCAGAGGCCTAACCATGGCATGAAATGATTTTTTTTTTTAAAGAAAAAGCCAAATGCCGAGTTAATCGATACTATTTTCCTGTCGTAGGTAAATGGAGGGGGCTCCTGCCTTTTATATCATAACCACAAATCATATGTTTCCGGTCTCAGCCTGTCAGTGAAAGATGCAGGAGCTGATTAAATAAGCTATACCTTTATGGATCTTTCCAGCTGTTATTTACATTATAGTGGACTGACACCCGCTTGTTCTACCACAGATGCTTTTTAAGGAGGGGTTAGGGCAGAATGGCATCGTTTTTTTCCGCATGACACCGTCCACCAGCTTATAGGCCTCCACAGACAGACTGGAACTAGGCATCATCTCAGTGAACTAACCCTTTCTGACTCCTCATTACAGAACGTGTGGAGATGAGAAGCAGATACTTTTGACACTGTATATACTGTATATATATCAGTGCATTGGTTTAATATGCACCAAAGCATAATAAATGACTGCCACGGCCTGTGTTGTCATACATGTAACGGTAGAGTATGGACTTTTACGACAGCTGCTTTCTTGTTCCTACTGCAGGGAACTGAAGGAGCGCATCCACCTCTGCTGTTGCAGCGATGCGCAGCCGTGCCGCATGACTCACAAAGGCAGAAATGGCACGGATGTAAACAGGGGGCGGGCTCAGGTAGGCCTAACCTGTACCTGCGTAGCCAATCGGATTCCTCTTTCATCTGCCTCCCTCTTGTGTCCTGCTATTCTCATTGGTCCTCCCGCGCGTCGATTTTGCCGTGCGAGCGAGGCGCAGCTTCGCAATTACACCGCGGAAAGGAGAGAGAGAGAGAGAGAGAGGGAGAGAGAGAGAGAGAGAGGGGAAAAATGATTAATCTGTCAAAGGCGAATTTGTGTTCGGGATGAGACCGCTCTGACATTCAACCGACCGCGACCGAAACACATTTAATGCACAGGAGTTGAAGAACGGAGCCGATGCGCCGCCGGAGCAGGTGGTGCTTGTATAATCGTCCACGGTCTTGTCGCTTGTCTTTGCTGCCTGATCTGCGCGTCGTTTCAGCACTGGACAGCGACCGGGACCATCGGACCCTGAACGCATCGAGGGAATCCTGAGGCGGGGTAAGGCTGACAACATAACACAACATAACACAACACAGCCCCCCCCCCCCCCTCTTCCTCTTCCTCTTCCTCCTCTCATGCATTTCCAGCAACAATGTCATGTATGCAATTTTTAACTGTATGCTTTTTTTTTGGGGGGGGGGTTGTGCATTCGTCACGCGTATATAATACGAGTTCGATGTGCAGTGCAAAAGCTCCACTGGTGACACTATGGACACTGTGGAAGCTGCACTCACCAAATGTCCTTGAAACTATAGGCTTCGTGAGCCTCTGTGGGTATATATGTGTGTGTTTGTGTGCGCGTATTTGTGTGTGAGTGAAAGATGTTATGGTGGTGGTGGTAAGCAACTGCGCAATTGTCTGTCCCTGTCGGTTCATATCTCTCTTTCTACACCTCTCTCTCTCTCTCTCTCTCTCTCTCTCTCTCTCTCTCTCTCTCTCTCTCTCTCTCTCTCTCTCTTTCTCTTTCTCTCTGTGTCTCTCTCTCCTCTGCTTCCATCCACAGTCGGTCCGACCCTTGCTTGGCTCGGGGCAATGCGCGGCTAGATGACTTCACTACATCAACAAGCACCGCGGTATCCTGGACTAATATAGCAGCGCCACATCCCCCCCCCCCTCTCTCCATTCGCTGATCCAGAGTCCCTCCGTCTAAAGGCACCATGGGAAACCGTGGCATGGAGGAGCTGATCCCGCTGGTCAACAGCCTGCAGGATGCATTCAGCTCCATCGGCCAGGCCTGCAACCTGGACCTGCCGCAGATTGCAGTGGTCGGCGGCCAGAGCGCAGGAAAAAGCTCCGTGTTGGAGAACTTTGTAGGCAGGTAAAATTGACCACCAGAAATAGGATAATCCCTTCTCCCGTTAACCTTGAGGATGACATAAGAGGCCTATGGGGCCAATCTCTGTGTGCAGAGCTCAAACCATCTTTCAACAGCTTTAAGTCACTGCTGTTGTACTTTATGGTGAGCAAACACCCCCAGCAATGTTCCTTGCACTATTTAAACGCAGGACACTGTGTCGTGGCTACAGAGGAAGAAGGCTGTATTTGGGTTACATCTGCACCTAGGGGATTGCAGCCCAATCAACTGCACTCATGCTCCTTCACAGTCCTAGAAATACCCACTGCTTTACAGTTTCCAAGGCATTAACATGTGATGCTGATACTTGAAAAAAATAATGTTCTGTTCCCTGTGGATGAAGAGGTGTAGCAAAGCATCATTCTACATTTCATTCACATTATCCCCCTGTATCTACAGCACGTTTAAGTACCACTCTTGAAAAGCCTGTGAAAATTCTACATTTCGTTGGAATATTTGAAACAGTTTGACCAGAAATGTAAGGATTAAATCTTTGACAGCACTACATTTGAGCAAATATTATATTAGACATGAGTATGAAACTGAAGCACGGCTATAGTCTCTGCAAACAGGTTTATTCATGCTACCCAGAGGCTGTCTGTGTGTTGCCTGCTGGTTCGCTTCAGAATACTTATTCTGTTTACACAATAATAGAGTGCTGTGGTTTCTTTAGTCTGTTTCATTACAGCTTTTAATGTCA
This sequence comes from Siphamia tubifer, assembly GCA_020466265.1. NCBI lineage: Eukaryota > Metazoa > Chordata > Actinopteri > Kurtiformes > Apogonidae > Siphamia > Siphamia tubifer. The sequence continues at coordinate 5,434,783 of CM035799.1, read as the reverse complement.
AGCTAATTATAGTGCCCTTCCATTTTGTGATAATAAAGAGTGGTACTAATCACTTAATCTTAGGATTTTCAGAAAATTATCTCTCTAAGTTGACCCACTTATTCCAGCATTTATTTTGTGATGCAGGATTTATGCCACTTAATTGAACATGTAAAGATTAAATCACCATTGTAGGAAACATAAAATGACTTCATTTAATCTTGTAATATAACCAAATAGAGCATGTGTGCTTCTAGACATTTGTAAATTTGCAGATGGATGCATTGATTTCGCCTTGTTCCAGCCTTCATTGATAGTCGTGATGCTGAGTAATGGTCCATCTGTCCAGAGCTGGTTCTGCATAGAGCTGAATGGACAAGAAGTGGGCTTGTCTTTTTTTAAACTCCTACAAGAGGGGGTTCTGAGAGTCAATATGTGTTAATAGGGTTTTCTTTAGGAGACCCTATGCACTGGAGGAGGTCCTGATGGGTGTCAGGTGTGTTGCATTGCTGTGCATGTATGTGCATAAACACAAGCAGACATTTATTCAGATAAGGACTCAGTCAATGTGAAACCCCCAGGAAATGGTGAAGTCATCGTTTTTAAATGAGAAAGCTCCCTGTCAGTGATGCAGCTCTTCATTTGGACCTGTTGTTTATCGAGTCATGTTGCACTGCAGCTTCAAGCTATACCGTTTTTAAAAAAAAAAAAGGCCTGAAAAGATGAATGACATGGGAGGACATTGGTAGCTCAGAAGAGGTTATAATTATAAGACTGATTGATTGACTCATTATTGTCATGCACATAGGGTGCCCGACCCTGATGGGTTTAAAAACATTAGAAAGAAACATCACTGTTTTGGTCAAAACTTTTCATTATGTATCTTACAAAATGACTGGTTCCTTCACAACTCGGTGTCAAACAAAATACTCTTCTCTCCCAGGCTTGTCAAATAAAATCCACTACTAAGTGGGATCCTGTCCTGTAGTACAGCTCTTTAAATCACAGCCAAAATAAATCAACTTAAATGGAGGTCATTCAAGAATGTATCCCTTACATCCTGACAGACCGAACAATGAAACAGAAAATAAACCTCTGTTAGCACAGACACCCACCATCTGAATTGGCCTTTAGCCTTCATGTCTCTGGGGCTAATGGTTATATTTCTGAACACATAGATATGTTTGTACTCTATGTAAATTATACTTAATATAGGATTCTACAGTAATTGTATATATATATATATATATATAGTTTTTATTAGTAGCATGAATTTTTTTTTTTTTTTTTTTTAGAAATGTGCCAGACATTTTGGCTCATAATTTCTAAAATTATCACAAAGTAACCTGTTATGGGATTGCCTTTCAAAAATTCAAAGACAGAAGCTTATACTTTCTGACAAATGTTTATTGTGCCTATGGTTTAATATGGTGGGTTTTGATTGGCTGTCGTTCCTTAGGGACTTCCTGCCCCGTGGATCTGGCATCGTCACCCGTAGGCCCCTGGTTCTGCAGCTTATCAGTGCCACTGCAGGTGGGTGCATGGGCACACATTTACACACCCACACATTTTAGCATGCACACATATTCACACACTAATACACTTTCCCCCTCTTTCTTATTCAAATGGTAGTTTTTTTTTTTTGTGTTTTTTTTAATCGTTTCCTCTCAGATTGGCATTATTTTCCTCTTCAACACTTTCAACATGAGCTCTGCTAATCTTAATGTTGTATTCATCTTGTGCTTCTGCTCAGAATGGGGTGAATTCCTCCACTGCAAAGGGAAGAAGTTTACAGACTTTGATGAGATTCGTCAGGAAATTGAGTCGGAGACGGATCGTGTCACTGGGGCCAACAAAGGAATATCTCCAGTTCCCATCAACCTGCGGGTTTACTCCCCTCACGGTGCGACGCCATAATTCAGCTTCCTTCTTTTGAACATTAAGTAACAGTACATGACACATTTGATGTAGAATGTGACGATCAGTGAGTCATCGTATTCATGCTCTTCCTGTGTATAGCTGAGTTACAGATATAAAACTAGGACAAGACAAACAAAACGTACATACTATATATACCATAAATGTGCAATAAAAATGACTAAACTGATGCTGAAAATGTGTTTATGTTACAATTTGGACAATTTCTGTTATTCAGCTTTATATCAAAGGAACAAAAGTAATTTCAAAAAGGAAAATAATCCTATCAATCATGTTATTTATTACAGATTAATGTCGTTTTAAGAAAATATCTCAAATTTTGTCTTTGATATCGACTGAATGTGAAATAGAGGCTGTTTTTAGAGGTCGACTGTTTATGGATTTTTAAAAATGATAGTTATCATAGATAGGCAAAAGCTATGATCAGATCAATCAATTACTTTACCGTCATATTTTCTCTGTTTGAAAAATTTAACTCTGGAAATGCGTTACGCTTTTCGTATGCCTAATTTATAATCATTGAACATCAACTAAAGGTGGAATTTAACATCAAACTTATCCTTACACCTAAAGAAAATATAAGGAGATGGGATTTTTATCATGTGAGGTCATATTTTCTTCTTGTATCACACTTAGATTTATTGTCACTCAATCAATGATACATGATAGAATGTAATATAATCACCAAAGTCTCAGTTTTGTAGCATGAGAATGATAAAAGGATAAGATATAAAATATGCATCACCCCACTTTCTGCCAGTAATTACACAATAATACTGTGAGTAATTGGTCAAAGCTGTCTATTTCTACTAGATTTAACTAGTGTCAAACAACACAATCCATATCAGCCATTTTTCTCTCTTTAAGGGTCAAACTACCTGCACAATGTGCTATTATAACGTCTCTAAATCATAATACATCTTAAACGATTGCAATTTTGCTGTTTGTAATAAGGAGAGATTTCTATGTTGATGTATTGTTATTTTTTTTCGGTTTTCAGTGAGTAGACGTTCATTTTAATCAGGCACAATTCCTTTAACCTATTTTTTTGCACGATAAAAGACAAGGTTATTATTATTATTATTATTATTATTATTATTATTATTATTATTATTATTATTATTATTATTATTGTAATTATTATTATTATTATTAACTGGTGTCATCCAGTATCCTAACAGCAGAATGGTAGTCTGGCTGCCTTTTTGTGTTGAACAAATTGCTTTGCCAAGGGAGTATATGATGCTCCATTTGATATTCTGCAATCTTTATTATGAATTTTGTTGAACCCCATTTCAATACTGGACCTGACATGAAGGAACAGGGTTATAGGCAGTGGTGTAGTCCAGGATACATCGAGTACACCTACTTAATTTTTTTGTTTGCATTGAGTAGATCCCCTCAAAATCCTCCTGGTGTGTATGGAGGACCAACCCTGTTATATTACAAAAATAAATATAGAAATATAAAGATGGCTAGATAAGTGTATTTCAATACCATTTATTTGTGTATTTATTCATTTTATTTTGTCCTTATTTATACTTTTTGGTTTTAAATATTTTTTTTACGCCTGCATTTATTTCTGTGTTGTTTCTGACGTACCTTTCATTTATCTCTTTTCTTATGTATTTCTATATTTTATTTTCATCTGACGTCTTAATAATTTTATAATAGTGAATCAATACTACTAATGGATTTTTGGGTAAACTAAATCAGAATTTCCGCGTAAATCAGAATGAACCCTTCCTGATCCACTTTACAAACCCGCTCGTACCCACATACATTAGACCCATAACCACATCTGTGATTAAACACAGCGCCTACTTATTAAGTCACTTTTAAGGGCTTTATTTTTGGCTAAAACACACACTATCAATTCTGCTCAATGACATCTATGGCTGGATATAAAGCTCCTTCAAAATAAAACAAAGCAGCTGTGGCTCAACCACGGCTCCACAGTTTCATCCATGAATCTGCTTTTATTTTTGTATTGTTTTTTTTCACAAATGAGCAGGTTACTGATGATGCTGACATACTCTTTTATTGGATTTTTCTGTTTAGTGCTGAACCTGACTCTTATCGACTTACCGGGGATCACTAAGGTGCCGGTTGGAGACCAGCCTGTGGACATCGAGCAGCAGATCAGGGACATGATCATGCAGTTCATTACCAGAGAAAGCTGCTTGATTCTGGCTGTCACTCCAGCCAACACTGACCTCGCCAACTCTGATGCCCTTAAATTGGCGAAGGAAGTCGACCCCCAAGGTAAGGAAATCGTATGAGTTATGGATTAAACAGCTGACATGGTATAGAAAGGGGTAATAATACAATAGATTCTAATTATATAGTGCTTTTCTATGAATGAATACTCAAAGCACATACAGTGGGTCCATTATTCATTCACCCTCACACTCTCACTCTGGTGCTGGTAAACTACATATATAACCACAGCTGCTCTGGGGCAGACTGACGGAAGCATGGTTGCAGTTTTGCACCTACGACTCCTCTGACCACCACCAAACTTTCATACTCATCTATACATCAGTTTACATGCACTTAGAGAAATTTGAATTATTGCCATATTCCGATTTAAAATCAAAGTTTTAAAAGTCATGTATACACCTTAATCAGAATATAATCAAATTGAACTGGAGTTTGAGAAGTTGGAGTAACCAAGTCAGATAATGTGACTGTAATTTAATTTCTCTGTGCATGTAAACGCCACCCAACATTAGCTGAATTAAGACTGGACTGAACACGCCCCCTTCCGGAAGTGACTAGAGACATGTCATGAAAACATCAGAGAACGTTTAATAGGGGAGAATGAGCACTCAGAAGAACTCTTCCAGGTGGTACTGCAGCTAGACGGCGACCAGAATGAATGTCGTTCTATGGAGCTGAGCCGCTGGAATTATTCAGTTCCAGGGATATAATTTTTGTTTGCCAATTTTAACAGCATCAGCTGGCCTTAAGAAACTATATCAGACCATTATGTAAGTTTATAATGATATATAACATAAAGTAATGATATCCATTATTGTATTTATTGCTATAGTCTATGTAGTGTAAGTGGACACGTTCAAATGTGCGTAGATGACGTGCTTGTTCATGTTCAAACAATTATTTTGGCTAATGTTGAATAGGCTCGAGCCACATCTGCAAATCTTACGTGCATGAAATCTTAAGTTTGGCTGCTAGTAGCGTACTGTTGTAGTGTACAAAGATTTTTTCAGTTTTAACTACTGCTAAATACAACACTACGGTCCTTAAGGATTTCGGCTACTGTAACATGGATAGGATCATGTATGTTTGCAGATTCTGGTCGTAAACAGTCGCAAGTCTTCTCTGGCCAATCAGCACCCATTAGCTGAATGCTAGCGTGTTGCAGGAAAAAAACTTCCCAATTTGTAGGTCAACAAAAGCACATGAGTAAGTTTGAGCTTCACTTCTGACATAAAATACATAGCAAAGTTACGAAAATAACAAACGTCTTTAGAATCTAGTGAACACGTACTTTAAAAATGATCAATTTAGCCGTTTAGCCCCGTAGACCCCGATTGATTTCTCACTTGTCCTAGGTCGCCCAGTTAAGTCCTTAAGTAAGGCAATCATTTGAATTTCTAGGTGCATGTAAACATACTGAGAGTGAGCAGCAGCACTCGAGGCAAGAACAGTGAAGTGTCTTGCCCAAGGACACAACAGTACACAGTAAATTTTGCAGTGTTAAATCAACACTTAGAGAGTTTATTTAACTTCTTCTAGAGTGTATTTGGTCCCATTGTCTCCAAATTAACACTGCAAAATCTACAGTGTACATGACTAGGACAGGCAGGATTCAAACCACTAACTCTTTAGTTCTTGCACAGCCTGCTCTACCTCCAGAGCCACAGTAAGGAATGAACAAAGCCGAGAACAGGCGGCTCCCAACGAGAAATCGGATCTCTCTCAGAGATGGCGCTGAATGGTCGACCTTGTGCTTTGACCTGTCTGAATGTGGAAACAGTATTTCCCTACAGGGATCGATCAAGTGTCACATTATTATTAGAAAAGTGGGGATGGGAGAGGAGGAAAATGGGGGATAAGGAATGCAAAAAATCCAAAGATAAATGAGGAAATGAAGAGGGAAGACTGAAGGTTAAGATGTTGAAGAGGAACATTTGACAGATACACAACAGGAAAGAAAGTGTGTCTGTTGGATGCAAGGGAAGGTCATAAAGGACAATTGAATCAACGTAATTTAAGAGTTTAACCTTCAGACAGCAGAGGAGGACACAGGAGAGGAGAGCAAGGTGAATTAGCAAAAAGAGGGGGAGGACTTGGACAAAATGGCCCAGCCTGGGTGGGATGAATTATAACAGAAGGAGAGTGAGGTGGAGGAGGGAGGACAAGAGGGAACAGAGAGCACAGGGACGCTAATCGCCAAAGATGCTTGGAAAGGATGACGTGACAGAAGGAGAATAAATTAGGAAGAAAGAACTGGAGGAAAAGAAGGAATTCAAGGAAACAAAGAGGGCCAGGCAGAAGTGGGTCTCTGCCTAAGAGCCCCGAGTCCTATGTGTGGTAATATGAACTCAGGCTGCATGAAAAGAGCTGACGTTGCTGTTTTAGCTGTCTGTTATATTCAAAAAATGTTCCGGAATTTTCAGCACATGAATTGAATAGGTTTATTTTAAAAGCATTCCCCATGTTAGAGATGATTTTGTTGTGCGCAGAATTGTTTTTTAAAAAAAGTCTGTTAAATTACTTCTTTTCTTTATTTCAAATGACATTCACTTCATTTCAATGCCCCAAACACAAAACTAAACGAGCTGTGAAACTACTGATTATGAGTCTATTCTATCATTTAACACACACTCAAAAATATGTTTGTTGGGGTAAAATGGCTTATATCAGTCATTGGCTAAGGCTGATGTAAATATAAATAAATTGGTTTCAATATCGGCCGCAAAAATCCACATCAGTCAATGATTAACATACACACACACACAAAAACAGGAAGTATAATACAACAGCCCAATGCAATAAAAATAAGTCAACAAACAAAATAAGTGCTATACATTTATACTCATTTACTAAACAATAGCTGTCTGATACAAATTATACTGTAACACATCTTTCAATATTCAATACTCTTTCCATATCATCTCCATTATGTAAACAAGAAACTTTTTAATTTCTTTTAAAAATATATTTTCTATTATTTTCCAACAATAAAAACCTTGGCAATCCATTCAATTCAACCATGGCCCATTAAAAAAACAATTTATTGTGATTGATTTGTTCTGCATAAAGGCAATAAATAGTGATAAACCACTTAAGTATGGTTAACTATAGAGAAAAATTACTTAGGAAAGTGCCACAAATGTCAAACTGGGTCTTCATAGGTTAAACTGGACTAAACTCACATATGCTTTTATTGTAGGTTATTCACAGAAAATAAGAATCATGTGAGGTTTTTATTTTGTATCTCTTGCCAAAATGGTTGTAGCATGATTTTTTGAATAATTCATGTGCACGTCATGATGGTGAAACAATTTGTAATGGAGTCTTAATTTACTTTACAGAATATTTCAAAATAATGTGTGTTTTAAGTAGAAATGTGTGGTTTTTTTTTGGTCTGCTTTTGGGACTGTAGGCTAAAATGTAATGCATCCATTATGTGTACTTTTTATGCGCACGGCAGCTGATAGTATTTAAAGCAACAAGTGGGAGATGGAAAACGGGAAGGACGAGGTCTAAACGGGCCCTCACTTTAGCCTGAGGGTGGCTAGTAAGAGACTGCATGAGAAAAATAAGCTTTGTTGAGGATGAAAGGATGGAGATGCTCAACAATTTCTGGAACAGAGCAAAGGAAATTGGATAATGAAGGAAGAGAGTGAATGTAGACCATCACCAGCTGTATAATCAACTCTATATATAGAATATTTATCAGAATTATTATAATACACTAACATTAAAGCTTGATGTAAAGATCATATATCAGTGGTTCCCAAGGGTTTTTTTTTGGCTCATGACCCCATTTTAACATCACAATTTTTGCTCAAATCAACTTCTTTAGATTATGTAATCGTTTGCTATACTATGTTATGTATGTATATTCATTTTGCAGTAGATAACATTTAAACCACAGATATCAAACATAAGCCTCAGAGACCAAATCCAGCCCATCAATCTGGCTTGTAGGCTGAATTACATTGACGATAATAACAGTTATTAGTATAAAAATCATTTAATTTTAGGTTCCACATACAGACCAATTAGATCTCAATTGGCTTAAACCAGTAAAATATGATCATTATAACTTATAAATAATGAGAACTGGAGATTTTATCTTTGTTTTACTGTTTAAAAAAAAAAGGAAAATTATCTGAATATTTTTATATTAAAAAACTATCTTTTTTTAACCAAAAATGTCAATAACTTGAATAAATATGAACATGTATTAAGTGAAAGTAAGTGTAATTTTACCAATATTCTGGCTGTTACTAAATGTCTTGTGTAATACCATCTGGGACCCTTCCACAACCAATCTGTTTTCAAAGAAGGGGCCTTATGTAAAATCCTTGCATGTGATTAGATGAACAATCTGTCTCCCAATATTGACTGACGCACCACTTCAGTCAGAGCAACATCACATGCACTTAAACACACCACTGCATTGTCTGTAAATGACCATTGTCGTATGTGCAGGGAAAATCTGAGGATAAAAGGCAGCATCAGCAACAGCCAGTGGATATTACTTGAACTTCCCTGTGGAAATTGGGTAGAACTTGGTCTTAACGTATCAGATGTTCCAGAAAAATCCTCTCGCATATGTCTGAAATGCCTTCGCTTAGAAGGGAGACACCAGAGTACTGTGGACACTATAAGGGAATGACAAAAATCTGAAGAGGAACCCAGTGCCCAACAGACCACAGAGACATCAGACCACACAGTGACACTGATTGGCTTTTTTGTTTTTCAGAAAGCATGAACTACACAATAAAAACACAGCCTGATGACGTGAGTCGGGTTACATTTGAGATAAGATTAGGCTGAATGTGGCCCCTGAACTAAAATGAGTTTGACACCCCTGATTTAGTCTCTATAATTGATATCATTATGGACGGAGGCATAAAAGACAGGTGTAGATTATTTTACTGCACAAAGTGATCATTTTATTTCCCTTGGTCAGAATATGTACAGTCCATCTTATATTTACAAGGCTGACAATTAATACTGAACAAACAATAACTCAAACTATGAATTATGAAAGAGCTGCAGTGTCTGAAATTGACCACAATGCACATCTGACAGATAAACAAAACCACAGGGTTTCACTTTCAGCTTTACAAATCCTCATGTCTTTTATGGATTGTAAATCCTCACCATATATTTTAATTAGTATATTTTTATTTTTATCAATTACTATAAATATCAGGTGACCCCATTTGAATTCCAGGTGATCCCAAGGTTGAAAAAAAACCCACTCATACTGTATACAGGTTCCAACGGTGTTTGAATTTCTTGAAATATCAAATGTGTGCTTGAAATTTGTGGGAAGTCGGGGGTTCTCGCCAACGTATTTCAGTGTAACGTAATGTTAAGCAGTCAGACTAGAGCCGCTTCACCATAGAGCAGTGGTCCCCAACCAAGCCACCGGCTGCCTAGGAAAGAATTAATTATCTCTCTTGCATAGGGAGCCTAAGTCTCCGCCCCTTCCAGTCGGTCCACTGGGCCTAAATTCGGAAAAATTTAACATGAGAGTGGATGAGGAGAAAATAATTATTTTCTGCTCCACTTTACTTTATGCCCCGAATCACACATTTGCTGTACTTAAATTAAAATCATAACCAATGATGTGCGTTTGGAGTTTCTTTGATACGTGTTTTGTGATTTATTAACGTGTAAAAACATGTTATTTTTGGACTCTGTTTGGACTACATATCATACGTCGCATAGCTGACGTCACAGCAGACTCTTTCCCTGCAAACTTTTCTAAACCGTATACCGCCTTTTCTATTTTTCATTTGAAAATGCCTGTGTGCTTTGTGCCCCGGTGTAATCACAACACCATTTCCACATGTTCCCTCTACCGCTTCCCAGCTGACGAGAGCTTGTCCCGCATGCTGGCTCTCATCTCTCCCCCACTTTCCACATGCCCCGATTTAAAGTGGTTTTCTCCACGTTTGATGCTCTTGCCTTCGTCCTGAAAGAAGGAGGTGAAGCTCGCCAAAGTCACAGCCATTTTCAAAGAGTTTGATGGTGAAGCTTGGTGGTGACGTCATATTTGTGAGACGAACGTCGTATTCCATTACTTACTCTCACATAAAACCTAACGTAACTTTTTATGCCTGTCCAAAGTGAGTGCTTTCTCAATTTGAAAATGTATCTTTAAAATTCACAGACATCATATGTGACAAACGTAGCACATTTCAAACGGGACCAGATAATTACTTTTATCCCTCCATTGACTCGCGGTCATTTTTTATGGCACGTTGGTCCCATTGCCCGGAAATCGACCGGAAATAGAGTCGCGTCACTTAGGCTCCCTATTCATTATATGAGTCTGAACAATCTTTTATTTTGAAAAATAACCGGATTCTCTCGGTTACACGTCAGTCACTTGAACGCCAAAAATGTAACCCACGTATTAGCAAAATAAGTAAAGAACCAATGTCTTTGGAAAGTTTATTTCGAAGAGGAAAATGCCGACTGAAGAGACAGAATAGTCTACAACTTCCAAGAAAAGGAAAGCTTTTAATAGACAACCCCAGGAGTTGGATTTGAAATATGGATTTATCGTAACAGGTGATTACCACAGACCTAGAACACTGTGTATCATTTGCAGCGACCGATATAAATAATCTGCGTACCCCCTCCATCCCCCACCGGTCCGTGGTAAAATTGCAAAACGTTGACCAGTCCATGGTTATAGAGTCTAGACCACTGTCATAGAGTCTAGACAGTATACCCAGGCCCAGCATTGAACATATCCACCCATAGGGGACGACGAGCCGCCATATTGAAGAGGTGATAAGTTCCATTCAGTTCCATTCATATTTGACAAACACACGGTATGCGCATTTTATTAACCACGCTCCGCTAAAACTGAAAACAGATTTCCACGTATGATATGTCATACATGTAGCTATGATTAAGGACATACTTGTTTTATTAGTCATAGTTGGCGTAACTTTATCAAATTTTCTGATATGAAAAGAAGATAAGTCTGAGTAATGATGTCTACGTAATGATAGCATTGCACGATAACTGTGTCTAAACCACCGACTTGTTTCACTGGATACAGAGTAAAAACAAATTACTTGCCCAACAACGTATCTGAATACCGCTAAGAACATATAATAACAAAATTATGTAATGGGATGACTGGCTCTATCTATTTTTCGGGACAATGTGAAGGACTGCTGTCACCATATTGGCTATCACCCTGTTAGCATTAGCATGAATGAATCGACTAATACTGTCGTCACGAACTAAACAAAATTATATGGTTTTGAAATTATATTTGTGTTTTTTTTCCTTTTTCTTCCCAGTAACTAATTAAAACAAGTCCTTGCGGTTAAATTGTCAATTTGTATTGAATCAAACTGAATGAAATCAGTGTGAATAGAATCATTTGCTAATTTTTATGAATCACCCTGAATTGGATCGTACTCTGTGAATCGATATTTGAATATGGATCGTTTTGTGAGTGAAAGATTCACACCCCAAGTGAATAGTGACATATTTGGAGCATCTGTGTGATGCTGACGTCTGGGCTGGCCGCTTGCTATATTTAATGAAGGCTATTGCACATGCGCATAGTGCTGGGCCGTCCCAGTTAACTTAACACTGTATAAAATTCCTGATGAGAACCCTGGAAGTATAACTCAATGAACCAAATAAGATAAGTAAAACAGTGTCTATTGGGTCTGTGTGATGGTCCTTGCTGTGAAAAGTTTCCACACACTGAAAAGAAATGACTCACCTGCAGATAGACAGACTTTAGCCCCCTACAGGCATTTGTCACTGTTATTGCACTATGGTAGTTACAAAATACACTGTTAAATAATTGAGAATACTAGCCAATTCACAATTAGTTAAAAATTCCCAATAGACAAGTTACCACCAGATGAAATAATATACAAATTAGACCCATATTATGATGCCATAATGTGGTGCCCCTGCACTTCCTCTGACCGTCATACTGACATGGGAAAACACTACTAGTAGGCAAACTTTTGAAGGTGCTGGAAAAACTGAAAAATTGGTACTTGAAAAGTGCTTGAATTTGCTCATGAAAAAGGTGTGGGAACACTGTATATATGCTTTTCTGAAATGTTCTACTCTTTCTCAGGGTTGAGGACTATTGGAGTGATTACTAAACTGGATCTGATGGATGAAGGAACAGATGCTCGAGATGTACTGGAGAATAAGCTGCTGCCGCTGCGAAGAGGTGTGTGTTTGTATTTGTTATGCAGGGAACTACTGCAGCGAAATGCTCTTTTGTTTTTTTGGTCTTTTTGAATTATATTTTATTGTTACATTTTGAAATAGTCACCTATATGAGTTTATACCCAGGTATGTGATTGCCTGAGTTCTATTTATCCATGCACTCAGTGAGTCTGTCTGTCTGTCTGTCACCTCCCCTGGGTGGAGCATCTTAATCACTGTCAGTTAAACACAGCTGTAGGGCTGGCTGTGGCCCCCTGCTTGTCTTACCCCTGTTAGGGTAGGCCATATATATTTGCCTGTAATGCTATTTTTAAATCCTTGCTTGGAGAAATGCCCACTGGACCCAGATGTTGTTATCCTATATTAAAAGGTGTCATTCCATGGTTATTTCATTAATATTGCTGTGTTCTCAATTGTTATTGAATGCATTGTAAAAATTAAAAAAAATGTCTGGATTGCTTTGTTTCAAGCGGTTTTTGGAGGGTAGAAAAATGACTTGAGGATGAACAACAGAGTTTACCGGTACTTCCGCATACATATTCACAATGTGGTGATGAGGTGTCTCTGATTGGCTCAGAGAATGAATGTGTGAAGGAACACTCCCCCCTCCCTTCTCACTCTGTGTGTGTTTACTATCTCAGAGTAACATCCAGCTAGGTTTTCGTGCTGTTGCTTGTTTTGAAAATGTGCAGGGGAAAAAAACCCAGTTTGATCCGCCATTTTTTTCCCAGTTTGTGCAGCAGCTACTGTGGCACCGTCTTCTCTTGTAGATGCTAATGCTAATGCTACTTCAGATTCACTGCAATGGGGGATGGGCTTAACCCAATGTGGGTGACGCCAAAGTCCACATGACGTGTAGTGGACAGCCTTTTCTGAGTGGCTCGTTTCTCTGTTGTTTTCTATGAATGGGAAAGGCAGCCAGTGGAGGTGACACAGCACGCAGCATGTGTTGGTAACTTGTGGTGACCCATCAGATTCCAAAAGGATCGTGGAAAAGTGGTTTTCAGCAGAATGATACCTTAAAATATTTTTGCAATTTGACTGAACAATGTGCGAGATGCCTCTTTTCTTCTAAATGTACATGTTTAAAATGTTAAAATATTAACATGTCTACATGTTACACTGGAAATATGTTTACAGTTTGATGTGTTTTTACAGCATTATTCTGGCAACCACAGCTAACAGTTTTTTTTTCCATCAAAACAACAGCATCTCATTATGTTTTTCCATGAGAATATTATCCAATTTCTGTTTGTTTGTTTTTTGTTTTTTTCTAATTTCACATATGTATTTTGTACCATGCATCATCACTTAACCCCCTCCTGTTGCAAATATGCAATGTACCAAAAATCTGTCTATTGTATGTGCTGTAGTCAAATTATTATCTCCACTTATTTTAGCATTTCCTTTGTTTTTTTAGAGTTATATTTAAATTCAGGCATTAAGGTGTTAATTCTATTAACAGTTCTATACTCCATTTATCTGTAATATACAGAGTTGATGTTTTCCTGGGGTTCATTTCACAAAGAAAGCTCAGTGTGTGTTAACTCCCCAAAACCCTGAAAACTCCACATTTCGGGGGTTAACAGACCAAGAGTTTTCATTAAACCTGGTTTGTGAAACAGACCTCTGTTCGATACTAATCCCTGATACAGTTTGTATATCACTTCTCCTCCTTCATTCTTATATACGTGACCCACGATTTCAGTGATCTGGTTTATTTCACTTTTGTTTTCATAGTGTCTCTTTGTCCTCACTTTTGTCCCTTCTCTCCTTGTGCTCTTTATCACAGTATCTAATAAATTTTCTCTCGTTTTTCAGTCTTTAACCTTGCCTTTTTTTATGCGTTCGCTTCAGTTTATCGTGTAACAATACGTCCCCCCTGCTCAGTGTCCTTATTTACTCATTCTCAGGTTATATCGGTGTGGTGAACCGCAGTCAGAAGGACATAGATGGGAAGAAAGACATCAAGGCAGCTCTGGAGGCTGAGAGGAAGTTCTTCTTGACCCACCCAGGGTACAGGCACATGGCTGAAAAAATGGGCACCCCTCGCTTGCAGAGAGTGCTCAACCAGGTGATCACAGATTTGCTACCAGTGCTTTCCCACAGTGCACTTTACATAATTAATAAGAGGGCGGCCTACTTTTGTTTTTGCTTCCATTGTACAGCACATCAGTGTGGGTGATACAAGACTGTCAGTAGGCGGAAAATGCACTCAATCCTACTAGTTCAACACATAATTTATCATTTCACTCAGGCTGGATTTCCACACCACTGCATTCTTATGAGTTTGATCGAAGCGTATATACTCTAGTGTGGGGGGTGTCAAACTCATATTAGTAAAGGGGCCACATACTGCTGAGTAAAGTGGGCTGGGCCAGAAAAATAATCTAATTTATAGGATAAGAACTGATAAAAAAAATGTCTACTCCGAAGTTTTCTCTGTTTTTGAGGGAAAAAGTAAAATTCTGTCATGAAAAAGTTTACATCTACGAACTATACCTGAACATGAAACATTTTAATAATATTGTGCTTTATGTTTTTGTTTTTTTTTATGCACGTACAGCACAACTTACAGACTACAAATACCAAACCATTTAGTAATATTCAGAATAGGGCTGTAAGAATTAAAGTGGATTAATCATGATTAATTTGATTAAGTTTTCATTCAAGTTGTTTTGTTAAAACTGTTAAAGGTGTTTTAAAAACATGTTAATTGCATATATATATATATATATATATATATATATATATTCAGATTTTATCAGATCTGTTTGTGGTTTTCCTTTCTGAATTTTAGGAGAGTTTTTGAATATATTTTGGATCTTTCTATTGCGTTTTTTGTTTTAGTGTATTTTTTTGGTAAATTTTTGTACGTTTTAGCAAGGTGTTTTTTATATCAGTTCTCCACTTTTCTTTGCATTTCTTCATGTCTTTTTGTTTATTTTGTGGGAAATTTGAGTCCCCTCAAAACACCAGAGACAGAACAGTCGACCGACATGAAGTGTTTTGACAGACTTTTCTTTTCACCAAAGCACTTCCAGCTTAACATACCTCATTAATGCAAAGCACATGTTAGTTGGGGATTCTGCTAACACTTTGGCTAACTCACCCAGCTTGGACAAACATGTTAAGTGCAGATATATTCCCTTCTTTCTTGAGTCTGTTTGCTGATACAAAATGAAAACATATTAATATAGATAAAAATGAAAATGTAATCATGCTTTATTAAAATGAATCCAAAACAACCCTGTGTGTAATCTGATTAAAAATGCTAAACCCTAATTCAGAATATTGTTAAAGTTCCACATACGCCCCTTAAGATATTTGAAGTTGTTCATATTTGTTTAAATTATTAAAAAAAAAATTTTTGTAAAAGAGCATTTTGTAAATGTAATTTTTTCTGTAATTTATCTTATATTTACAAGCTATAATAGGATTTTACTGGTCTGACCGACTTTAGATTGACTTGACCTAAAATTATTTTAACATTTGAAATATTTAATATATATTTTATATTTCATAAATTTATCCCAGGGGCCAGATTTGGACCCCTTTGTGGGCCAATGTTGGCCCCCAGACCGCATGTTTGACACCTGTGTTCTAGTGCCTGGGTGTGAAATGTCCCTGCGCTGCTTAATCTAATTTTCGATTATTATATGTGATTGTGGTTTGTTTAATTCTGCTTTTCTGACTTTGTGTCTCCATAGCAACTGACCAACCACATCCGGGACACCTTGCCAGGTTTCCGCAGCAAACTGCAGTCCCAGCTGTTGGCTTTGGACAAGGAAGCCGAGGAATACCGGGGATACCGACCCGATGACCCGTCTCGCAAAACCAAGCAGCTGTTGCAGTCAGTGCACTAGTTTGTTTTTTTTATTATTATTATTATTATTATTAATATTCATTTATTTTTTTATTTTTCACCTCTACGAGCACATTTACAATGGATTTAGTTCGATGTAAACATACAGTCGGCACCGTAGCAGGTTTTTCTCTGAAAAAATAATCCTCTGTCACCTTCCACTGCATTAGGAAGTATCTTATTATTCAGATGTATTGTTGTTGACTGTGTGTGTCAGGATGGTGCAGCAGTTCTCCGTGGACTTTGAGAAGAGGATCGAGGGTTCAGGAGACCAGGTGGACACAGTAGAGCTGTCTGGGGGAGCCAAAATCAACCGCATCTTCCATGAGCGTTTCCCCTTTGAACTGGTCAAGGTGAACGGAGGGTTATTTTAAAAACACATTTCATTGCAGTTTACAAAATGCATGCCTTTAAATATCATTTATAATAATATTGTATTATATTTTACTCAAGTTGAAGTACTGATAACTCTAGTATTTTTGTTGCAAATAGACGTCCTGATTCAACTTCAAAAACTAGTAAATGTGCGAAGCTTTGAAACAAGTAAAATTATTTTGCCATTTATACCACAATAGAAAAATCTAAATCTTAACAAGTGTATTTTTCTCATTTCTAGCCCAAATATCTCATCACACTTAAATAAGACATAATAACTTTTCAGTGGGATATAAGAACTGATTTTTAGACAATAAATTTCAAACATCTTATTTCCAGAAATAATAGCAAGATAATCTTTACTTGTTCCATGGGCAATTTTTGTTGTTGCATGAATTAAGAAAAAAAAATAAAACAAAAAATCTGCCAGTGGAAGAAGTGAAAATTATCTTGCTAAGATTTCTTGAAATAATATTTTCCAGATCTATTTTCTTAAAAATAAGTTCTTATATCTGACTGAAAAGTTACTCTTTAGGTGATTATGAGTTACTTTAAATATTTGGACTCGAAATGAGAAAAACACACTTGGCAATATTTAAAGTTTTGCAGTATATAATAATTTTGGCATTTATACCATACTGCAAATATCAAAATTTTACCAAGTGTATTTTTTTTTTCATTTTAAGTCATCACATGTAAAGTAATCACCTAAAGAGTAAGTTTCCAGTGAGTTTTGGACAATATATAATTTTCGCTTAATTCAATATTATTATTAGTAGTATTTTTATTATTTGCTTAATTCAAGCAACAACAAAAATTTCCAGTGAAATAAGTGACAATTATCTAAGTATGATTTCTTGAAATAAGATTTTCCAGATCTATTCTCTAAAAAGTTCTTATCTCTCACTGAAACGTTACTCTTTGGGTGATTATATCTTATTTTTTAGTGTGATGAGATATTTGGACTAGCAATGAGAAAAATACACTTGGTAAGATTGACATTATTTTCAGTTCACCTGTTGCTGTGGAAAAATAACAAACCTCACATCATCCAACGCATCTCATTAAATAGACAAGACCTTTCCTCCGTACATTATTTATGTAGCTACATCTGTACTTCATGATGTGCATTGTTCTAGTTACCAAAGGTTCATCTATTCTGTGTAGAATTAAACTTGATGTTGAAAAGGTCTATAACACTAGTCTACAAGTAAAATGCTTAAAATTAATGAAATGTGAACGCATGCGTGTTACTGATAAAGAAAACTCAAGTCTTAAACTAAAGTTTCCAAGATAAATCTGGGGTTGAAATGTGAAATTCTGAGAATTAACAAGAGAATCTGTTGTCGTCCAAGGGAATATTGGCCTGAAAAAAACATGCAAATTAATTTCATTTCATTTGTTCATTTGTCTCAAAGTGAATAAAGTAAAAAAATAAAAAATAAGAAATCCATTATATTACACATCAATGGTCATACTGGTCGACATGCAAAATGCTTCTGGAATAAAACTACCACCTGTGTCTCAAATACTTGTTGAGTCTGAGGTCAAATTGTGAAATTCTTAGAATGAACAAGAGAATAGGTTTTAATCCAAAGGAATATTAGTATCAGATCTACTTCAAAACACTGTCTGCACATTATGATCCATTCACTTTACAGGTTATTTCTAGTGGAATATTTACTAATCCATTATATACATGTACATTAACCAGCATACATGTGGAATCCATCATATAAACCAACCATCATATTAAATGAAAACATCAACTACATGAACATGAACTAACCAGCACTTTTGTTATTTGTTTTCTGATTCATTTATTAAAGTATGTAAGATTTAGCACATTTAATGTCTGAAGCAGATACTTTATAAAGCAAAAAAAAAAATCTAGAGCAGTATAATATATATGTGTGTATTAAAAATAGGTATTAATAATAATAATAATAATAATACTCCCCCTAGCCTCAAATGCATAAAAATGAATTCTGACATGTTTAGATATTTGTGTTAAAATGTAAATAAAGTAACATTTTGCAGCAGTTTACTTGAATACACTTGAAATAATGTGGATTACTTCACAGTTAAATGAATGTGACCCCTCCCCTATACACTGCTTCTACTTAAAGCAAACCTCAGAGTCACTGTAAATGTCATGTACATTCAAATCCGCTGCACAAATCCAAACTGTTAGTACATGTGCAGTTTGGTGGAAACACGAAACGGTGAGATGTTTTGTCTCCCACAAACGATGACCCAATTTTACCTCAGCCTTTTATTTTCCACAGCATTAATTTGAGTTTGAGTGAAAACCAGTAAACAAAGATGAAAGTAATAATATGTAAATTCACTGTTCCTTATTAGAAGGCAGTTTTTACCTTGTCTGTTTTCCTGCAGCACAAAATGAATAATAAAAAATGTACAGTAGCATAAATATCTTATATTTAATGACTCCATCAGAATAGACCAGTGACTTTATTCAGAATTAAGTTTAATTTGGAGTTATCATTTTCAACTGGATTTAGGTTTTTACATGATTATCTTAAAGCAGAATTAACTTTTATTCTGAATTAAACAGGAATAAAACCTCCCATGTAAACAGGGCTAATGTGCTGACTATACTGCAAATGCATTTTAATTTGAGAGTTAGCATCTAAATCATATATTCTACAGTACAATTTTGAATTATTCTGATTTTTTTTCTGAACTTTCATTGTGTATTCACAATCTGAAGATAAAAACAGCTTTAATCCTGTAAAGCCTGAACCATTAAATCACTGACAGGAAATTCCAGGTCTTTGAAACTGGAGCCTCTATTTTACCTGCTGAACAATCCTTTTTTTTTTTTTTTTCCAACTATCAATTTCCATGTATTTTACCAAAACAACTTGAAACAAAACTGTAAAAAACAAAACAAAAAACCCCCCAAACTTTTCCATTTAATAGCGGCAAAATTTGCAATCAGATTAATCATGGTGATGGATTAATCCACGTTAATTTTCACAGCCCTAATTGTATTGTACTGCATTCTATTCTATTCTACTCTACTCTACTCTACTCTACTCTATTATATTATATTATATTATATTATATTATATTATATTATATTATATTATATTATATTATATTATATTATATTATATTATATTATATTTTATATTATACTCTACTCTATTATATTCTACTATACTATACTACACTATACTACACTATACTACACTATACTACACTATACTATACTATACTATACTATACTATACTATACTATACTATACTATACTACACTATACTACACTATACTACACTATACTACACTATACTACACTATACTACACTATACTACACTATACTACACTATACTACACTATACTACACTATACTATACTATACTATACTATACTATACTATACTACACTATACTACACTATACTACTCTATACTATACTATACTATACTATACTATACTATACTATACTATACTACACTATACTATACCATACATCTAGTACAAATGTTACAAAAGGCAGAAGTTAGTGTAAAATAGCAGTGATTTTCCATCATATACATATATAACTTGTGCCTAAATGACCTGTCTTAGTTCTTTTGGTTTGTTCTGGTTTCTTACACCTCCTCCACACGCTGTTGAAGAACCTCTCTCTCTCTTTTGTGATTCTCTTTGAATGATCCCTGAATAGCTTCACTCTTGGCTTCATAGTTGTTTGTACTGTTATCTTCCTTGTGATTGTTCTCATAAATTCCATCCTTCTCCCTCTCTCTCATCTTTTACACTTTCCTGATGTCTTTTCTGTGTCTTCATGCTTAAATCTCTTGTCCTCCTGCTCACCTCAGATGGAGTGCGATGAGAAGGAGATGCGCCGTGAGATCAGCTACGCCATCAAAAACATCCACGGTATCAGGTAGGGATTGTACACCACTGTTTCATACCATAACCTCTGTACAAAAGCAGCACTCATATGAATTACCAACTTACAAATCATTCTTTTATCGAACCGAAAGAACATCTAAAAATATATTAATGCTGTGACGAACATTATTATAGGTTGATGAGAAGTGAAAAAGGAGAAAAAACAACCAGATGTTTGAATTTGGTTTTACCCGTAGCCTAAAAATACACCATTTAGAAGAGAATTTATGAACCAGGGTGGAGCATGTTGTCTTTTTTGGACCTTTTTTTATGTACGCCATACTGTCCCTGTGTGTTTCTATATTGATTCAGCAGCGGTTAGCCACCAAAACCATAAAAAATTGCCACCCAAGCAAGACAAAAACATCTCTGGTCAGTCTGAATCCTCCCAAAAATAATGATATATATTTAAAAAAATCAAAAAAAATTCCAAAAACAGATGAGGTCCGTTGTAATAATCTCTTTATTGTCATGAGCACAGACGGAATTGATGAAGAAGTGGGCGGGACTTGATAAGTTTTACTTCTTCCCACTCCGTTTCAAATGTGTTATAGAACTGTATGACAAAATCTGACTGATGTGTCATTTATTTAATTATTTATTATTTATTTCTCTGGTTGTTTTTCTTCCTTTGTTGTTTTTTTTTTATTTCCTCTGTGACACATTTAAAAGTAAGTTGCCAAACCTCGCCCCTATTTTGTGCCGATCTCATGTTTCTATGACAACCTGTTCTTGAATTAGAGCCAATAATGTGGTATTGACCTTTCTGCTGAATGCAATCTTGACCTTTGACCTTTTGCAATATTGATAATTTTGTTATATGTATGTCAGTGCGTGTAATATTATGATAAAATTTCCCGTATTGATTAAGTTATAGTGTGATATGTCTATGTTTGACACACACAAACAGTGTTACAGAAGTTAATTTTGCAACATGTCACCTTTGACCTTCAGAGATCTTAAAAACTATTGGTTGTAGTTGATAAAAATAGTCATGAAAATTGTAGAAATCTTCATTCCGAATCATTTGGTACCAATCTGAAAGTTCTGTGACCGATAATGTGATTTTGACCTTGAATAGTCATGAAAAGCATTGAATTCTTTGTTCTAAAAATAAGGTCTTAGTTGGCATTAAAATGTCTTAAAAATGCGAACACATAAGTAAGATTCATGTTAGTTCGAAATAAAAAAGTATTTGGTAACATTTAGGCTTTCTAGATTATAAAAATAAATTAGGGCGAGTAGAAAATGAGGGCACATGATTCTGTGGGTGTAGTATATCTATAACTATACTTAGTTTTTTGCAAGTGTGTGTTTATATGGTCTGTGTGTGTGTGTGTTATATAATCAACATGTCAAAGTTATGCCTCTTGATGCAAATGGTTCAACCAATGTTGGATGAGATTAATAAACTAAACTGACTGAAATGAATGAATACTAACTGTGGAAACTAAGCCAATGTTGCTGAGCACAAAAGGAAGCAGTCATCATCACTATTTTTTTCTTCTTGGTGGGCTTCAGGACTGGACTTTTTACCCCAGATATGGCTTTCGAGGCCATCGTGAAGAAGCAGATCATCAAACTGAAGGAGCCCTGTGTGAAATGTGTGGACATGGTCATCCAGGAGCTGATTAACACAGTGCGCCAGTGCTCTAATAAGGTAACCGCTATTATAGACTGAAAAAAAATCATACAAATTTCATTTAATTTCTTCATTTGTCTCAAAGTGAATAAAAAAAAAAAATATTACATTACCCATAAATTGTCATATTAGCCTACAAGTAAAATGCTTCTGGAATAAAACTAAAGACATTTTAGCACCTGTGTGTTACTGTCTGTCTGTTTACTCGGATTTATAACCAAATACATTTTCTTCACCAGCTATTTATCACATTATATAAGAGAACAAGAAATAACTAGTCATAGCACCTTTATATTGGTTGTATCACAAGATGTAGAAAGAAATATTAAAAAAACAAACAAACAAAAAAAAGCAAACAAAGAAAAGATTGTTTGGTTTTATTCCCTGTTCAACATGAATTGAGCTGTGTCTTGTGTTTGCAGTTGGAATGCTTCCCCAGGCTGCGTGAGGAGACTGAGAGGATTGTGACCGCTCATATCCGAGACAGAGAAAGTCGGGCCAAGGACCAGGTAACATGAGCGGAAAATTTTAACCACACGTTAATTTTTAAGGGAAATGAGTGATATGTACCATGTATATGCAGGTAAAGCCTTGTAATCTGTCATCACAACATATGTTATTCCAGTTTAGGCTCAAAAAATTACATTAACGTGAGTACTAAAGCAATTTCAAATAAAGGGAATCATAAGTTAAAACTAAATAAGCAATGCGACATGATCTACTTTTGGACAAATTACTCTTGCACTCACTACAGTTGAATACACTGATCTACAAGTAAAATGCTTCTGGAGCCAAAACTGGAAGAGCAAAAATTACACTGACGATATTAACAGTCAAAGGTATTAAAGTGATATTAATTCAAGGGCCACATACAGACTAGTTTGATCTTAACATTAAAATACTACTGTAATAATAACACTGATTGACAAGTAAAATGCTTCCGGATTTAAAACTAATAAAATGTTCCCACATGTGTGCTAAAGTCTAAATGCTGGTTGGATCCAGTTTCCTAGATAAGTCTGGGGTCAAAATGTGAAATTCTTAGAATTATCAAGAGAATAGGTTTTAGTCCAAAGGAATATTAGTCTCAGATCTACCAGATTTACTTCAAACACTGTCTGCACATTATGATCCATTCACTTTACAGGTTCTTTACTAATCTACGTCCTGACCCTCACCTATGGTCATGAGCTTTGGGTCATGACCAAAAGAATGAGATCACAGGTACAAGCAGCCGAAATGAGTTTCCTTCGCATGGTGGCCGGGCTCAGCCTTAGAGATAGGGTGAGGAGCTCGGACCTCCGGGAGGGACTCGGAGTAGTCCAGAGGATGTCCAGAGGAGCCAGCTATGGTGGCTGGGCCATCCAGTGAGGACGCCTCCTGGGGAGATGTTCTGGGCATGTTCATCCAGGAGTAGACCTCGGGGCCGACCCAGGAGACGCTGGAGGGATTCTACCTCTCGGCTGGCCTGGGAACGCCTCAGGATTCCCCTGGAGGAGCTGGCTGGGGTGAGGGAAGTCTGGGCTTCTTTGCTGGCAATGCTGCCCCCTCGACCTGGATAAACGAGAGACAATGATCTACTTCAAAACACTGCCTGCACATTATGATCTATTCACTTTTGAAAGACAACCTTTTAGCCCCGCCTCCCCTGCCTATGAAGCACCACTGTGCTATCCCCATACATGAAATAAATGAGGATAGCACAGCGAGGCTCATCGTAGTTACAATAAGCCGCAAAAGATTATTATTTGTCTTATTTGTCTTCACTGTCTGATGTCTTGTTCCAGGTTCTGCTGTTGATCGACGTCCAGCTTTCGTACATCAACACCAACCACGAGGACTTCATTGGCTTTGCTAAGTAAAGACTCCTTTAATTTTGCTTCACTTAAGATGAACTATTCATGAGTGAATGGTCTGCGGTGGTGAAACTAAGTGTTCCAAGCATCGCCTTTTACCCCTGTCATCACTGTTGTTGTTGTTCTTACACTGCAGCGCACAGCAGAGGAGCAGTCAGACTAATAAGAGCCAGAGTTCAGCAGGAAATCAGGTGAGTGTTTGTCATGTCTTGTGTGTCACACAAATAGTGGAGCACAAGGTCAAGACAGAAGCGTACACCCACACAACAGCAGGATGGATACGACACAGAAACACAAAGACAGGTGCTTAAATGAAAGAGATGTGAAGTATAGTACACTCTCCTTCATTTGAGCAAATATGTGTATTGCTCAGTTTTTATTTAAGCCTGCACCTCTGTTTCATTTAAGATTTAATTCTATCTGTTCTATATTTCTGTAGGCTATAGATGACTAAAAGTACCAATATTAAATACATTGTTAAATAATGAATGAAATAGGTAATTAATTAAGCACCAGACCTTTCTGTGTGGAGTTTACATGTTCTCCTCGTGTCTGTGTGGGTTTTCTCCAGGTACTCCAGTTTCCTCCCACCATCCAAACACATGCACTGATAGGTTAATTGGTTAATCTAAAATTGTCCATAGGTGTGAATGTGAGAGTGATTGTTTGTCTATACATGTTCAGTCCTGGGATGAACTGGAGACTCATACAGGGTGTACCCCGCCTTCACCCATTGTAGCTGGATTAGACCCGCACAGACCCCCGCGACCCAAGTGAGAATAAAGCGGGTTTAGATGACGAGACATGATGTCATTAATTAATTACAATTGGAATTAAACACATAAATGTGTCATTAATTCATTACAATACCAATTCATTTGAGGTAAAAGAAAAACACCTAAATTATTATTTCACTAATTAATTAATTATTTCATGGTCCTCTTGTTGAAGTGCATCATGAATTAATTTTATTTGCCAACCCTGTCCATCAAAATCAGTGGGTGGGGTTAATGCAAATCTAGTCAAATCCACACCATTGGGAGGGTCAGAGTAGGAGTCTACATTTTTAGCAGTTGCCAATAAAGTTTAGTTTCCTCAAGTATCCAAACAAATGTAGAGGTTAATAGCGCCCCCCAGTGTATGGAATGTGTTCACAAGTTCTGCATCGATCCTTTATCTGGAATCCATTTGACTTGACTTGATGTGCATGGGAACCAATCAGCTGTTAAGACCCGCCCACTGACTTTGATGGACAAGGTTGAGAGGTAATATGAAATAATTAATTACTGAAATAACAATATGTTTTTTTTTTTTACCTAAAATGAATTAGCATTTTAATGAATTACTGTACTGACACATGTATGTATTTAATTCCAATTTTAATTAATTAATGACATATTTAATTAATTATTTAATGATGTATTTATTGATTTAATTTTGGCACTTTTAGTCCTCCAGTAGTCATGCATGTTTGTTTGTGTTTTTTTTATCATTATTTGGCTGTACAGTTGTTTTTGCGTGCTTATTTCATAATTTTTTATCTTATGATGGAACAAAAATCACTCAGGGTTCTATTACTTTATGCCACCATCATCACTAGTGTTGTTGTTGAGACATTTCCCTTTGTTTGAACCCTCCTGTGTCATCAAGGTGCCACTTTGCATTTCATCCCCATCCCTTAGTGAGAATCTCAGCTGCCCTCTTAAGGGTGTCTGTTGGTGAGTATTGCTTATTGTGGGTAATGGTTTGCAATGTCATTTACGGCTGCAGTAACACTTCTGCCCATTGTGTGGTGCTCTGCAGCACCTCTGCTTAGGAATTTGTGGGGTTTTTTTGTCATAAGCAGCACAGAGTTGTTTTCCATTCATAATAGGTCCAATTGGCTGTGTACTGCTTGGCACAGGCACACATCGCCTTGCATTTTTAGTGCCACAGGGTGTCTTATCCCCGTCGTTCCTTCCTGTTGCAGGCCTCTTCTCCTCCCGCATCAGGCCTGATTGTAAGAGTTGACTCTCTAACCATTTACTCTCTAACACCCACTCCACCCACCAAGGCCTGCAGACCACAAGGGGTTGCCAACTAGAGAAAAACATTTTTCTTTGCTTTGGTAGTTGAAATATTCTCACCAAGACTCATAACTTAAAAATACTGCATGATTTTGTGTAGTACTCTGTCATGGATCCAACTACAAAGCAGCTCTCTCGTTTGTGCCAATGACAGAAAGGCTTTGTAATGATTTGGGTAACCTCCTTAGTGAGTCTTAGGCGGTGCAAGACTGACCTAATAATCTAATAATCACTTGGCACTTTGCCCAAAGGCTTGTTTATGCAGAGCTTTTAGGGTTAATACACCTAACACTGTGGACACACACGCTTCCTTGTGTGCTTAGGGCACTTAACACAATGGTCACTTAACAAGCTAACATGGGCCTTTGCTTGTGGCATTTGGGAACACTTGAATGACACTGCACTGACACATACAGTCACATGACAGGCTCCAAGTGAGTCACAAAGACACAACAACCCACCTAACCAGAGTGTCATGCATTTTTCATTGCCGACCGTGCATTGAAGATTGACAGCGATTTATTTGGCCACAATGGTCAATCTGTGTGGATGTTTGAAATGTAAACCATTACTGATTAAATCCTCCTGTCAGCATCATTTTTTTTCTTTTCTGTCTTTTTTTATTTATTTTTTTTAAACAACAATATACCCGTTTTTGACTTTTGACTTCTTGCCTCAGGTCATCCGCAAAGGCTGGCTAACTATCAACAACATCAGCATCATGAAGGGTGGAGCCAAAGAGTACTGGTTTGTGTTGACTGCTGAGAGCCTCTCCTGGTTCAAGGATGATGAGGTGAGACCAAGTAAAAACATGGATGTTAACACTCTATTGCAGACCTGGGCAAAGTAAGACCCAGGGGCCACATACGGCCCAATAGCTGGCCCTGACCGGCCCGCATGAGGTCATTGACAAATTAAAAGCCAATGCAAAAATATATTACGCAGCTTTTATTTTGTAGAATCTGCTAAATTAACGTTTTTTTTTTTGCGCATACTTTCTGCACTCAGTGTAAGACTTATGCACTGATTGGTTTGTTGTTCAGTTTAAGCCCATTAAACTCTATACTGTTATTTATATTTTACTTTATACTTTACTTATTCTTACCTTGTATATTTTTGTATCTTGTTATATTTGTGTAGTTGTATATTTATATAGTTATATTTTGCATTTTGTATCTTTGCACAGTCTTAAGGGAGTGTAGCTTCCATTTAAACATGTGGATGCTCATCCACATTTGAATTCTGATTCTGATGTCAGCTAACACCAAAGAAAGAAAGACGGATTAAGAAAGCAAAGAGTTTACCAAGACATAGATTTCTAAATATTTCTTCACTGATGTCAGAAAAGGAACTAAGATATGTTAATAAACAAAGCTGCATTGCTGGGTTTTCATATAAAGTTAACATGGAGTGGGTTTTGCAGATTTTTAAAAATGTTTTGGTGAATATTCATTAAACAGTCGTATTCTGAGCTCCACATCTTCATTGTATTGTTTCACTTACTGCTTTTATAGTAACACAACTGTCAAAGTTCTCATAAGAAAATTAATTGCCCACCCCTGCCCTATTGTTAAACACTTAGAAAACAATAATCTAATACAGGGGTGCTCAGACCTGGTCCTCGAGAGCTACTATCCTGCATGTTTTAGATGTATCCCTCTTCCAACACACATGACGGTCATTATCAGGCTTCTGCGGAGCTTGATGAGAGGTTTATCATTTAAATCAGGTGTGTTGGAAGAGGGATACATCTAAAACATGCGGGATAGTAGCTCTCGTGGACCAGGATCCTGATGTAATACATTCCAAACACAGAAAAAATAACTCAAAGTAATGCACAAAGTAGAAATAATATTTTATTTTCACACTTAATATCTTAACAATCTAGACCAACCATCTCATACTGCACACCAGTCCACCTCACACTGTGCACTTGCATGATGCAGTTTGTGGTCCATGTTGGAGGGATACTTGGCAGGCTGATGTATATCTGCCTGTCTGTGCCTGCTGTACAGGTTGGAGGATATTCTGCACAGCAAGTGTAGATAGGCAGACACACTGCAACTCCGTCAGTCACTAGGCGTAGTCGTTGCTTCGCTGTTTAATAAACTTTACTCAACCTCGTGGCAGAGCCTGCGGGATACATTCAAATACATTTGTATGAAATGGTGGCATTATTCTTAGCTGCGTTTATTTTAAAATGCATCTTGTTTTGCGCTGATTCTATTTATGACCGGCTGAAAGCGTATACTTTCAGCCAACTGACTATTTGGAAGCAGATGCAGTCATTTTTATAGTGGAAATCATCATCATGATGAAGCAGTTTACTGGATGAAGTTACTTGTGTAAAGAGGCTGGGCATATGTCTGTCATTCAACCGTTCTTTCCATTCATCTTTGTCGTTGTGTTGGAATTTATCCGTCCTCTGCCTTTCTTCTCTCCCCACCTCTTTCCAGTGGGAGTTTAGGCATTTGTTTTTTTTCTTTGCAAAATTTGGAACAGTCCCAATCCTAACCAAATGTTCACTCAACAGACACCCAAAATATATGAACGCACACTCAGACAGCACATGCGCTGCACAGCACTGCGTCTACAGATTGCCATTTGATACGTTAGTGCGGTAATGTAGGAAATTATAGACTGCTGTGGCTTCACCATGTATATTTCTGTTTTAGACTCCATGAACTTTCTATAGTCACATACACATGCAAGCGCATACACATACATGTGCACACATGCAGATGCACACTCATACACGTCCCTCCTCCTCTCTCTTGGTGTAGTTGGCAGTAACTTTGGAACTGCTCACATTCTTGGCAGGAAAATCACAAGTTTTTAATCCAAACACTAGCCTCCAATGTTTCACTAGAGAGAAATCCCTCCATTAAATATCAATATCTCTCCTTTCTATTTGGGAACCTACAGCTTCATTATTAGCTACCGCTTCATGGCCTATCAGCTGCATCTGTTCACTATTATTGACCTGTATTATATGTATCGTTCTACACGCTGACATTAAAGCCCAAAACAGTTTGACTTTTCATAATTCATACTTCGACCACAAACCAAACAACAACAGCGACTAACACCCATTTGGCTGACAAATAGAAACCCCCATTTGTGTACATATCCTTTTGTAAACCATGGTTTCTGGTAGTTTTTACTGTTAAATGTGTTGCATCACCCTTTTTTTTTACCAGTAGTTATATGACACCACAGCAATCTACTCTGCATCAATGTCCTTTGTATTAACTTCTCTCAGTCCATTTTGGCCACCCACTGAAATAACTTCTTTGGAGGTGTCTGACTGTATTTTCAAACTCCATTTGATTGATTGGTTCTCGTTCCTTTGGCCTGTGCTTGATGCTTTGCAGCCACAGTAACTCCTCCCCCCTCCAGTGGACCACATCTTCATCAGAGCACCAGGCTAGCAGTCTGTACACTTACTCATTCAGCCATTATGCTTTAAATTATGTCAACTCCCTATGTTATGACTTGTGCCTGTAAATATTTCATCCTTCTGTCTAAATTTTTTCCCTTTTCTTTTTTTTCTTTTTTTTTTTTTTCTTTTTTTTTGCGTCTTTGTTTTCACAGCCATTCGCAGTTAGTGGTGAAAGTCAGTGATCAATGTTTATTCCAGTAAAACAAAAAAAAAAGTGAAGAGGGAAGTGGTGAGTGTTAGAATGCACTTAGGACAAAAACAATACAGATGAACATGGCTAATTAATACAAAGTTAAAGTAAAAAAAAAAAAAAATAGCAGAAGCTAAAGAGGAAAGAACAGATGCAGAACAAAAACACACGCATCTTGGAGAACTGAAAACTGAAATGCCCACAGAGGGACAGAAAGAGCGAGAGGGGGGAGACACAAAAAGACAGACTGACAGAAGAGGGTCCATGCCCAGTCTAACCAATGTGCAGACTACTGTACACCAGTATGATAATGAACAGGTAGTCTGAACACTGGGTGGACGGAGCCGGAGTTAAGAGCCAGGCCTTGTTTGTGCTGCTTTCTGCCAGTCCAGATGCTTCAGCTCTGTCGTCTGTTGCCCTCTCCATTTTTTTGCCAGCAAGGAGTAGGGATCCCATCTTATCGAAAGCCCTTCAAAACTGCGATTCGCCACATCCGCGTTGACGTTCTCCCAGCTTTTGATGCAACGTCTCTCGGCCTGTTTATTTGTTTTGGTAGACGTTTGAGCTCTGGGTCCCCTCGCGGTCCGATTTGGTCACGCCGGCCATGAAGAGTATCCAGCCTTGACGTGGCATATTCGCTCAAACGACTGGGACAGACTGGCTGCACGTTCAGGGAGGGGATATTACAAAAAAGAGGGAAAGAGAGAGAAGGGGGGAGTGTAGAAGTGAGAAAGGGAGAGGAAGAGGGAGGAAGAGGGAGGGGACCTGTGTGACCATATATGGGATGTAGCGACCCCTTGGGGAATACGACTCTGAGGGGTTTGCAGAGTTTCTTGTCCTCTCGTCTTCTTCTTCTTCTTCTTCTTCTTCACTCCTCATCCTCTTTTATTCTTACCTGCGATCATCTACCATCACTTTTCCAAAGCCGTCAGCCCAGATACGGGCTTTCTTCTGCAAATCTTTTGGAAATCCACTTTTGTGTTTCTTCTTCTACTTGGTGTCTCCTCCTCTTCACCCGCCGTCTCTTTAACTTCTCCGCTCTCCCTCCTTCCTCGGCTCTCTGTGTGCTGCTAAGCACTACCAGATGTTGAGTTTTAACGCCAGGCTGTCATTTAATCTCTCTCTCTCTCCCGCTCTCTCTCTCTCTCTCTCTCTCTCTCTCTCTCTCTCTCTCTCTCTCTCTCTCTCTCCTTCTTCAAAAAAAAAAAAAAAAAAAATCAGGCAGGAAGTGGGCCCCTCTGGAATGGAAAGAAAAAATATTGAAAAAATATAGAGGGGGAGGGATAAAAGAAAAGAGGGAGAATGATGGAGGTTAGGATGGAGGGTAAAATGAAAAGAAGGATTTACTTAAACTGAAGTGTTTACCACAGGCCCCTCTTTGAGTCTGTTGTAACCATGTTTGAGCCTCTACTTCAGGAGGTCAACATGGTGTTTAGCAGTAAATTCTCTGGACCTTAGGGTGCTTTGGCTCATCTTTACCACAGCCAGAGAGTTTCCTCCGCCTTCAGCTACCAGCTCGCCCCTGCAAAACGCACCGTGAAGAACGACTTGTGTCTTGACCCACACTGTAATGACTTCCACATGTGCTCTCCCTCTCTCTTTTTCTTTCCTCCCTCAACTACTTCTTCTTCTTCTTCTCCACCCACTCCCCCCTACCTCCTACACCCCTTGTCTCCCCCATTCCTCCTCCCTCCTGTGTCACCCCCTCTGTTTCTGCCCCCCCACCCCACCCCCCTAAACTCCAACTCTCTCCCTTTTTCATTTCACCTCTCTCACATACCAACATCATACAAAGCAATTGTTTGCACCAGTATCCTTGCACAACAGATCAACATGAGGAGCCGATTGTATTAGTCATGAAATGGCTCACGATCCATACCTTCTGTTTTACTCATTCACAGGAGAAGGAGAAGAAATACATGCTCCCCCTGGACAACCTGAAGGTCCGCGATGTTGAGAAGAGCTTCATGTCCAGCAAGCACATATTCTGCATTTTCAATACAGAGTCGAGGTCAGCTATAGCCTCATAATTGTAGTTTGTTCTTTTTTTTTATGCAGTATAATTAATATCGTAGTAAATTAAACCCTTTCTGGTAGACGTTAAATAAGGTAGATGGAGTTAGATTTGCAAGGGATGAAATATAGCTCAGGTTAAGTACAGTATGTGTGCATGCATGTATGCAGGAATGCAGGCTGGAATGAACTGGAAACATTTTATAGTAAAAACATATGTCTGCAATTGAAATGTTTAGTATCTCACATTTCAGGAGATGGTTGCAGAAAGTCCCTTAAAATTTTTTTACAAAGTTTCGGCTTTGTGTGCAGCGGAGACGATTGTACAGGTTTTTGTTCAATACTTTATTATTGTCAGATAAAACTGGGATTAAAACTGTAGATATCTCCTGTTTAGATTTAACTTTGGGTGGTGTTGTTCATGTTGATTTACACATGTATGTCTTCTGCCACATTATGTGTGTAGGAATGTGTATAAGGACAATCGCACCCTTGAGTTGGCCTGTGATTCTCAGGATGATGTGGACAGCTGGAAGTCTTCTCTTCTACGCGCTGGGGTCTACCCTGAAAAGACCACCACGGTTAGCACCCTGATTTTCTTCCTCCATTCATTTGGTTCTTTTAGAAATATATACATTTGTGTACTGGGAAAATTGCATTTTCATTTAGGCAAAAAATATTTAAATGTTTAACATGATACAAAAGTTGAGTTAGTGTGTGGAACATATTTCTGTTTGGTGGTTTAATACATATAAGAAATTATTTCCTTCATGACAATTCTGTGTTTTGTTATAGTTTACAGTTGGAGATGATTTTTACATATTACTGACCAAGGAAAATAAAATTCTCACTTTGTGCAGTAATAATCTACACCTGGTTTTTCTGCCTTCATCCATAATAATATGCATTATATAGACTAAATGTCATTGACAATTATTATGTATTTGCAACATAGTGTAGCAAACTATCACATGATCAAAAACAAAGTAAATTTAGCAACAAAAAAACTATTTATTTTGAATTTCAGGGCTCACCAGAAATTTGTCACAAGCCAAAAAAAAAAGTTTGAAACCACTTCTTTAGAATGATCTCCCATAAAACAGAATTATTTCTTTAAGGATTATAAAATAAATAAATTAGAAAATAAAAGGGGGGCGCAAAGGAAAAGTCAAGGGAGCGCAATCAAAGTCTGAAGTCGTAATCAAGGAAAATGGCAACAACCTAAACTGAGAAAGATGTGAAGGAAATGTGCACTTTTTTATTAAAGTCTGATATTTTTCATTTGAATATTCTTTTTGTTTGATTTATTTTTATTTTTTTAAACCTTGAATTTATTGACACAAAGGAAAAACCATAAAATTAGCTCTATGACTTGTATCATTTCTAAACTGTTTTGTTATTTTCTCACTAGAAGAAAAAACAAAAAAGCACACTTGATAGGATTTATTCCATTATTTCATTTCTTTAAAGCATTTATTCTAGTCTGTTGCTTTTCACCAGGTTGAGAGTGAGACCACCACCACCTCAGATAACTTCTCCATGGACCCTCAGCTGGAGCGTAAAGTGGAAACCATCCGTAACCTTGTGGATTCCTACATGGCTATTGTCAATAAATGCATCCGGGACCTGATGCCTAAAACTATCATGCATCTCATGATCAACAATGTAAACAGATACTGCTCTACACTTTAAAATTATTACACTTTTGTCAGATTATTCTACTAAAATATGAAAAAATACACATACGTTTTGTACTGTTTTCAACCTGCACTACTGCTTTCCGCCACTAGGTGAAGGACTTCATCAATGCGGAGTTGTTGGCGCAGCTGTACTCTGCAGGCGACCAGAACGCCCTGATGGACGAGTCCCAGGAGCAGGCCCAGAGGAGGGACGAGGTACTGAGGACCCACCAGGCCCTGAAGGAAGCTCTGGCTATTATCGGTGATATCTCCACTTCCACTATCACCGTCCCCCTACCCCCGCCTGTCGACAACTCATGGGTAGGAGGAACTAGTGGTGGCCGCAGGTAATTAGAAATGATGATTTGTATTGTAGGCTAGAGTGACTGTGTTTTAGTGACATTTATGTTTATTAGAAAGTATTTAACCCCTTAATGCCTTTTGTCGCAAATATGCAACATACCCCAAAATCTATCTATTGTATGTGCTCTAGTCAAATTAATCGTCTCCACTTAATTTAGTGGAGATGATGATTAAAAATATATACTTGTATTTTAATTCAAGTGTGAAAGGGTTCAGGACATAAAGTCAGGGCAGCTGGAGTGGGGTTTTTTTTAATTAAAGCTTTATTTCAAAGATAACATACAATTTACAAGGCCACAACAACCAATAACAATATCAACATATAACATAACAACATCCAGAAGAGATCCTGGATTCTGGATCACTTTGAAATTTTACATTGTGGTAAATGGAGAATACATTTCAAAGTGATCCAGAATCCAGGATCTCTTCTGGATCATCACCAAAATCTATTCATTTGTTCCTTGTGACACCCCCAACATGTCATGAAGTTTCAATCAAGATCCGTCCTTAACTTTTTGAGTTATCTTGCTAAATAACAGACAGACAAACAAACTCTGGCAAAAACATAACCTCCTTGACGGAGGTAAATATATATATTTGTGTATTTACATACAAAGAAACTCATTCATAATTGTGGGGCAGGTGTTGATGATGATGAGGAAAAAAGTTGCATCGTCATTATATAGATGTTTTATTTTAGTCTAGTTGCATGTGTTTTTGTTTTCTGCCATTGCAGTATATGGACCTGTGTTGAATAAAACTAAATAAAGTGAGCAGGTCTCACCAGAGCAGCTCATCAGTGACTTTTTAAATACGTTGGTTAAATATTCACTAGAGTACAACAATGTCAAAACTCATTTTAGTGTAAGGTTTGTGTCATTATGGTCTTTCTATCCTTAGTATATTTCATCCCTAAACCCTTTCCACAGGTCCCCACCACCCAGTCCCACTGCACCCAGGAGGATGTCCTCAGGGCAGCGCCCGGCTCCCAGGGGGGCTCCACCACCACCAAACCGCCCAGGACCCCTGGGGCCCTTTAATAACAGTGCTGACAGCCCCCAGGCTCCAAGCCGCCCCAACAGGGCCCCCCCTAGCATCCCCAGGTGAGTGTCATTTCCACACCATTTACTAGGACAAAGCTAGTGTCAGCATTTTAACAATTGACAAGTATTATTAGATAATATATTCATCACTTAAAACTACTCTATCGATATGCTGTGTTGGAACACCATACATGTACATATAATATGTAATGGAATTAAATATGTGTAACCAGTGGTGTAGTGGTCCCTGAAGAAGTGGGTTTATTCTCAACCTTTGCCTTTTTTTTACTCTATTTAGTTTACTCAAAAATCAATAAGTAGGATTTGCTTACAAATATAACAATGATCAAGATGTTACATGAAAATAAAATATAGAAATACATTTTTAAAAAGAGATAAAGTAAATGTAAATAGGAAAAAGCATAGAAATAAATACAGGGATAAAAATTAAAGAAGTAAAAATAGAAAGAAGCACTAAATAAATAAATACATGGTACAGAAATAAATGTATTAAGCCATTTGTATTTATTTTTCAATATGGCCGTACACATCAGGGTGATGTAGGAGTGGAAATACTCAAAGGTCACTGAACAATAAGTACATTCCATATATACCCTGGACTACACCACTGTATGTAACTGCAATTAGTTTTAGTTCAAATAGATTGATTAGAATGCAGTTGCATACTTTAAAACTTCTAATAAGCCTTACTTTTTAAAGTATGCATTACTCATCAAAAGGTCATTCTTAATTTCCCATTAAAACCAGACAGAGGCGTATCTGCACCATAGTGGGTCAGTGTATTATGTCTGGCTCCACTTAACTTATGGAGGATAGAGTTACAACAGGCAATCAAGTCACATGTTCGAGAGTAAATTTACTTTATTGTCATCATTCAGTTGTTTCTTTTCATTCCGACATTATAACTGGAGGCAAATGTGACAAAAGGTGAAAGGTTGAACGAAACAACTGTTAATATGCATTCAGACTGAGCTGCTAATTAAAAAAATGACATTTAAGCACATTACTTTTGTAACCTGTTCCAGAATACATGTCAAAGTGACCCTCACAACTCCACTAACCACTATAGGATAATATATTTTCCAATAAATACAGTCTGCTTTTCTGTGTCATGTGACCTAACAACATGTAACGCTAACCTACAGTCTTCTCTTAAATTGACGGCGTGTTTAATCTTTAGTGTTTTCCTTACTGGTTCAAGTTATTTCTGAGGTCTCATCATGGCCATGTTTGTAATCTTGTGTGAAAAACTAAACACTCCTCTCTTCCTCTTCTTCTTCTTCTTGTGTCTTCTCTTCTCATTTCTCTTTTTCTAATCTCTTTCTCTTCCTGCCCTGACATTTTTATCATTATTTATTCTCTCCTTTAGTCGGCGGCCCCCACCGTCTCCTACAAGACAAGCCCCACCATAAACATCCAAAGGGGTTTAGTCATCCCCTTATCTCCCTCCCTCATCCACTCCGCCCCTCCTCTCTTAGCCATGGCTCTGCAGTCCGTGTCTCTCCTTAGTGCAGACACTGAAGTCTTTACCCTTTGACCCTCAAATTTCCTGCCAGGTGACGATGTCCATATATCTATGTACAGTATGGTACTTGTCTTGTGGTGTATATGTATGTGCGCTTGTTGCTCGCCTGTGGTCCAGGTTTGCTTAGCAGATCCACTACCCTGTATCAGTCCCTGGAACCTCTTTCACCCCCCCCCAAAAAAAAAAAATCCCCTTTCGCCAACTCAGCCACCACCCCACTTGCTGCTTCGACATAAAAATACGCTCAGCAGTCGCACTGCCCTACTCATTCCAAAATGCAGCATGGCACATAAGCTGCTTTTATTGCATGGAAGTGTGTGTATGTAGAGTGTGTGCGTGTGTTTTGTGCGTATGTATACAGGGGAGGGACTAATTTGCCTATATGTAGGCTGAGGTTGGTTTAGTATTGTATTAATTTATTGTATAAGCCGCCCCACCCCTAAGTGTTAATTATCAGCTTAATGTTCTCTTAGGAACACAAGTTGTATCTTAGGTATGTGTGTGTATACATGTGTTGGTGTGCGAGTACTACTGTGTATGTGTGTGTGTGTATGTGTGTGTGCGCGCGTACGAATGTGTGACTCGGGTGCATGTGTTGTCTGTCTGCACGTTTGTTGGCGTTTCAGTTGTATTTGTTTTCATGGTCAAAGCTGTTAATGATGAATCATAAAACCCCCGGGGGTAAATTATATGTTGGACTTTTGTGAGTTGTTCCTGTGTTGTAGTAGCAGCCATACACACATAGCAAGGCTGAGGAGCACCTTCAGTATTCTCTATATGGAAACAGCCTCAATACTGCATTTAACCTTGTCATAGGTGTCCACCTGTGCTGTATCAATGGTCAAGTTGTGACCCCCTTTTTCTGCTTTAAGCTATGACTCTGATGCTGACTGCATGAGACGAACGGAATCAGAACTTGTCACTTTGAAAAAAATAAAATGTAAAAAAAAAAAAAAAAAAAAGTCGCTGCTAAACACGGCAGAACACAAGTTCTACCTTAAACGAAGAAGGAACATGCATTTACATGTTTCCATTAAGCCTTTTTCTCAGGTTTGAAACATGCAATTCCATGCACACCATTTAACAAACGCTCTTATTTTGTCAACTCTTCTAGTCTCCTTTCTTTCTTTTACTCTCACAACCATCCAAGCCAATGAGTCAGCCAGCATCTGCATCAGAGCTTAAGGTGGTATTGTTAATGTTCAAGTGCTTCTCTGTCTGTTTGTTATCGTGTATATGGGCCTAAACTGTGTTCTGATGTATATAGGTAATGATAAAGAGACGTGTGGACTATAAAGACCTCATCAAGGATCCTAGCGCTTTAATCGTTCTCTATGTCTCTATTCACTAAATGCTCTCTTCTATCTAATTTAGACTGCCTTAATGGCATGAATTACAATTCTGTATTGCCAAAGCAAAATGTAGTCGGAGATTTGAAAGGTTATTTAAAAAATAAACAAAAATTTTTAAAAAATCAACTGAAGACCAACAGTGATGTGGTTCCAGTTGTAGAGAGATGGCATTGTTTAGCAGAGGGCATAATGTTAAACTGGGGAATTGCATCAGTTGTTCTTTTCTGTGTCTCTGTATCGCTCCTCAATAAACTTCCTCATAATAATATCTTTGTCATTGGGTTTTCATTGCTAAAGTCGCCAATAAATATCTCATTTTTACATACAGTTGTACTTTAACCGTGCTGCAAAAATATGTTTCTTTGATTGATTGGTTGCTCGTGTATGCGTTTAGTGCTTTCTACGTTTCAGTTTTACGCATTAAATGGGATCTGGAGTTCATCAAAGACATCATTTCCTGCATTCTGGTGAAATTTCATGCACAGATTTCTTTGTCTATATCGGTTTATGATGGAAATGTCTTTATTTATGTGAAGGAAAATAACAGATGACAATTCCATGTGATCTCTGCTGAGACCACGCATTAGTTTCCACCTGGATTTAATTAAGCAAATAGTTCAGATCCTTCCATTGGATAATTACTGCAGTGATTAATGTGTTTCAGCTGCAACAGGTTCTTTAACCCAAAGTCATGTAGTGAGTAACTTCTCGTTTTATAACCAACCATCAATTTGTAGAGAACATAAAGATCAGACAACTTAAAATGTCCCAAAAAAATAATGTGATGTTGCAAAAGCTTATTGAAAAAAACACCACGGTGTATTATAAATCGAAGATACAGGCTAAATATTAACCCTTTGATGCATCCTACACTGTAAACCTGAATGTTAAGAATAATTTTAGCATTTTATCTCATAATATTCACTTATTATCTCATAATTTTCACTTTTTATCCCATAATATTCACTTTTTATCTCATAATGTTAACTTTTTATCCCATAATTTTGGCTTTTTAATCTCCTATTTGTCATAGAAACTTGACATTTGCACAAAATAGGGACAAGATGAGGCATTCTCTGAATACTTGTTGACACCTGTGGGTTAAAGTGTAGGACTTTTTTTGTTCGTAGTTCAAAGCTTGTACAAAGTTGACTTTTTAGAGATGCATGAATAGAATGCAGCAAACGTGTTATGATTCAGTTATATTATGCATCCAAAAAAATGACAAATAAATGCTGTTGCTTATAGAAATGCCAAGTTAAAGGATAAATAAGGCTAAATATTAGTGTTGGACAGTACTTTGGCCAGGCTGTGTATATGAGTCAAGCATTTTTAGTCATATTCATAACAAAACACATATCTGTGGTTTAAGATTATTTTTTAATAATATTATTTTCCTTCAAGCACATTTTTATGAAACCAATGATGAAAGAGAATGAGACCTTGTTGAGGCGTCTGTGACACTGAAAATTATGTTTGCCACAAAAAGATTCTGTTTGTATGAGCTCATATTTTGGAATTAAAGAAAAACCCAGTGCTAAAGAAAAAGAAATTGTCGCTGCCAGATGCTGTGTTGTGTCTATGACTAATACTTTGGTGGTTTTGCAAAAATAAACCTCCTATGTTTCATGATTTTTTAACGTTATTTTTTTAGGAATAAATGCACATGTTCTAAATCATTTCATGGCAAGTTCTGGAAAATCTTGTACATAAAAATCACATTATAGAGAGAAGAAACGAGTATAACAAGCAATCAGTGCGAGTATCAGCTCTGAAAGCACCATGAAACTTACATATAAATATGATTTTATTACATTTCTTTTAATTTGATTGGACACATTTACTAATTTAGCAGTTATATTTGAGGCAGGTCATACATAATTATAAAGTTTGGTAGCCAAAATGACTTTAATATTCACACGACTCATATAAATGAATCCTAAAATATATGCCATTAAAAATACATTTTTCAATCATAATATAAATATCAAAATTCAGCTATCAATAGAGTCAATATGTTGTTAATACTTCATATATGTAATGTATGTTGCTAAAAGAGAAGAATATATGCATCACAAATTGTTTTCTTTCTTATAATGATGATTTTAATACAGATTATAAACACTGCTGAACTCTTCATCTGGAATGTTTACACTTTTTTTTAAATTTCCTGTTGAAAATCAAGAAAACATTTCTTATTGCATTATATTGTTCCACATAGCACATTCTGGATGGTCTTTGTCAGGACTCTTTAATCCATATTTGCACTTAGAGACATTAGACATTTTATGGAAGGAGAAAGACTGATTAGAAATTCAGTTCAACTGTTTTTTTTTTCAAATAATTACACAACCACTTTTTCTGATGGGAAGTTGATTTTTATTTTGTTAAATAGTTACATTAATTCATTAGAGTCTGGGGTCATCCTGTTAAAAAAAAAAAGAAAATGTGTGAAACATAAGAGTTTTAGAGCCACTAGAAAATGTGTGCGCGCGTGCTTGTATTCCTATCTTTACTCCCCGTAAATTGATGTTTCCACAGTCACACCATGGGGACCTCTGATGACCTACCCCTCTATCTCTATTCATTAAATGTATGGGTCTCGTGGTGCTTCGTCGGCAGGGGGGGCGGGGCTAAAAGGTTGTCTTTCAAATCCCTCTGTATGGAGGGACCATAGACATCTTATTTACCTGAAACAAAATAAAAAATAAAGCAACTTTAGGCCCTAATAACTCAAGCAAAATTCTTCAAATACATTTTGTAGAATGACATGTACATGTAGGTCAGTAGAAGCCTACACTGATTTATTAAGCAAGGGGTAATGTATTCCCCACGAGTTACTATCAGAAAAAAATAAATTTTTATTGTTCCGCCCGAAGCAGGATAAGCATTATCCCGCTTATTTTACGGGTTATTACAGTTTATTAGAGCTACTACTCTAACAGATTAGGTAAAATAGCAGTTACAACGGAGTGAATATTTACTTTAAAAGTGGCCGAACTACCTGCGGAGTGATATGGTAACGTGAATCTGAAGTGACAAAACCTGTTGCCATTGGCAGCGGGCGGGCAGTTCTCGAAAAAAAAATCCGCCTGCTGAAGCTGGGAATGCAATTCGAAGTGAACGGGAGCTGTCGCGACGTTCTAGATGGCCGTAGAATAATATAAAAAAAAAACACCTACCAGATATAAATTGAAAACTGCAAAGTCGTGTGTCTTCATTCGGTTTCATTGTCTTGCTGCGTATAGAGGCCAAGCATTTCTACCGTGTCTCCGACTCTCAATGGATTCTATGAAGGGAACACCGTCTGTTGTCTCCTGGCGATTCGTACAACCAACGGCACAACATGATTTACCCATCGTGGGCCCAGGGATGTCTTGATTTTTATATAATCTTGATATAACTGCAGCGTGTTGTAATGTGTCAATGCGAGGTTGTTGTCTTGCAGTCCAATATGGCGGCACAACTACGGAATCGTGGGATCGTGTGACGTCAATGCATCTGTTAGGAGTCCCTGCAGCGCCGCCATATTGAATGGGGGCCTGTGGAGGCAGCCGTGCTTAGACATACGAAGGAAAGAGGTACTGATGAATCTCAAAGTGGAATTATTCACTAAATTTTAAAACCGATTGACAAACTGTTAGGTCGTTTAGAAACGTCACACGTGTAGCTACTATACACGGATATATTTTTTTACAATACTGGTTTTCCCCACTCAATACTTAAGATACACACTCTTCTTCTGACTCCAACATAGTTACAGTAAACAGCAGAAGAGTTTCACCAAAGATGCCGGACCTTGTTTAGCAATGAGCGCTGTAAGGACACAACAGCTCGTGGGGTTAATTTTCACAGGTAAGTATGTATGTAACGAATAATATATTATTCGCAGATTGTCATAGTAAGAGTTAAATAAACGCCGTCAAGACGCGTGATCTTTAGGATGACATAGTTAGATGCCGGAAAGTTCACGGAGGAGTTCGGAGAAAGTTACGAC
The DNA here is from genome assembly GCA_020466265.1 of Siphamia tubifer. Taxonomy (NCBI): domain Eukaryota; kingdom Metazoa; phylum Chordata; class Actinopteri; order Kurtiformes; family Apogonidae; genus Siphamia; species Siphamia tubifer. Next base: position 5,393,072 of record CM035799.1, on the reverse strand, counting down.
TGACTAAACAAAATTGGGGGTTATAGAGTTTAACGACTGTTGTCGCTTGTGTAAAAATAATTTAGAGATTGCTGATGTTTTCTCACATTCTTTACTCATCTTTGATACAAGGAAATCATCCCCGTTGTTGTTATTATTCCGGTTGTTTGGCTCTGGATCATTGCAGCGTTACTTTGTTAAGCCCGCCCCCTGACTCGATACTTCACCGTGATTGGTTGACCAATACAGGGAAATCTCGCCAACAATTGAATTGAGCATAACTGGACTACTACTGTACATTACATGTGCTGCAGCTAGAAGTCTAGCGCTGCTTGGCCAAGACCTCTGACACCACGGGGACCAAAATCCCCGAGAGGGGACCATGTAAATACATCAATTTGTTTTTTCAGGAAGTCCACATAACGCATGGGAGAAAGGGTGCAAAATGAAACATGTTTTTTTTTTTATATTTGAAAATGCATTTTCTGCTATTTGTTTATTCATTTCGGGGTTTTTCTTTTTTTTTTTTTATTTAGTTTTTAAATATTATATTTTATTGGAATTATTATTTTTATGTAATCATTATGTTTTTGATTTTTGTTACATTAAATGTAGTTTTGTATTATTATTATTATTATTATTGTTATTATTATTATTATTATTATTTATTTGTAATTATTTTTAATTTAAAAAAAGGTGTTTACACTCACTACCCAGTGGCTACTTGATTATAAAGTTTGTCATAATGAGAAATGAAATGTAAACAAGTATGTGTGTGTGATATTTCTGATTCTGAGGAAGAGAAAGGCAGAATACAGAGAAAAAAGTCAGAGTTCTGATTGTTGTTTTTCCCTTTGGCCCTGGTCCGCTTCTGTAAAAACTGTGAAACATCTTTTTTTTTTTAAATAAAGTGATGATGAATGTCAAATATTAAACAGTGTCTCAGTAATTGATGAAAACTATGGTGATTGTCCATCATGTAATTCTTTATTTTAATCAGAAGATGGCAATATTTCCTTTGTACCATGTTGTATACTTGAAGTAAGCCAAGAATATTTGTATCAACATATGTCTCAACGTCAACCAAAAAACAAGGGAAACATTAAAAGGAAGCTTACACATGATTAAAATTAGTCAGTATTTGTGAACATTTAAAATATTTGATCATCATATTGGCTTTTTGAACCAATTATTTGAACAGCCTACAGCAGGGACAGGAACCCTGAGCATGTTTTAGCTGTTTCCCTCTTCCAGCACACCTGATGGCTCTTATCAAGCTTCTGTAGAAGTTGGTGATAGGTTTATTATTTGAATCAGGTTTGTTGGAAGAAGAAAATATCTAAACCATGCAGGATAGTGGCTCTCCAGGATCAGGGTTCCTGACTCCTGCCCTATAGTCTTACAGCTCTTCCTCCAAACTGAAACTACTATAAACAGATAGGAAACACAGATGTCCTAATGTGGCCTTCAGAGACACTGTAAACATTTGGACACTTTGGATAAACCCTGGATGATAAATGTGTGAATCATCTTTAAGTAGACAGACAAATATTTTAAAATATGTTTGTAGTCGTTTGAATTTATTACACATTATAATGTAAATCGTTTCTCTTTCTTAAGGACCTTCTGGGGTGTCCTATTACAAAATGTATTGCAAATGAATTGTTGATTTTAACTGTTTGTAATAATTTAGAGACAGACAGACAGATGGATATAGGCAATATTTTAATAATACCCGGCAAAAAATTACCAACATGCCCAGAATTCAGAACTTCTTCGTCTGGATTAACTTGAAAGAAACTCAATCAAATGATGGAGCAATTCTCTATTACATATGGAATTGTTGCTACAAATAATAAAACAAATGATAAAAATGTAATCAGATTTTGTGGTTTGTGTAAAAAAGTATATATATATATATATATATATATATATATATATATATATATATATATATATATATATATATATATATATACTGTATTCAAAACGAAAATGCAAGTCATAAAAAGGAATACTTCTAAATAGATAAAGGTAAGAAATAAACTGATTGGACGTTTTAACTTTGAAAATCCACGCTTGGTTTGATGGTTTGTTGCAGATGTAAACCTACAGCTCCCTCTGGTGGCACTAACACAAACATACATGCAGTCTTTGGTTTGTTTGTTTTTCTTTGGTGACATAGTTGTTTCAGTCTTTACTTCTTATTTTTATGTGTTACTGAGTAGCTTCTCTAAACGCGCAGCTGAAAAGACTAACATACAATTCCCCCATCTGCACTACTAAACAACCCCCTCACACACACCGTTCACAACTCCTGTTCAAATGACTGTTGAAGAAGCTCCGCCCTCCGGTGAACAGAGGTGACCAAAACAAGCGCACTCCGCAGCAGCTCAGTTTGAACTGCGCAACGTCCTCTATGCGTTTCCATTGGACGGGCGAGCACCGACACGCATTGACAGTTAAGAGCAGGTTGTGTAAGTGGAAGCAGCAAGCATCTCCGATCATAACAGGTCTGTAAAATCAGCCAAGTTGACAGGAAACAGCCAGTAAATCTATGCTTTTCAACACAGCAGAACAGACTGTTAGCTAAAAGGACATAGCGCTATTTCTGAACACGGCGAGGATGACTATCCCGGCAGGAGAGGGATGAAGATGACAACACGGTTATGGCGAGTTGTGTTATTGTGGCTATGTGTAGCTGTTGTGTGTTGGTAAGTTGGTGTTTTTCATTTCGTCCGAGTTATTATTATAAACGTTGGAATTACCTGCAATAAATTGACAACACATGCCAAGTATGCTAGCTTAAATTCAGCTATAGTTAGCATATTAGCAGGTTGGCTAACGTTATGCTGTGATGTGGCACCTGGCTGACTTCTGACATGTCAACCGTGTGAGGTGAATAACATTAGCTTTAACAACACTTGTAGCCTCCGTGCACTGTACAGAAACATTTACTGACAGCTGTAGTAAAAAGTAAATACGTAAAAGATGACAGTAGATGTTAGTCTTTGAAGCGCAAAGCAATAGCTTTATCATTACATTTAATAGCTTGTTATATGTCAACGGTTGATTTAGCATCAAATAAGTTCAGCCTCCATAAGTTTATGCTGTGTTCAGGGTTAGCTGATTGTTTTTATTTTAGCTGCAGCTGTCACGTTGATTCAGGACATATGGGAAACGCACGGCTAAAAGAACATATGACACCAATCACTGTAAATAAACGTCCTGAGTTGACTGTACGTTAGTGGTCATGACTAATGCTGTCACAGAGCTAGCGTTAGCCGTCGTTTCACATATTTGGTTCATCAGCTCTTGACAGGATTAAGGGCCTTTCACGTAAGTCATGTTAAAAGCTGGAGGGCTGTGTGAATCTGACAGACCCGAGGGAAGCCAGTAGAGAGATTATGTAGATGATTATGGGCTTCACGAGGGATGTTACAGGGACGTGACATGCTGTGACAGAACTGCACATATGGAGAGGAAAGTGGTGATGTAATGCAGTATTAAGATATATACTGGCCTACATTCACTAGCTTTGTCTTAGCCAAAAGGGTAAATATAGAGGAGACAGTTTGGTGGACTAAATTTTGTATAAAACCATCCCTGTGGCTTGAGACCACTTTTTGAAAGTAGCAACCATAATGTACTTGTATAGTGTTAAAAATGTCATATCCATGAAGCAATACATATCACAATATTGCAAGTTTTCTTCAAGATTTCTCCTACAATTGAAAGCTTGAGTCATGTTATGTTGTTATACCAGTGAAGTCTAAACATGACTGGTTGTACAGAGATGTCCAAACTATTCCACAAAGGGCCGGTGTAGCTACAGGTTTTTGTTCCAACCAACTAAGAGTTCACAGTTTGACCAATCTACTCCCTGAAGACCGAGGTCAGTTGATTAATTGAATCCAGTCTGGTGTAGTGCTGCTGGGTTGGAACAAAAATCTGCAGCCACACCGGCCTTTTTGGACATGTCTGTGTTAAAATATTTATAGTTCAGTTCAGTTTTATTCCGAAAACCTCTTCTGAGGTACATGGAAGTAAGCATACATTTACAATAATACAAAAGGGATGTACAGAAAACATACAGTCGTATTATAATGTCATAATCACTGAGATGTGGCAGTATATATTATTTGTATAAATTTCGCCAACTTGTATAGGAATGATCAATATCAAAGTTTTTCTAAGAGTGAGTTAAAAGACAAACATCCAAAATGCTGGAGCTGCTTTTCTTAAACCATTGTCATGTAAGAGTACAGATTTATTTTGTTATATTAATTTTTTCAGTATATGTAATTGTAATGACATTACTAGTACCGGTAGTTATATGTTGTTATCACACCTGATGATGCCTCTGGTAAACAACTCCCATAAGTGTTGTTATTACACGTCATATGACATCAGTTCACACAGCTCCAATCAGGGGTGTGTCTGATAAGAGTGGACACGTCGTTGATCTTTGCACTACATTAATCTGTTTCACTTATGTGTTGTAGGATGCTCACTACTTCATATCTTATCAACATAATAGAAACTGAAAACTGCATTTATTTATTTCATATTGTTTGAATTTGTGTAATCACTATTATAGGTCTCCTGATGTTTTATGAATTACTTAAAGATATTTGCGTAACTCGTGGCATTTCATGGTAAGGTCACTAGAAAACATAATTTTCCTTAAAGGTGTCATTCCACTGGAAACTACTTTTCCATGCTGCTTTTGGACTCTGTTGGGTCACCCTGAGTTACCAACACATGTTGTGTTTGCTGCATGGTGTGTCCCCTCCACTGGCTGTATTTCCCATTCATAGAAAACAACACAAAAAAATGAGTGACTCAGAAAAGTCTGTCCACTACACGTCATGGAGACATTGGCATCACCCACATGGGGTTAAGTCCATCCCCCATTACAGCGAATCTGAAGTAGCATTAGCATCGACAAGAAAAGACGGTGCCACAGTAGCTGCTGCACAAACTTGGTGGAGCAAACTGGTTCATGTGCTCTCTGTGGAAATAAAGCCTTGTTTTTTTCCCTGCATAGTTTCAAAACAAGCGACGACATGAAACCTCGCTGGATGCTATTCTGGGATAGTAAATACATACAGAGCTAGAGGGGAGGGGGGAGTTTTCCTTCACACGTTCGGAGCGAATAAGAGACGTCTCATCACTGCGTCATGAATATGTATGTGGAAGTAGCGTTTTTATTTTTTAATAGAACCAACACACAATGCAATGTGTGGTGAACGCAGCAATATTAATGAAATAACCATGGAATGACTCCTTTAATCTGGACATTTCTTATTGTACTGCTCTAATGCTCTGTCCATAAGCTTTTAGGCTAGTTCTTTAGAAAGCCATACTATAATACCGCTCTTGCGGGAGTTACATTATCACTGCTGGCTTTCAATCAGAAAACACATACTTTATTGTTAAGTGTAGTGTTTGTGATTGGTCTAGCCACATAAGTCAGTTCAGCAAAGCCATTTCTCACACAGCCCAGAGACCACGTAAAGTGCTTAACCCAGAATCCCACACAAGATCCAGATAATGGCTTGGATTGTTGACAACTGTAGTTGTTGTTGAAGTTTGTGTGGCCTTTGAGACGGAGGCAAGGCGACCTTTTCTCCCACAGGAACGTGATTATTATTCACAGCCCTTTTTTGGCTAATTACTTTAGTTTTCCTGCTGGGAATGCAGATGCCACTTTGATAATTAGTGTTAATTCAGTAGCTGATCTATATTCACAGAACAACACTTCATGCTTGACAGAACAAAAAAAGCAGTATAGCTGAGGATAGGAGAGTATTTTTATGCAAACCAATACAATGCTTATCTGAGGTGTGCCAATGGAAACATTCACTGACTGTGCAAACAGTTAAGATTAATGATCTATAAATGGCAGTAACTGATGAGGTCACCTGGACCTGTCACAGTTTCTTCTGTGTATGACTCAAATAAAAAACTGAAACAGATTTATTTATTTTATTTTTTTTTACACAATTAATTCTAGAGCTAATACTTAGCCCCAAAACTTAATTTGAACTTCTACAGATACCAAGGCTTCCTCTCCTCGATGTCTTGTCTAGTGATCTATACTTATACAAATGACCAAAGTGTTGTTATTAATTGTTCTTTTGTAGGTATCCTAGTTGTTATGTGGGTTGTACAGAGGAACACAAAGAAGCCCAGAGGCCAGAGCCCCCACAGGACGTCATTTCGGAGGAAGAGCCAAGGGAAAGTGTTCATCAACAAAAGGTGGAATAACCATTTGTAATATTTTCTTGTTTATATACTGCAGCTACACTTCTATGTTTCTACCATGGTAGACACATAGAAAACATTTGTACATTAATTTCTAAACATTTGTAGACGACGATGATCTGATTATTTCTTTGTGTCCTTTCCTCAGATTGAGCAGAGTTTGGTTGTAGCCACCTCATTCTTAACTGAAAATGAGCCATTTCAAGAGGAGGATCAGCAGAAAGAAGATGAAACGGCATCTGAAGACTTGGATAAAAAAGACCCATTTTTAGAGGTAGAACAGTGACTACTTGGAAACTTGATGTTAGTTGAAATGGTTTTGTTTGTTCTGCACAGTTTAGCTTCACAGAGGGTTTTCGTGGAGTCTTAAAATGTTTTAAAGTATTGAATTTCCAAATCTGCATTTAATACCTTAAAGGTTTTTAAATTGTATTAAATTTCATATGGTAGGTCTTAAGTTATGTCGCCATTAAGTTATCTGCTGTGTTGTGTTTAAATATGTCTGGGAATTGTCCAAGATATAAAGAGAGTAACGTTAGTCTACTCAGTTCCACCTGTTCAAACCCCACAATTTATATCGAAATTTAGGAAACGGTTATCGTTAACTTTCTAGCTTCCAGTGGAAATTGCTTGAAATGAACAGAATCAAGGTGTTGCAGAAAATAAATACATTTTCCTAAATTCTAGGAATCACAAGTTTTTGCCAGTATGGCCATGAAATAGGCATTCAATTATTTTATAAGTCATCTTAAATAGGTCTTAAAATGTCTTTAATTTAACTTATAGAAACTCATAGGAACCCTGTTTAGATTTAATTTAGTTTTGTTGATCCTTTTCTTGTCAGCAGGACATTCTCCCAAACTTCATTTACCCCCATGTGTGTTAAATTGTAAGACCAAAAAAAATGCTTTAGTTTGAATCATAAGTTTGTCCTTCTTCAAACTCTGTGGCTTATTTCAGAACTTCACAAAAAAAAAAAAAGTTTTCTCTCTTACTCAACGGTCTCTTCTCGATGAAGTATCACAAAAGGTGTGGAGTTGTACATCACACCTTTTTATTATACGCTTTCTAGATCCGGTAAAAGAGTTTGCACAGTGACGATTAAACATACAAGTGATGCCTGAATAGAAAGTCTGTTCATGATTTTAAATAATTATAATGCATATGAGTGATCGCCAAGACATTTTTGATATTACTTTTCTAAAGGTTATCCTTATTGTTGACAGGAAAAAACAGAATTGCTTCAGACTTGTGTAGTTTATCACATAAATTGTAATACTCCTTCCTTATTGATTGTTCCAGGAACATGTGAAGCTTAAACTGTCTCTGTTGACTGGTCCATTAGCTCATACTAATGGACCAGCCTCATAAGAATTTCCTTTATTGTGTTTAATGTCTGTCTGTTCATCTGTTAGGCTTTTGAAGTGGCAGATCCTGCTGGAGAGGTAGAGGCAGACGAAGACAAAGAGGTACAACTCGAGGACGAAGCTCATCAGAGCTCAGAATGTCAACCCTCTGAAAACTCCTACGGGCAAGCTCTGGAATCAGCCTCAATTCCCCCGTCACCTGACACCGTCTCTGGATTTGCTGATGAACCTGAAGACGAATCTAGCCTCCTTAATCTTCAAGATAACATCCCAAATAGGCAAGTTATTATTACTTCAAAGCTCACTGGAGATATTCGTAGTTTGATTAGACCTGTTTTATCCTTCAGCAGAAATGAAAGGACTTTAAAATGATGGAAGATAATGCATTTATAGAGCGCAGGAAACAAAACCCGTTACCGTTTTTCATATTTAGTATTTCAGATGCTGCGCCTGATGTAGCCGAGGTCTTTGATTCTGACATTCCTCCTGCAAACTGTGAGGAAGAAGAGGCTAACCCGTATGACCGTGAAAGGTGAATACCATCAGTAACCTGTCCCCTGCTTAATTAAATAAGGCATGATAGTAACATTGACGTACTTGACTTGCAGCAGTCTACCAGTTGTCCTGGAGAACACTGCCAACGTTCACATCGCAGGTACTAAAACCCACACCGACCCTGCTCAGAGCGCGCAGCATCTGGACGCCAATGCATCACACATGTTGGACGAACAAGTAAGAAGCTTCGATACAGTGAGACATTGTCTTTTCCTCCCAGTGCCTGGCAGAGGAGGCGTCCTATCTCTGATATTCTCATTATCTTCTACAGGAGTTGAGCTCCCCTGCTGCCTCAGACACAGATTCCAGTGTGAGCGGCAAAGACCCAGAAGACATCCCGACATTTGATGAGTGGAAAAGAAAGATGATGGAGGTGGAAAAAGAGAAAAGTAAGATTACAAAAATCATTCCTAATAACTGGTCACTTTTTTATGTAATAGTTCTTGGATTACTGTATATCCATGCAATAATCCATCCAAAAAACATTCATACCCCCAAAGGAAACTGCCTGTTAGATTATAGGTGGTTGATCTTAGCTGTGCTACTTCTGTACAATAGGAAACATCAACAACATTTAGAAGGAGGACACTGTGTTTGAAGATTTGTTTGTTTAATGATAACCTGGAAAAGAGACTGTTAAAAAAAAAAAAAAAATATGCTCCAGTTTTTATTTTAGGCTGACACAGAGAAGTGTTGTTTAAGTAAAATGGCAGTGTTGTATTTAACTTAAAATGTGCCATGTTCCTCTTTACTTTCTGTAAAGGGAGAGTTAAAATGGCTGTTTTAAACCTGTGATTGTCCTCAGTATCTGCACTACAGACACAGAAGAGCCAGTAGTTCTCCTGTATTGGAAAAAAATTAATTAACTAATACTTTTATATAATTATTAAGTAAGCATATTTAACTCAATTATATTTAGGCCTAATAGCAGGTGGTTAAGATAAACCTCTTTGAGTCTTCTCATTGTCTTTTCATTAATTTAATATCACAATCATAGCTTATAATCAGTTACAGTATTACAAAATATTTCAGCAGGATTAAAGTTACATGGTCAGGAGTCCTAAAGTCCAGTCTACGTCTGGTCGTTGACTGAACATGGCCTGAATGGCTACATAGCACTGAGGGGGGAAGCTCAGACACATAGCTTATAAGACCTTCCTGTCGACCCCTCCTTCATTGTCCTTTGGTCTGCTCCTGTTAGAGGTAAGATCGGGCCTAAAAAATCCAGCCCGACCCGACCCAGGCCCGCAGGCATTAAAGCCCGACCAATTAACTTGATTTGCAGGCCCGAGCCCGAAGCAAACCCGAAATTTCAATTTATCCCATAGTATTTTTGGCAGAAAAAAACAAGATTTTTTAAGATTAAAATCATCTACATGTTTTTATTATCATGATAAATGCATTTACATAACGAAATAACACTGGAACACAGAATAAGAGGCCAGACAATGAGAGTGAAAGAGAGGTCTTGATGAGCACTCGCTTAATTACACAGATGTAGTGTATTAGAATATCAGAAGTGCGTTTCCCAGTTTGATCTGTAGGTGGCACTGTAACTTTAAGGTGTTGTTAACTGTGTTGTTGTTGGGACCACAGAATAAAATACAGAGGTACACTGACAATACATGGCTTCGTCCACTTCATATATTACAGCGGAGAAAAAAAAAAGGTCAGCGAGAGAGAAGCCCGACCGGACCTGAACGTAATGATTGACATTTTAGGCCCGACCCGACCCGAATTTTGGGCCGGGTCGGGCTCAGGCTCGGGCTAAAGATCTTACCTCTAGCTCCTGTAGGGTCGGGTCTTCTTCTGGAGGCTCCCATTGTTTGTTCCTATTCTAATCTACCTCAACCCCCCCCACTGGGCCTAGCGCTATCCCAAACTGTGCCGACCTGCACAGGCTTAAACTCCCAAGAATGTTAGATTTTATATGAAACATGACTTTAACATTTATATCTTTGGTATTATTGTCATTTTCCCAACACGCTCCCATCAGTCCTAGTCCTAAAGTGCTTAAGGTTTAACATGAAGTTTTTAGTCTTATGAATCTGCATCTTTGCAAAGCATGAGAAGAATAAAATAAAGGTCAAATGTATTTGTACAGCACATTTACAACCACCAGTGTGTTCTACAGTCATATTAAAAGTTCCAATGCAGAAATAAAGACCAACACTAAAACAGTAAAAACAAATAACAACAGGAAGACTCTCCCAGAGTTTGGAGCCCGCAACTGGTTTTTAGCTGTGATCTTGGAACATCTGATGTCAGCTGGACCTCACTGTTCTGCCAGGAACATGGACTGACACAAGATCAGAAAGATAAGATTGAGCTAAGCCCATGAAGATATTTAAAAACTAATTGTGCAATTTTAAAATTAGTCCTGTCGCTGACAGAAAGCCAGTGTAAGGAGGTCAGGGTAGGTGTTCTGTACTGTCCACATGTTCAGTAAAGATAAATAGATAATCCTGAGCCCAATTCAGACCAAAGAAACTGAGCATTTAAAATAATGAATGTCAATGTAAGTTTACGTTCTTAGATTCTGAGTGTTGGTCAATTTAATGAGATGATATGTCAGGCTTTCATGTTTTTTTTGTTTTGTTTTGGAAATGGATATTTTTATAGCATCATAAAAAAGAAATGAGGTAAAAGTGAGTTGTTTACTAGAACTGGATTCAATGAAAAATCAATAAGGCTGAGAATTTCTGGCAAAGATGAACTGGTATCCTCTAATAATCACAGAATAGAGAAGTGAGATTGAATTTTACCAGAGAATCTGATCGTATTACGCACTCTTTGACAGCATGTGAGCCGCAGTGGGAAAACGTGCACTATATAGCATTACGTTTTAAAACCTTTGTTGGAAATGTCCACTGTGAGTCGGGTTTCATGTGACCAAAAACTACAGGATTATAGGAAGTGAATTGCAACATTTCAAAACAAATCTGTGTTTCCTTTTTTTTCAGCTCAGTCTACTCATACCTCCACTAATGGCGGTTCTCACACAGTGAAAAAAGTCCAGAAGAATTTCAATAACTATGCCTCAGTGGAGTGTGGAGCCAAGATCTTGGGCGCAAACCCAGAGGCGAAGGTATTGTACAGGATATTATTGTCTGTAATGATTGAACCTGACTGGCAAAAGAAAAGAGATATGAATGAAATAATGAATTTGTTTTACACAGAGCACTTCAGCCATATTGAAGGAGAATATGGACCTGTACATGCTTAACCCGTGTAGTAATAAAATCTGGTATGTAGTGCACATTATTTGTTTACATTTACTCTATATATTCAACCAAAGAAAATGTTGTTCAATCTCAACTGGGGTGTATTTTCTCAGTTTCCTTCTCTCTTTGGTCACAGGTTCATTATTGAGCTCTGTGAGCCTATTCAGGTGAAACAGTTGGATATCGCAAACTTCGAACTCTTCTCTTCTACTCCGAAAGACTTTCTAGTGTCAATCAGTGATAGGTATGACACTTGACCTCTCTGTGTTTGATACAAACAGGAAGTAGTTCTGGGGAATTTTCAGTGGTAATAATGTTTACATGTTTTATGAAGATATACCAGAGTTTTTCATTTTTATTATTGTCTTTATTATTTTAACTGGTTCCTGAACTGCAAAAATTGGAATCTCACAAATGTATTGTTCCTCATTTCTAATCATAATATCTCATCACACTTAAAAAAAGACATAATCACCTAAGAGGTAACTTTTCAGTGAGATATAAATGTTTATTTTTAGATAATAGGTCTTGAAATTGTTATTTCAAGAAGACAATTTTCACTTCTTTGATTGACTTTTTTGTTTTTTGGCTTGAATTAAGCCACAAAAAAAATCTGTCGATTGAACAAATTAAAATTGTCTTGGTTATATATATATTATATTATATTATATTATATTATTACTAGAAATGTTTTGTTTTCCCCTTGTTTTGTCATTAGCTTATCTTGTATTTATCTATGATTTGCAGATATCCAACAAACAAGTGGCTGAAGTTGGGAACATTTCATGCCCGTGATGAACGTACAGTACAGAGCTTCCCACTGGATGAACATATTTATGCTAAATATGTGAAAGTGAGCACAATATTGTTGTTTCTGGGTTACACTGCTCTTCTATCTGTATCTACTCTGTGTAGTGTGTAGCTCCACAATCTTATCACCTTGAATACAAGCAAGTTGTTTGTATGCACTTAATCTTTAAATGGTGTTTTTAACTTGTGTACAGGACATCTTTGCCTTTATCCTACTCCTTTTCTTAGCACGTACAATGTTATGCCAGCTATTAGAGACAGTATAATGGATGCTCAAGAGCACTTAGTTGAACTTATGCTCTGTTATTTTAAACCCATCTGGATAAGAGGCCTGGCGACTACCAACCTACATTATCATCTCTTGTTTGAATGCATGTCTGTCTCTCTTTAATCTTTTCCTTTTTTCTGTTTCCCTTGCTTCAGATGTTCACCAAGTACATAAAGGTTAGCCTGTTTTTCTTGTGGAGGACTGTGGCTGTCTGAATGAATTTGATAACGTGAATATATGTGATGGATCGTCTATCGAGTGAACTTGCTGTGCTAATTGTTAATGGGATCATTTCTATAACGAACACTATTCCAATGCATTTGAATCACAAATGACACCGTGAATTTAAACACATCTGATTAATTTCAAATGACACGCCTCATTTAAACAATACTAATAACAGCCTTATTTAGCATAACTTCTCTGCACAATAACATACTACTACCAATCAGTCTTTGTGTTTTATTTTAAAGGGGTTCTATGTAGTATTGATATTCCAAAGTCTCCACACCAGGGCGATGTCACATAGGACTGACAACGCCAACAGTGGGTCGACACAGACTGTATCACTGACTGAACAAAGTATAAAGCTCATTATTTGGTTTCAAGTTTTGTTGCAAATCAAAACTTAATTTGATTTTAATCTTCACATGCAGCATCAGCTGATACTTGGCATGATAGCTGTGTTAGCTTAGCTCTGTTTTAGGCCGAAAGCATCAACAGTAAAACCACAAATCACTGTTTTCTGCCCAGTTTGTGCTCTGAATAGTTGTACAAAATATCTGTTTAGCATCATCTGTCAGTTTAGTCTGAACTGGGGATCAACAAACAACAACTTAGCAAGGATTAATAGCATTACATAACCACTTTATACCTTTGTGAGCTGCGATTTCATGATTAAACTCCATTCTTTTCATTTTGAGCCGTGTCCAGTGGTGAAATCAACAATAGAGCGTCGAGCTTTTAACATTTCGTCACTTTCTTTGAGTCTACAAGTTGTTTCTTAGTAGTTTCTCATGCCATCAGCGTCAATTTTTGACATTTTGGTCAAAGGCGTCATGGTTTTAGTTTTCATTACTATGGCAAACTGGCAGTGACTTAGTGGTGAAATAAATGTGCTAGCATGTTTGATCATATTCAGTTCTTATCACTAAATACAATGAGATCTGAGGCATAACTTTTATCATAAATATTCTAGTGATCATTTCCAATCATGTTTTAGTGTTTGAAAGTGGATCTACTACATACAGCCCCTTTAACTGAATGTGCTGATGCTAAACTAAGTTGTGGAATGATTACTGCTGAGACTTTTAAATCAGTGATTTATAATTGGCTGATGTGTTGATAATTAATTTTTTTTTTAATGTGTATTTTTTAGGTAGAGCTGGTCTCTCACTTTGGCTCCGAACATTTCTGTCCTCTCAGCCTCATAAGGTACATACTCATACATAATCAGAAAATAAATGTTTGGAATTTTGAGGGGAAATAAGAACCAGTGAATAAATGTTTATTTTATTCATTTGAAATATATTAAGTTTTTGTGAATGTTTCTCAAATCATACCATTGTGCGCTTTGCGCACTATTAAATATTGTGAACCTGTTGAATATGTGAAATATTTAGCTCACATTTCCCACATGGTTAGGACTACCTCCCATGTTAACAGCAGTGCTTTTCATGTGTTTAAAATTAAAATCTTAAGAAGGGAACTGAGCTAGTGCACATTAGCAACTGAAATCCACACACATATCACAACATAATGTTACCGCAACAGCTGACCCATCGTAGCTACTTTTAGAATTACGACGTGTTTGCAGTTTTGATGACAGTTTTATGACACTTGTATAACATCACATATGCATTGAATAGATTCTGTGAAAATCCAGGTCTTAAATAACGTTAAAAAGCATTAAATTTGATGTTCAGAGGCATTTAAAAATTAAATAAACTTAATGGAAAGAAAAAAAAGATTCTTATTCCAGATTTATGTTGTGTGTGTGTATATATATATATATATATATATATATATATATATATATATATATATATATATATATATATAAACATTTAATCATTTTAATCAAAAGGATAGCAGGTTGACTGGCAGACGGAAAATTTTAATTGTTTATTGCCTGTTTCTGTAGATGTGTTGGAGGAGCTGCTATTTAGAACCTGTTTAAAGCCTGTCGACCTTAAACAGTCATAGAACTATATATTAAAGCGTATCTACAGTTGGACATGGACATTACATTTCTTTAAAATTGCGTTAAAAAGTACATTAATTTAGATTTGTCAATACCTGCAGGAACCCTGATGTAATATGTGGAAGTTTTTATTTACATTTATTAAATTTCTTCATTAGCTTTTGAATTAAATCCAAGTAAATAAAACTTTGTGTTAAAACTTCTTTCTTTGAGATAAGAAGTAGCTATGGGAAAACTTCCTCGAAATGTAGACTTATTGCAAACCTATGGCTTCTGCCCAGAGGCTTTCAAAGCCTTCAGAATAAATAGTTTTAAATAGATGCACAAGACGGCTTAGATTTCACTGTTACATGAGCATGGTTGTAGAATGATTTGGATGCACTTTTGTTGCCAGGGTGTTTGGCACAAGCATGGTGGAAGAGTATGAGGAGATAGCTGAGCCCTCAGAAAGACCAGAAGACCAGGACGATGACTTGGGTGAGAAATGTTGATGTCACTCATGTTGGGTTGTATTTATTTATTTATTTTTCAAGATTGTTTATTGGTACCGCAGGAAAAACTAGTATTCAGAGAATGCCTAATCTCGCCCCTATTTTGTGCCAATCTCAAGTTTCTATGACAACCATTCTTGAATTAGAGCCAATAATGTGATTTTGACCTTTCTGCTCAATACGACCTTGACCTTTGACCTTTTGCAATATTGGTCATTTCGTTATGTGTGTATATATGCGTCAGTGCGTGTAATATTATGATAATGTATCTAGTATTGATTAAGTTATAGCGTGATATGTCTGTTTGACACACATACAGAATTTTGTGACATGTCACCTTTGACCTTCAGAGATCTTAAAAACTATTGGTCATAGGTGATAGAAGTCTTCATTCCGCATTGCATGGTACCAATCTGAAAGTTCTGTGACCCTCGGTTCTTGAGTTATAACCGATGATGTGATTTTGACCTTTTAATTCATTGTGAATGTGACCTTTGACCTTTGCTCAAATGAATCATTGCATCTGATGAACATTAGCTATATGTATATGCCCATGTAATTTCGTAGTGATATCTCAAGTATTCGTTGAGTTATAGCATGATATGACTCTGTGGTGAGATATTTTGACTGCAAATGACAAAATACATTTAAGAAGATTTAGTTTTTTTTCCAGTGCACCCATTACAAACTGACCATTTATAGTAAAATTATGAACCAGACTTCACTAACTTTGCAGACCCTGGTGAGAAATGACTTGGAACAATGGAAAACAAGGTGTTAGAATAAATAAATACATTTTCCTAAATTCTAGGAGTCATGATTTTTTTCCCCGAGTATGGCCATTAAATTAAATTAAATTAAATTCTGTTTGAATTAGTCTTAAAATAGTGTTCAAAAGTTTCAATGACCTGTAGGAACCATCAATTTGAGATTTTTTTTTTTGCTTCGTTCAATTAAAAACAATCTCCCAATGGAACAAGTGTAAATGATCTTTTCTTGAAATAAGATTTTCCAGATTTATTGTCTATAAATCAGTTCTTATATCTCACTAAAAAGTTCCTCTTTAGGTGATTATGTCTTATTTTTAGTGTTATGAGATATTTGTAATAGTAATGAGAAAAACACACTTGGTAACATTTAGATAATTTTTCCAGTTCAACATCTTGAGTAGAAGCACAAAAATATTCTAATGACTTAGTCTAACTCCGTCTGTTCTGTGACTGGAGGCAGAATGAGGTTTAATTTGGGCATTTCTGTCCATAGATTATCCTCCTGGATGTGTGCCTGGTGAAGACAAATATTCCAAGAATCTGATTGGATCTGCAAAGGGTAAGTTTGGATAAAACTGGTGTATTGTGCATAAAGATTTGTTGTGTATAAATGTCATATTAAAATGTTCCTCTGTTGTTGGAACCTGTTCCTCAGATGTCATCATGAACATGGTTAACAATATCGCTGTCAATGTTCTCGGTGGAAGCTCAGACATGCAAGGTACAGCCACCATGTAATGCTTTGATATTAAAAGTAACGTACTAATACTGTGTTGGTATTTTACTGACATTTTTTTCCTTTTTTTTTTTTTTTTCCGTATCAAAGCTAATCTTTCAACCCAGGAAGTGAACGTGACTGAGCCGACATCCCAACCTGAACCCACCACTGAGATCACAACAACAGACCTTACATCTGTGTGAGTAACTTTCACATGTTTTGTTTTTCACTTAGTCCTTAAACCAATCTTTATTTTGTTGTCCCCCCCCCAGACTATTTTTAGATTTAAACTGCAAAAATCCCAAACTTAACAAGTGTGTTTTTATCATTTCTAATCAAAATATCACACTTAAAATTAAACATAATCACCTTCAGAGTAACTTTTCAGTGAAATAGAACAACTGATTTTGAGACAGTATATCTTGAAAATTGCTTGATTTAAGATTTTTTTTTTTTTTTGCTTGATTCAAGCCAAAACAAGTGGAAATTATCTTTGAGATTTCTTGAAATAAGATTTTCAAGATTTGTTGTATAAAAAGAAGTTATTTATATCTCACTAATGTTGCTCTTTAGGTGATTGTCTTAGTTTAAGTATATAAAAGAACATTAAAATCTATGTTGTTCCATATGTGAGAGTTGTACTTTTTGGATATGTTTACTGTTATTTATTTTCCTCCATTGTCAGTGTATTTACTGTGAATAATATATAAATTCTTATTGTGAATGTCAATGTTTTTTTTACCGGGACCCCAGGAAAACTAGTAACCACTACAGTGGAAGCTAATGAGAATCCCCACTAAACAATAAGTGTGATTAAATATTGTGACTAGAAATAAGGATGATACACTTGGTAAGATTTAGATTTTTATTCCACCTTCATTTATCCAGGCAAGTCATTAAGAGCGGAGAGATCGGAGTCACTTTAGGGGACTTTTTTTCTAGTGTAAAGAGCAAAAACATCACAAGTGTGCATGTAAAACAAGAAAATAGATGTAAATATTTTTATTAAATTGCTCTGTGATGCAAATTTTAATGGGAATGCTGTTTTCCACCCCCCTGTGATTTGATAAATACTGAATGAGCTTGTTTTAAAGCCTTCAAGCTCATCTTGAAGGACATCACCTTTGACCTAACTGACGAACTACTTCTTCTATTGTATTTAATTCTTGTTATTTTGGTCACATCCTCCTCTAGTTCACACTTTGAAGAGGTTTTACCAGGCCCTGATGTCTCTGCACCTGAAACCCCCCCTTCAGACACTCCTGTGCCAGACACACCTACCCTCGATCCTGTCGACGTAGAGCTCCCCCCGGTGGAGGAAAAAATAGTCATTCCTTTAGAGTCAGATGACGAGGAACCCATCAGCTCCACCATCACCCTCCTGGATAAAGAGGAAGAGGTGGATGAAGAAAAAGAAAAGCGGTATCATGAGGAGAGGAAACGAGAAACCCAGTATTACTGTGCGCTGCTGCCTTCGTTCTCCTCCACGTGGTCCTGTGCTGCTTCCCTACAGGAGTATCTTCTGCAGCAGTGTTCCGTTTTGATGTCCAAAAAACGGAAATGCCAGGTACTACAAAGAAAGACTGATAATGAAATGGAAAAAGAATTCCCCACACCTAGTTTCCTCCTCCCCCTGCCTCCATCTGCCTGCCCTAAACCAGAGCAGCACCACAGTGAGGTATATCAGCCTCAGCCTCATGAACAACAACAAGCTGCTGAGGCCGAGCCAGAGCCCAGAGCCAGTCCATCAGAAGGACCACAGCCTCCAGAGGAAACCGTAGTGTCTCATAAAGAGTCAGAACATCCTCTACTGGAGCCCAGTCAGACCTCAAACCTCCCTGGAACCAGTGCCACTCATTCATCATCTGCCAAACCCACCCCTATTGTGGAAACGCCACAGCTTATTTCTGAGGAGCCAGGGAAGAAGAAGCTACAGCCAGAAATGAGTCAGGATGTTGAGGGTGAAGGAAAGGACACGGAGCCATCGGTATCTGTCAGTACCTCCAGCTATGCAAAACCCACTGTCGGTGCCACAGTGGACGATACCTCAGCCGCTCAGTCCCCAGAGAAAATCGATGCCTCTCAGCCCGAGGTAAAGACTCCCACCCAAACTCTGGATACGACAGATCAATCCCGAGTTCCTCTTCCACCCACCTCTGTTCATGTAGATCATTACCCTGATCCACCAGAGGTTCCTGATCTTCCCACTGAGCCATCTCACCCAGTGCTAGAAACTGTTGTTGAACCCGAGCCCTCTGACGGCCCCCCGCTCGTTATAGAAACAAAAATAGAGGAGTTTGTGGAGGACATGGCGTCGTCGTTAGGTGCTAACGGTCAGCTGCCTCGCCCTTCCTCCGTGGCTCCTTCATCTACCTCAGTGTCCCTCTCGGATATCTATGCAGAGCCTCCAAACGGCACGGAGCCCAACGGGAACCCGGTGCACGGCTCCAGCCAAAAAGAATCTGTATTTATGCGACTCAACAACCGCATCAAAGCCCTGGAAATGAACATGTCACTCAGCGGACGCTACCTGGAGCAGCTTAGCCAGAGGTAGGCAACAGACGCATGGAATGGAGAGAAAAAAAAAAAAAAAGTCTTTTATCTTCCATGTATGAAGTGAATTGGTTTAACGTACGACATTTTATTTGTTGTGATGCAAGGTATCGGAAGCAGATGGAGGAGATGCAGAAGGCTTTCAACAAAACTATCATCAAACTCCAGAACACTTCTAGAATAGCAGAGGAACAGGTAAGAAGCAAAACACAAATGTTAATTTAAGCGTTTACCATGCGTTATTTAACCTCTGTTAGAGTGCGCACGCTTTTCTTAAACTGCTGTTCAGTCATGTTTTATGACAACTTTAGAAACATAAAAAACTGTCGGTACAATTTAAAGTTCAATGACTCCACAAGACTAATGTATGCAGTATGTGCGTGTGCAGCATCACAAGCACACTGAGGTAGAAAATTCACTGCAAAACATACAGGGTTTTTTTTTTTTTTTCATTTTAAATCAAAATGTCCTTCATTACTCTGCCCCCTGAAGGGGAGAGGGGGTATTGTGTTTGAGTCAGTTTGTTTGTAGGTAAGTTTACACAGAAACTACTGGACCACTTTCCATGACATTTTCAGGAAAGGTGCAATGTGGTCCAGAATAGATCCCATGACATTTTGGTGAATATAGGTCAAAGGTCAGGTCACGGTCACCAAAAATGTGTTATCGTAATGATAAGAGATGGGGCAAATCAGGTCAAATGTGTTGCAAGGAGGGTGGGGTGTGTTGTCCACGGCAACAATACAGTGTTCTGGTTTTACCTACATCACAACTTCTGAGATCAGTGATTTCTACATAGAAATGGAAGGGGGGAGGGGGGCTTCTCCAACTCATTTGACCATTATGGCCTTCATTGGTAGTATTAAAAATGATGGGGTCACATCTTAATTTTCCAGCAGACATGACAGTGGGTTTACTGGTACCTGTTCACTTATTGCTGCACTAATACCTAAGCATACCTCCTTCCAGAACAACTGAATTGGTACAGCTTAGTACCTGCACAAGATTTACATTTGGGGCAGTTTGTTTATGTTCTTGTTCCATACTTACTTATTGTGCATGTTTTTATGGTTTATATCTGTTTGTTATATTTGTAGTTTATGCATTTACCTAAGTTTATGGGTTTTTTTAAAGCCTAATCAGGGACAAGGATGGCATTTTTTTTTGTTACAATTTGAAGTCCTGAACTCGTCCCATCATCTGCATTTTGTAGTATGATGGGTAGTATTGTAACTGTCAAAGTGATTAAATAAGTAAATATAGTTAAATGTCTGTGTTCCACTGGGATTTAAACAAAATTGTTGTATTATATTTATATAAAATGTGATTACTTTTACTAAATGGCTTCACAGTTGGCAGTAATACTACTACTGCACGAGGAGGCATTTCAGTGATGTGATTTTTCTGTGTATGTAGTCATTCGCTCAGTTGTCCTTTTTTTGTTTTCAGGACCAGCGTCAGACTGAGTCTATTCAGTTGCTGCAGAGCCAGCTGGAAAATGTGACTCAGCTGGTTCTCAACCTGTCTGTCACAGTCAGCCAGCTGCAGACTGAGGTACAAACCACACTCAGGGCACAGCACCCTCATCTATAATCACAATTGTGCAGACCGGGATAAGTCTGAATTGGTTTTAATGTTGGTTTTTGTGCTCCAAGTAATTAAGATGCACATTTTTTGGGCCCCACTGGATCCTACTACATTGTTAAAAGTGATCTTACTTTAGCATAACAAGCATTTTTAAGATTTTTACATGAGATTATGTAATAGAGCATCAGTTATGTCAAATACCCTCTATATTAGGCAGGAAATTAATTTTCTTGTGCAGCCACATGAGAATCTTCAACAGTTGTTAAGGGCCAGACTATTCCACCTGCAGCTTTGCTCAATAAATCTGTGTAAAAACAGTAAATGAAGCAAGACAATGATGCAATGTAAATGTAGAGCATAGAATACAACTATATGATGAATATTCACAATAACATTAAAAAGATTAGCAAAACCAGCTTCACATTAATTTTACATGAAAAACAATAAGTGCATTTCCTTTTTTTGTATCTCACTTTTGTTTTTGTTTTTTTCTTTCACTGGCTTCCGTGAAGAAATACTTAGAAGTGCACGTCTTGTTAAATGCTTTACATTCTGAATCAATCATTCATTTTGGCATTAGCTGCCACCTTCATAGGCTGAACCTGACCAACAAATCAATCAGCGCCTGTACTTAGCCTTATGCTAAGTAGCCTTATGCTAAGTACAGGCGGTACGAGTGGACGAAGCGTTAATGTAGCAGATCCTTTAAAATAAAAGCACTGCTGTTTTATTGGAATGGAATGCCTTTATTGTCATTATACAAAGTACAACAACATTAAAAAGCTTCACCATAAAGTGCACATATTAAACACATGTGGTAAAAATATGTACAGTAAAACTAATATAAAACAGGTACACAGGTGGAGAATAAAATGATAAAAGTGATAAAAATGACCAGTAGCAATAAACAGATGGACTGACCTTGGTTGTATTTATTGCACTGATTTATATTTGCATCGACACGGAGTACCAGGCAGGGTCACCTGTCAGACCTGTGGACTATTCAATACCCAGGTCTGCCTTATATCTATCAATCTTTATCTATATACAGGGTTCATACATTTTGGAATTTTAAAAATGCAAAATCCATTCCTAGAAAGGTTTTGGAAAAGTAAAAAGACCCAGAAAGTTTTGGAAAAGTCATAGATTTTTTTTACACAGCATAATAATGTGTGATTAATAATAATTAAAACTTTATTTCATGTCGTCTTAACCTTAACGTTCTATTAATTTCCTGTTCACTCACTTCTTGGGATGTATCATGCCACATGTGGTGAAGTGGGTGTGGAGTAAAATCCAGCCAATATTAAATTGAGATGCAGGAAAGTGTGGATTTAACAATGTCTGGCTTCACTGGGACATGTACATAAACGTTAATTTAATCTGGAACCACACATTGTCATTTATTTTATTGTTAAACCTCTAATCGACTTGCATTTTTAGGAGTACGTAGTCATGGAAATTTGCTGAAAAGTATTTGTTAAAGTGTGTATATAGCACTTATATGTACTTCACTTACATATTCAGTTATAGTTTTATTTTGTGACAGAGGTGCTAACGTTGTCTGTCTCGTAGGTGTCAGACAGACAGACCTACCTGCTGCTCTCCTTGGGGTTGTGTCTGTGCCTCGGTGTGGTGCTCTACACCAGACGCCGTCGCATCTCCACACCTCCAGCCACAGACCCTGAGCCACCAGAAACCAAGATCTACACATACCACTGCCCAGACAGGTAGACAGTCAATGAAGCAACACCATCAGATTTCAATACAGTATTAAATGAATGCAAAGCTTTTTGAACGATCTCTCAAATGCGGTTGTCTGTTACCAATAGGCGCTGCATGTTTGACAGTTTAGCAATAGACTTTTTATGTAGAAAGATGGAGATCAGTGGATTGAACAGTAAATTCCCCTTTAAATGAATAAAAAGAGGAGAGTTCATTACTGATGAACATATTACTGTTCATCAGTACATAATACATAATGAACATAATACTGATTTATTTGATATATTATTTATTTCATTTGGTAAGAGCCACTAAATTGAATAAATAATATATCAAATCAATGAGTATTACCTGGAATGTAGAGTAAAAAATGCAATTTTCTGAAAAAAAAAGAAAAATGGAGTTATCTGTTTTTGCAAATGAACTCTTCATATATTTATATTCACAGTGACACAAATATTGTAATTGTGTCTTTCTACACCAACACATTGTGTTTGAAAAGCTATCAGTATTTAATATAAGTGCAAACTCTCAGCTTTAATCCAAGGGGTTTAACAAAACTATCCATGGACCATTTGAGAATCACAACCATTTTATACATAGTCATTTTACGGGAATAAATTTACAGAATTTCTTTCATTGTCCCAAGTACTAATGGACATGTCTATATGTGACTAAAATTCAAATATTATGCAAATGCACAGTCCAGGTCAGTAATTTCCAAGTCATATAAAAAATGTCAACATGAAACCCAACATTTCATCCATTTTCTTATTTCCCATTTTTAATGTGTACGTACAATCAAAAGAATGATAAACCGCTTATTTTTTTGGTTTTTGATTTGTACATGAATAATGAAATGAGTCTTTTTTTCATTTTTTAAATTGTGGATTTTATTGATGTATATCTGCAACAGGCTCATGTTAACCATTAAAATATTCTACACATTAGAGTAAGAACAAAACAGCATCTTTTAATGGAACAGACACTTTAAAGGGCTAAGAAAATACCTACTAATTAAGAAAGCATATATGAATAATCACTGGATGACATCTCCAAGTGTGCTATTACAGCTACTGTAATGGACAGAGACAGGGGGTTATGTGCCATGAATGGATTTACCTCATTTAGTCCATTTGTAGATAAAAGTATTCATCAGATGAACTCTGGAGTGATCACACAGTTATGACTCATGTCTTAATAAATATGCCAGGTGCAGTTTTTTCATTCAAACATTACCATTTCCTTTATAGGCAGTTTTCCTGTGATGAGACAGGCCTGAAGAGGAGTGCATCTTATCCCCTCATACACTCTGACTCACTCCAGTTAGACACCTCTGAAGGTAAAATCCAGCTCCTTGGGCGTAATATTAACTAAGCATTGATTTTATCCTTTAGTTTAAATCTCTGCGTCTTGGTCGGCATTAAGCTCTTTTTTTTTTTTTTTTTTTTAAGGCCCAGAAATGCTGCAGACTGCAGTGTCACAGGGTTTCTGTCCAGCCAACAGAAAGGTGAGTTCAAATGACATTAGTTAAATGTCAAAATACATATGAGCAAATTCTGTCGGAAAACTAAAAATGTCCTTTTTTTTTTTTTTTTTTTTTGCTTCTGTCTTTTGCCTCCCCTCATGACCTTTACCTACGGCAGAAGAAACGCAAAAAGGTGAAATCCATGGACGAAGTGGAGACTCTGAAACCGTCATTTCACGCTGCTCCAGAGCTGAGAAACGGAGCCGTTGTATGTAACGGCATGTCTGTCCTCGCACACCCCACGCCCCTCACAAGAAGGTTACTTCAGCCCACATTCAGAGACTCGCCGTCAGAGGGAAGCTCAGAGGGATCTCATTCAGACGACCCTTCGTTCTGTGGCATCACCACAGCCTGCTCTCGGATCTGTGACGGCCTTCCTCCACCCAAGACACGGGCAGAGAAACGGGCGTTAAGACGCAGGCGTCCCAAGCCCAGTAGTGGAGTTGTGGATTTACTCCAGGACCAGAGCAGTTTATCACCCATCTTTACGGTACAGGACATTATGAAGAGAAAAATGGAGCAACGTTCTGGGACGTTTGGAGTAAATGTCTCACTCTCAGGTCCAGTTTGACTTAAAAAAAAAAAAGAAAAAAAGACACCACTTCTTGTCATTCACAGCTAAACTCTTTGTAAAAGAGGAAAGTTGTTTATTTCTGTAGCTACAGGCAGCTTAAAGCTTTGCCCAGAGACAATCCCCTCACTCCTTTCCACATGTTCTAATTGTCTTTGTTCTCTGTTCAAATATAGTTGTCAGACATCTATATTTGTTATACTTCAAATCAAAGCAATGTCTTCCCAGTTTAATATTAAAGCTTTTCTCTTGTTTGGAAGAATCGACTGTGACCTTTTGGCAGTGAAGCAACTTCTGTCTGGACGCTGTTCCAGATTATAACACATCCAACAGCACTTTAAATGGTTTTGCACATTCACACACATGCTTTTCAGTCTGTAATTTCATATTACTGAAATAGCTATGGCTGAGCTCTTAGTGTCTGAACATCAGCTCAGAAGGGGAGGGGGTGTGGGGGTGTTACAATGTCATAATAAAAGCACATAAGTTTACTGAAACAACAGTGATAATGTTTGGGTGAACATTTAACTAATTACAACAGGATTCCTGCAATGAAATATTAAATACATAGAGGAGGGTTAATTCACTCTGTGCACAATAGGTGGTGCTAGACCGCCATAGAATACTGCAAGTTTTCATACTGTACTGTGCAGAGCAACACACAACTGTTGGTTATGAAGTGAATACATGTATAGATTTTTTTGTAAATATTTTAAGCTTTTCTTGTTTGTTTGTTTTTTTCCTGTCACACTTTTTTTTTCTCCATTATTTTAGATTAAAATTAACCATGTGCACTGAGCCAAGGAGACCACATTTGGGTGACAGTAATAGTTAGTAGTAGTTAGTTTTAGAGGTGTTATTTAAAAAAAAAAAAAAAAAGTAAAATATGTTAAGTGTGGTAATTGTTTAGTCATCAGTGTTTTCTTTAACTCAGACTTCTGTCACCATGGAACAAACTAAGCAGTGGCCAAAACAAATGCTTTATCACTAGTGTTTTGTGTTTGTAGGTTTATACTTTTTTTTTTTTTTCAGAGCAAATGGTGAGAAGAGGAAACCTTTTTTTAATAAGCACAATAATAGCTAAGATTGTACTGACATAGAAACTAATAATAGACTGATATATTGAGCCAGCATTTACATTATTGATGATTTATTTATTAATATTACACATTTACCTTTACTTATAATGGCTTATAACTATTGCTCTATTAACACATCAGAGGATTAAAAGACTCAAACTGACCCTCAGTTATGAACCCAGACATGGTTATGGAGCAAAAGGCGTGTGCAACCCCCCCCCCAAAAATGAACTGTGTGTGCCCCCCCACCCCCCATTTATCATACATTTATTGTTATGGAAGTTAAACTGTCCAATTTATAGTGATATTTTAAGTCATATCGATATGACATGGCATGCTTCCATCAGTCTGCATATGTAGTTCACCACCACTAGAGTGACAATGTGAGAGTGAGTAATGGATCCACTCTGTGCTTTGAGTATATATTCATAGAAAAATGTCATATAACCCTAATCCATTGTTATTATTATTATTGTTTAAATTAGAAGATAAAAGTGTTTTTTCAGGATCGATTTTATTTTTCTTTGCTTGAAAGAGTATACATTTACCCAGAATTCAAAGCAGAAGTCACATGGTTGATAACAAAACGCCTTTGTGCAACAGATACATTTCAATAGTGTTGGTCAAGGTCTACCTTTGTGAATGTGACTCTTACATAAACTCAATCCTGTTCAGAATCACAGGCGGTTCGTGCAGATACGACACATACACCACCTTAGTTGCAGAGTTCCCACAATAACACAGATGAAGGGAAAAGAAATGAATGACATAACATTTTCAAGGTTCAAGAAACAGACCTTCAGCAGCTTCACTTATGTAAGTGTGATGGGAGGGGTTTTTTTTGGGGGGGGGGGGGGATGGGGGTGTGGGTTTGTCCAGCAGGGGGCAGTGTAATCTATGGGTAAACCGGCATTATGCTTTTTGGTTTTACCTCCATCATTTTCCATGTGATGAGTCATTACTGTGGATTGCAGTAAATTAGTATGAGGGCTAATACTCTTCTCCTCCATGCCATCATTTTTCTTTTTCTTTTTCTTTTTTTTGTGTGCGTCTGTTACCAACCGTCCTCATTATTCTGTTTACGTGCAGTGGTTAAATGTACTTGTTGTGTTCTGAAGGAAGGAGGGCACAGACTGTTTTGTTCATTTGTATTGGTTCAAGGCAAACACTGCACTGACTATGTGAGAAAATGTGTTTGAAGACGGGATCTTTTGATGTGCAGCCTCAACCAAAAGCATTTATCGTTCGGTTACAGCTGTGTTTTTCAAGTTGGAGGGAGAGAAAAAAAAAAAAATACAAAATCTGGATTAATTCCATTACTTTTACACTCGGTGTGTCTGATTCTCTGTGGTCAGGAATGGTCAGGGCACGGATGCATGTGAGAAATTAGGTTAAAACCTCTTTATTCATCTGACCCGCTTGGATAGCAGGAGCCTCTCGGAGATAAGCGTGCCTGATGCTCTCTTTTTTTTTTTTTCCTCCTTCATTTTGTTAACAGAATTCCTAGGTTTCTCTTGCCCTGCCTCATCACAAAGATTATCTATAAATGTAGGACTGCAATCCTCTTTGCCAGGGCACTCTGTTTTTATCCCTGTCATGGAGTGAATATATGCTTTTACTGCAGCCTTGTATGTATGCTTTTATTTCACTGTACAGGCGTCACATCTTCTATTCTACTTCCATCCCCTTATGTTCTGGGTGTCTGTAGCAAACATACATAAACCTCACTTATTTGGCATGAGGCTAAACTACTACTACTGTAATGTATGCAGGGCCGGTGTTAGGCATAGGCAGACTAGGCGGTCGCCAAGGGCACCAAGTCCCACAGAGTTAGAATATTAAGATACTGTATTATCTGGACTATAAGGTGCACCTTATATCACAGTGCACCTTATATATGGATTAATTCTGGTTGGGCTTAGTGACTGGGTATTTTGACTTTATATCTCATAATTTTGACTTTTTAGCACATAATTTTGACTTTTTATCTAATCTTTACTTTTTATTGCATAATTTTGACTTTTTATCTAATAATATTGACTTTTTTGCTCATAATTTTGACATTTTAGCTCATAATTTAGATTTTTAATCTAATAATCTTGATTTTTTTTATCGCATAATTTTGACTTTTTATCACATAATTTGGATTTATAATTTGAAATTTTTATCATAATTTTCACCTTATATCTCAGAATTTGGACTCTTTTAAAGTTTGATTTATCAGAATCAGAGTGTGTTTTGTTCCGTGTTATAACTTAATAAGGTTGAGAGTTATTGTGACTGTTTAGCTTCACTTAATGCACCTTATGTCTGTCTGTCTGTCTCTGCCATACGTGGTAACATTCCATTAGTTTTATTCCAGAAGCATTGTACTTGTCGACCAGTGTTATTAATACAGTAGTATTTTAAAAGTCTGATTCAGTTGAGTTCAAACTACTCTGCATGTGGCCCTTGAATTAATATCATTTTAATACCTTTTGACTGTTAATATCTTCAATGTAATTTTTGCACTTCACAGATTGGACCAGTTTTGGCCCGCAGACCATATGTTTGACCCCTCTTGTCTAGAGTTTAACCTATACTTTTATCCCACTTTTGTTCTTTTACCTTTTTATCTTTCTTACAGCTCTGAGTGCATGTTAATTCACTGGAGACCCCCCACCCCCCCTGAATTAATGCATGTGTGGGTTTTTTCTTTGCCGGAGTATCTTCACTGTATAACACGTACCTGCCAACCTCGTACAGATCTTTACTATAGCACATAACACAACTGAGAGCTTTTCAAGGGCTAGTTCATTTCATCCCAGCGTGTCCTTTAAAAAAAGGCCAAGCAAGTAACAGTCAGCACCGCTTTTCTCTTTCCACTGTCTACATCCTTACATCTCTTTATTGATCCATTTGCAGCTTCTTTTGATATATTTTCTCCCTCTCCTCTGACGCTCACCCATAGCCCTGTCCATTTTCTCTCACCGTACAGACTGGCCTCTGTGTGGGAGGGAGGGAGGAGTGGAGGATCCCGTCAGTGGGAGCGTTATGTGATTGGAGAGGAATAATCCTTTGAGTGCTTTGCTTTCTCAGATTTTTTTTTTTGTGAGTGGGGAGTAAAGGGGAGGGGGGGGAGGGGGGGTTCTTTGATGTTCTGCGGATACCATTTGAGACCATGGCATTAAATACGGATTTACAATTTCTGTCATAGATTCCTCTTCTATCTTTAGAGCTCATTTCCTTCTGTTTCTTTAACTTCTTCCCAGCCTTATATCCTGACATAGATGACATTATTTTAATATATACATATTAAAGGTTCCTGCAAGCTTTATTTTGAAAGAATGGAAGCTAAGTCACGCCCTTCTACTTCCGTTCCATGGGTGCTTAGCTCCCAAAAATTTTTGAATGGAAGTGAATGGAATAAATTCTGATTCCGTTTGACAAGTGTTCTGAAATTCACATATGTGACCCGCCACCACGAAACCAGGCATAAGTCGCGCTGAGCCGTTCAGAGCTACAGCCAAATTTAGGCTGAAAGACGATTCTTTATTTGTGTTTACATCTTATCAAAAAACGGTACCTTAACACCTCTATGTTCAGTTCCTGTGGTCATTACATTGAAATCCAATCAATAAAGGTGTTTATTGAGTCAATTATTTAAGCGGTGACAAAAGTTCAGGTATTGCTGAGCAAAGACAAAGACGACTTCCACCTCTTTTCGCCGAACAAAACGATCTCCGTTCCGTGGGTAAACACCCAAGTGTTTGGTACGAGGTAAAAGCTTATATTGAATGTTCTGTCCAATGGTGTAAGCCAAATGATTATAATACGTCACACTTCTGTCCTATTATTATAATATATAAAACTTCTGTGACATGTCCATCAGAGTGTCCTTTAACATCTGTCAACAATTTGTGTCAATCGGATACAAATTATTATGCGTTGCTAAGGACTTCCTACCCCAAAACAGTCCAAAACTTTAACGGACAATATCTAAAAATATGCAAATTGTAAAATATGTCCAAATGTGGATATTAAAATGACCATAACTTTGGTTCTACTTGTGATAGAAACATCATTTTTTACACCATCTTAAACCTTAGTTTCCACTCTACCAAGATACACACATAACTCTGTTTGGATTTACACACACTTATGCCTGGTTTACTGGTGGTGGGTCACAAATGATAGCGGTTAATAAGAATGTATTATTGCATCCATGGCAAAAAAAGTTTTACTTTTGTACTTTATTACAATTGAAAAATTGTACTTTTTGATGAGTTGAATCAGAACTTCTATTTTTACCACAGTATTTTTTCACATACATAGATGTACTTCTACTTCAGTACATAATGTGAGTACTTTTAACGCATCTGAGTATCATCTTACCTCTGGAGTAGAAACATAGCCACCTTAGCATCTGTTTTGAGCCCCTTTTCCGTTTTCAGTTGAAAAGTCGTAGCGATTCCCACCCTTGTCCTGTTCCTTCTTCACTGTTTCCTCATGGCCGTAGTTTTTTCAAACACAGTCTTTACTTTGGTTTTGCTGCCGGTTCTGCCATAGCTGTTTATGTGAACAGGCAGAAGGGGGAGGGATGGGTGGGGCTAATATTTGATGGACGTATCAGCAAATCAGTCGTTGTAAAGATGATCAATTCAATGATTGGCTGGAGGTTTCCTCTGGTTCCACCTTCTAGACTGGACTAAAACATTTAGGGTTTTTTGCAAACAGTCAGATTGTGAAGAGGTTTTCAAGCAATATGGTCAAAAAAAGTTCCAAAAAAAGTTCTCCCACCCCACCTTTAATTCACCTTCACTTAATTAAAAATGAACAAACTTATCTTTCTGAATATATAAAGCATTCTGAAGTGCAACAGTAACATCACTTACACAAAAGACAAGGATGAGAAATTTGGCTTCTAGCTTTTGAAGGCTGTCATCTGATCAATAATCTATCAATGTTCCATCAAATTAGGTCACATTTATAATCAGTGGTCACAGGTGGATAGACAGTGAGCTGCTGAACACGAGGATATATACTGTATGACAATGGCATTTTAAAACCGAATAGTAGTTTGGACTTTATTTCACCACTGACGATGGTAATTTTGTTTATTTTTATCATTTTCCCTAAAATATTTGTCATTGAAACATTCAGCAGTTATTTGTTTTTTTCCAAAAAAAATGTCCAAATGTACTCTAGACACTTCAGAAAAATTGCTAATTCCCCAAATTTTCCTTCTGTAAAATGCATAAACATAACAATAGTAAAAATGCTCGAAATCTGCTTTTTTTTTTTTACAAATAAAGTTCTCAATGTTTTGATTTGATTTATTCGATTTATTTGAACATAAAAAACAAAACAATAATAATAATAATGAAGAAGTTGGGTGGAAGTTAACACTTATATAATCCCACCCCTTCTTACTGTATCAACTTTTCTAACAAAATCCCCTTCCTCTAAAACAGGGGTGTCAAACTCATTTTAGTCCAGGGGCCACATTCAGCTAAATTTGATCTGAAGTGGGCCGAACCAGTAAAAACACCCAAAACATAATATAGAAATAATGTCAACTCCAAAGTAAAAAAAAAAAAAAGTAAAATTGTATTATGAAAACAAACAATATTAGGCTTTAGTTTATCATTTACACATATACATTCTAACTTACAGATCACACTGGATCTACAGATGCACAAGATATTTAGTTATAGGTGGAATATTATTAAAATTATTGACATTTCCAATTTTTCATATTTATTCAGATTTTTTGGGGTGAAATTCCACTTTGTTTTAGTGTCACTAAATGAAAAAAAAAATTCCAAAGAAATGTTTTACTTGTAATTATTTATAGGTTATTATGAAACTGAATTGGTCTGAATGTGGACCATGAATTAAAATGATTTATATCTTATATGTAATTTTTGCATTTCATAAATTCATCCAAAGGGCCAGATTGGACCCTTAGGTTGGCCAGATTTGGCCCCCGGGCCGCATGTTTGACACCTCTGCTCTAAAAGAACTGCAAACTGCCATAGCTACCAAAACACACACAAATACACCCTGGTTTTGGTGAAAAAAATGAAGGCAAGCAGGAAAACTATCTAAATGTATTTGAGTTTCTAAGTCTACAGCATTTTATCTGTGAAATAAAAAGCAATGGTGAGTATTTTAGTCCAAACTACAGCGTGTTATCTTTACAATGAGCCCATTTTCTTTTATCTGTTCTCCATACAGCTGGAATTTTAATTTAAAGATGTATTTTTCAGCCATTTTAAAGAAAATCATCCCAGAATGGTAAAAGGGTTAAATTGCACCACTCATTATATTTCTATAACCCAATTTCCTGCATTTCAGTTTGCAGGACATAACAATAAATATATTTGTAGAGTGATTTAAGGCTCGTTAAATCTTCTTCATGGTCAGACTACAATGGCATCCTGACAGGGCCGTTTAGCAGGGTGCTTAGCAAGAGGCCGATAAGACGCTGGCAGCCACTTGAAATCAATTGGGCCGTGCCTTACCCTGCGTAAGCCTACTGTCGCAGCCAGTCCTATTCCCATGTGCTCGTGATTAAGCCCAGTGCGTAGGCCTGAAGTAGCCATTCAAAAAAGCTGCCGCAGCATGCCACATTTGATAAGGCTTTGGTCAGAGATGTATGTATATGAATAACAGTCTCCTCTGCTTAATGTTTCATGGACTTATTTCCTCTGTGCCTCCCTGTCATCTGAGATTTACTGCTGTCTGATGTGACACACAGAAACATGAGGTGCTGTCTCTGATCTGAGCTTGTCTGATACAGATGCCTGAGGTGTACGCCAGGCAATAATGGATACACTTCCACTAACACACTCATATATCCTCCTGCATTCATGCAGCATGAGTGCAGACGTGGACATACAATATTGAGTCCACATTTACTGGGCCATATTTCTACTCACGCGACGCTCACATGGAAAAAAAAGAAAACACAGCTGAGACACACACACACACACACAGATGAGATGTGGCAAGTTGACTAAATATGGAATAGGATGCACACCATTCAGCCTAGAGTAAAGAATGATCATGCATGACGTGCACTTTCACAGAAGCGTGTAGTCTAACCTTTCCCCTGCTGATGAATGAATCACAAAGCAGATGCCAAAGGTGACCTTCCACACTGTGAGAATCTGACGGAATCCAAACCCATCTTTAGGACCAAGTCACAATGCGTATTATCACGACCTACTTCATTCTTAATATGTTTATTATTACTTCAGTAGAAGGGTTTATAAAAGCACAGGTTTCCCATGAGACGCTGAATTTACATGAATTCTAAAGCAGGGAAGAGTAGGTTCATATAACTGTAACATTCAAGGTTACATGTCTGCTAATACAGTTACTAACATATATATATATATATATATATATATATATATATATATATATATATATATATATATATATATATTACATAAGTCCAATTTGTTTATTTAAAGGTTAAAGGATGCAGGAGTGCTTATAGATGGGGACTTAACTACTGTCCAGGGTTTACAGCAGTATTATTTACTTATTTATTTACTTATCAGTGATGCGCGGGTTGACCTGAAGTGAGCAGGTGCCACTGCCATTGAAAAATATTTGTCATGATATTCAGGTTTGCGGTCGGTTTGTTGTTTAAGATAAATAATAAAATAACTTTGTAAATATACTTTATTAACTGAATGTCTGTGAAGGTGACGTACACTCCTACAGTATGAAAATCAGATAAAGATAGTATTTTATTGTCATCATACAATGTCCTCTGTATTTAACCCATCCTTTGGAGGCAGTCATCATTCCATCAGCACCAATAAAAGACCTGCTGGTGAAATTTCATGAACTTTCCGAATTCGAATTTCTGAAAAAAAAAAAAAAATCACGAAAACATTTTCCCAAGTCGTGCTATCGTCCAGTTTGATGATGTATACCACAGGTGTCAAACTCCAGTCCTCGAGGGACGGTGTCCTGCATGTTTTAGATATTTCCCTCTTCCATGTGATTCAGTTTAACCCTTTAACTTCTGAGAACTAACAAAATAATTGGTAACGTGAGCAAAGTAAGACACAAATGGTAGAAAAT
The DNA here is from genome assembly GCA_020466265.1 of Siphamia tubifer. NCBI lineage: Eukaryota > Metazoa > Chordata > Actinopteri > Kurtiformes > Apogonidae > Siphamia > Siphamia tubifer. The sequence goes on along the minus strand of CM035799.1, from coordinate 5,359,289 downwards.
CAAAGAAAAATACTACAATTAAAAACATAAAAAATAAACAAAATGAGCAACAAAAATGAATAAATATTTACAAAATGACAAATAATGTGGAAAATTTTGAAAAAAAAATTACTAAAGAAGAAAAGTACTATTGAAATTTGGTCCCAGTAATTTTAATTTTGCCTTTAAAATTTTTTAAAAATAAAATTAAATGTCCATGCACAAAACTAAAAGGAAAATGGTTGAATTTTTCTGAATATTTAAACTAAATCATCCATTCAGAACACATCAGCGCTGACACTTAAAGTGTTAATAATCAGCTCCTCATCAGACTGATAATGATGCAATGTCCTCCAGGTGGAATGGAAGAGGGAAACATCTAAAACATGCAGGACACCGGCCCTCGAGGACCACACTTTGACACCCCTGATGTATACCTTGTGCAATTTAGGAAGATTATGAAAAGTGATCAAACGCAATCGTCTTTGGATCGATATTTCACCAAACGTCCATCAACAAACATTGTTTAAGGTTAAAGTGACAATTAAAACAAACACAATGATATATGGAAAGACTAATACATTTAATCTAAAATATACATTTTCTTTTACTTTTAACACATATTTCAACCAAAATTGGTCTTTTTTTTCATATTTTTTAAAGGGTTTAGGGGTAGTATTGGGGGCTTTGGAACGAACCAGGCCTTTTACATGTAAAATACGACTATATTTACAAAAAATTCACAGCACGAAAACACTTCTGTAACTAATGAATTTCATAAGTAGAGGTACCACTGTACTACTACTACCACTTTTAATACTACTACTACTACTACTACTAATAATAATAATTAATAACAATGGCAACAATAATCATAATAATAATGTCAACTTTGTTCATTAGTTGATTGATTTGTTTTACAGTGGTTTGTATTGTTTTGGATCATGTGTTTGGTCTTTAGGTTATTAACTCTAATCCACAATATATAACAATATATAATAATTATCTTCTATAACACTGAAAAATAAATAAGTGGATATCTGTTCAGAGCTAGAAACAGGGAACATAATGACGAGCACAAATGGAAACCAACTCCCTCTGTAGATATAAATGTCAGTCTGAATCCTAAAGTAATGAAAACACAGTGATTCCCATTTTCTTGTAATTACCCAAATACAAAAAACATAAATCTGAATCCATTTTTCTACTGAGCTCTTCTTATATTCCTCTTAATCCTACACAGTAAACCTTTAAATACTGGGGAAAACTACAATGCCTTACCATCTATCTTACTGTGACAAATTGAAAGCAGTATTATTTTCAGGTGATTATGCACTAATGAAAACATAATTGTGATGAATATCATCAGTTACATCTCCCTAAATTCCCCAAAGTCTTACATACTGACCCTCTAATGGTTCCATTTAGTTATCATTATGGCCATTACATTTTAGCATGTCACAGAATAATAACGCAGAAAGTAAATATGATGCTATTTTTCCTACAGTGGTTTAGAATGAACTGCTTTTCATTGTTTTACTTTAATGGCAAGTGGAAACAGGCATTAAATCACATTATATTAAATGTGGATCAGAGTGAGCACAAATAAAAACATTACAATGGACATATCACACTGCAGATCCATGTTTTTTGATCACTTTAGTGGGATTAGGATTACCTCGGGGGGTTTTATTTGGTGGTAATCGACATTTCTCACCAGTAGATGTCACTAAATATTGGACACTGGATCATTAAAGCATGACACGAAAGTACAGATTTATTGTTGATTAGTAGAAAGTCACATGCATCTCAACTACTATTATATACAGTATTTTCCCACAGAATAAATATAGTATCTGCTTCAAACATGTTAAATCTTACATATTTAATAAGGTGAATCAGAAAATAAATTACTTTATTGCTGGTTAATGTCTCCCAAAATTGTTTGGGTGAGATTATTATAATCACTTTGTGTGTGTGTGTGTGTGTGTGTGTGTGTCCACAGAGACATATCATGCTGTAACTCAATGAATACTTCAGATATCACCACAAACTTACATGGACATCACACATCACATGATTTTGACACTTATATCATTTGTGGGAAGTCGTCACAGGTACACAGTAAATTTTGCAGTGTTAAATCAACACTTAGAGAGTTTATTTAACTTCTTCTAGAGTGTATTTGGTCCCATTGTCTCCAAATTAACACTGCAAAATGTACAGTGTATGTAATCTGTGGACATGAATCTATTGACAGCTACTTTACACTATAGCAGGGGTGTCAAACTGTGGTCCTCAAGGGCCGGTGTCCTGCATGTTTTAGATATTTCCCTCTTCCATTACACCTGGAGCCCATCGTATCATTACCAGTGTTCTGCAGAACTGATGGGGAGCTGATTATTAACTCTTTAAGTGTCTGATGCATTCTGAATGGATGATTTAGTTTAAATATTCAGAAAAATTATACCGTTTTCCTTTTAGTTTTGTGGATGGAAAAGGTGTCAAAACGCAATTTTTTTTAAATAAAAAAAATAAAATAATTAAAGGCAAAATTAAAACTGCTGGGACCAAATTTTAATAATATTTTTTTTATTTGTATTTTTTTCAAAATGTTCTACATTATTTTTCCATTTTGTAAATATCTATTCAGTTTTTTGTTCATTTTGTTGCTGATTTTGTTTATTTTTCTACATTTTTTTTTTTTTAAATATCATTTTTCTTTGATTTTCTGCCATTGGTGTCATACTTTGCTCATGTTATCAATTATTTTGATAGCTTTTTATTAATTTTTGTTTGTGTTGATGCTCATTTTATTTTACTTTTTTATTGATTGCTAAAATCTCAGGAGTTAAAGGGTTAAACTGAATCACACGGAAGAGGGAAATCTCTAAAACATGCAGGACACCGGCCCTCGAGGACTGGAGTTTGACACCTGTGCTCTATAGTAAAACATACAGTATGTAAGAAATCATAGATTAAATAGGAGCTCAGATCTACAGTCTTCCATATTTGTTGTGTATGTTCAACATGGATCATCTGGAATACACTGAGTTTGGATATTGTTAACTTCTAATGCCATATATTCTATGTTCCAGCACCCTAGAACAGGGGTGTCAAACTGTGGTCCTCGAGGGCCGGTGTCCTACATGTTTTAGATGTTTCCCTCTTCCATTCCACCTGGAGGACATTGCATCATTATCAGTCTGATGAGGAGCTGATTATTAACTCATTAAGTGTCAGTGCTGATGTGTTCTGAATGGATGATTTAGTTTAAATATTCAGAAAAATTCAACCATTTTATTTTTATTTTTGTGCATGGACAAGGTGCCAAAAAGTAAGAGTTTTTTTTTTTCAATTTATTTTATTTAAACATTTTTTAAAGGCAAAATTAAAATTGCTGGGACCAAATTTCAATACTAGTTTTCTTTCCACATTATTTGTCATTTTGTAAATATTTATTAGTTTTTGTTGCTCTTTTTTTTTTCTACATTTTGGGTTTTTTTATTGTAGTATTTTTCTTTGATTTTTCTGCCATTTGTGTCTTTACTTTGCTCATGTTACCAATTATTTTGTTAGTTCTCAGGAGTTAAAGGGTTAAACTGAATCACATGGAAGAGGGAAATATCTAAAACATGCAGGACACCGGCCCTCAAGGACTGGAGTTTGACACCTGTGCCCTAGAACATAACATTAATTTTAA